>VXAU01005348.1:77615-306440 GCA_013399695.1 Formicarius rufipectus
CCCACCCATCCCGGGACCGCAACATCCCCCCTCTGGGACCGTAACATTCCTTCCGAGGATCGCAAAATCACCCCAGGACCGCAACACCCTCTCCGGGACCGTAACATTCGACCCTGGGGCTTAACATCCCCCCTCGGGGCAGTAATAGCCCCTCAGGGACCGCAACATCCCCCCTCGGGGCAGTAATACCCACTCACCCTCCCACCTCCCCTCGGGGCCGTAACATCCCCACTCCGGGATCACAGTATCCCTCCAAAGATCGCAACATCACCCCGGGACCGCAACATTCCCCCTCGGGGCTGTAATAGCCCCCCATGGACCGTAACACCCCTTCTCGGGACCGCAACACACCTACGCGGGCCGTAACATCCCCTCTCGGGACAGTAATACCCACTCACCCTCCCACCCCCTCTCGGGGCCGTAACACCCGCCTCCTCCCGGCACTGACACCCCCGTCCCGCCGCTTTGTCTCTTTGGGTCAAAACTTTCTTAGTCCGTCGCCGGCCGGAGCGGTTGAGCTCGGCAGTGGAAGCACCGAAACGGGCGATTAAGCGATCAAGGGAGAGGGGTTGAACGCTCTTCCCCACGTCAGGAATTACGGGAAAGCAGGCCAAAGCAAGCGGCGATAAGGTTTCTGTCTGATAAGGTGGGAGCGCAGAGCCGTCAGCCTGTCCCCTGTAGAAACATTAAGATGATACGTGCATATATGTAAATGTATGCAAATGTCAGGCATCCCCACGGGGAACGCCCGGTATTCCCGCATGCGGCGGCCCATGGAATTCCCGGCTCGGGAAGGACCCGGGAAGCGGTGGGTACCCGAGGGCAGCGGCGACGGGAGGAAGGATGCTCCGCTCCCGACCGGCTTCTGCGCTCCCCTTCGCCTCCCCCGAGATTGGCAGAGCCGCAGGGCGAGGTGGATACCAGCAATTAGCAGAAGGTTAATCAACCGAAAGGGTAAAAAAAAAATAAAATAAAAGTCGTCCTCCGCCATCCCGGCAGCAGGATGATCCAATTTATCCGCCAGAGCCCATGGACAGAGGGCTCTCTGCCATATGCTCCTGGGGCACACACGAGGTGGTCTGAGAGGCTGTTTAAATACAAAGTGCCTTTCGAGGGACACGGCAGCGCTGCCAAAGCGGGTGAAGAACGGTTTAACAGGGATGCAAATTGAGCAAAGCCAATTTTTTTTTTTTAATTACAAGCCGATTAAACTTTTGAACTGCCTGCCAATCTATAATTATTTAAGTGTACCTTTATCAGGCGCTGATAACCACGCACCTAATGAACTTTACAACCCATTAGACAAGATGAAATGCTGTTAGCTGTTAAGGTGAGCTGTGACCAAGGAAATGAGGGTGTCAGCAACTACATCAACAGAGAATAATTCGAAGTATTTTCTCCCAGGAAAAGTGGAGTAACCTTTAACAAGGAGCCACTTGAGCAGGTAGGAAGCAGCATCCCAAATGTCTGAATTCAAACCTAATTGATCCAGGGAACATTATAAAAACTTATCAAACTGTGACCACAAGTGTGCAAAACTGACTTAACTGCTTCATTAGTACCTGAAGGTGGGAAACCACATGTATTTCAATGTTCTAAATTAAAGCTCCAGTACCAACCTGCTTTACATCCATTGCCTTCCAATGTCTTCTGTGCTGTGCAAGAAAAGACATTTCAGGAGATTTACCTGATTTTAGAAGTCACCAAAGTAGTAAAATGGAGCAATTGACACCAAAACTGCCTTAGTATTTAAACCATTACAGTGTTAACAAGTCTGAAAAAAGGTTTGAAAGCATTTAGAAGATTAAATAATTCTAATGCATATGCATACGTAAGTATATATGCATGGATAGATACAATGGAAAAATGTTTCCAAATTATTACTTATCCATGACTTTTTGACTACTTCAAACTGTGGGGTTTAAGACGCTTGGGGAGTTTTTTGTTTGGTTTGGTTTTTACCCCTTTTAAACAAAGACAATTCTTTAAGGAAAGATTAACGGCTTCTAGTAAAAAAAAAAGTACAGGTTCAGAAAATCTTGTAAGTTCCTATTTGGAAGCAGGACTGAAATATTCAAAGATCAGTGAATTGTCACGGGGTTTCATCCTCCCTTGCCCAGAAAGGCTCTCTGCCTTTGCCATGGTCAGTAACTTACTGCTTGAAGTCACTGCAGCCTTATATCTGTAGGAAGGAAAAAAACACATGCAGTAGGAAAGTTCCAGGTTCTGTCACCCTCTCTTCATGGATATTTGTCTTTTTTAGCTTGATAGAGGTCACTCTAGGGAGCAAAGGTGTACAATTGTTTTTTTTAAACAAGTCAGCCAGTGATGCCACCTTCAAGCTCTCTTACAGATTACTAAAGACTTACAATACACCAGCATTTTTTCTTGTATAAATGACACAGAAAAGGGATGCACATTTGTTGATAGTTAAACATTGCATAGGAAATAAAATACATCCCAAGATCTTATGTGAAAACCATTCATTAGCTGTTCACTTCCAAACAAGTGGACTACTATTGAGGACCACCTTCTGTTTTTTTGTTTCTCAAACCAGGTAAGAATGTCAATCTTCTATTGAGTATTAGAAATATAATACTATAGTAGTTTTATAGTTTCTATATGGTTGCACAAAAAGCTGAAAACTAACATCTCTCTTTCCAGAATAACTGAGACAAGCGTTGGGGGTGGAGTGTTAATAAATTAGTTTACTGAAAAAAAAATTTTTCATTATCTAGCTAATTTGTGCAGAAGTGTCTTGCCTCTGAGAGGCTTTATAAACCCAGAAATCATTATTTCTGCCCCACCATAAAGTTATCAGATACAACAGCTCTCCAAACCAGCGGATACCACTCAGAGGCCAAAAATATGGTCTGAAAAACACTTACACTTGAGGGACTCAGCAGTAAAATATTTCATCTCCTACTTTTCAAATGGAACTGGATGATAGGAGGCTCCATCTAGAGATCACACAGTAGAAATTCTTCTGGAGGTGTGGAAGTTTGGATGATGCTGTCGGGGATCCAGGGATGCTGTGACATGCAGCCTCAGCCCTGCCATGTGAGTCTGCACCCCTGGGCACACATGGAAAGAGTGGGAAGCAAGTAAAGGATAACAAAAAAGGGACACTTGGCTGGAGAGAAAGGGGTTAAGGTGACAGCCTGGGTCTAGAAAGGTCCTGGCCAGAAAAGAGGCTGGTGGAGGTTTGAGAAGGCCAGAATGACTCTACTCTGAGCGAATTCCAAAAGCTTGGACTTTGCTGAACTTTTCTGTTTATTATGTCTACATTATCATTTGGTTTCATTCCTTAATGGTTCCCTCCCAGAATTTCTGGGGGAAAAAATGTAACATCCCTACTCCCAACCCCCCAAAACCTCAGAGCTTCTCTAGTTTGTTTAACATTGTCAGAGAAGTCTTAAAGATTTACTCAAAAAAACCCCCTTTTTAAGAACATATGTTGGATTCATTGCTACCTAAAGAAAAAATGCTATTGCTTTGAAAGGCAGTGGCTGCAAACCAGGGAAATTAAAGCTCCATATTCTTTTCCAGATGTGATCTAGCTCCAGTGCTTGACAAGCACAGCTGTTGGCATAACTTAAAAAGTAAATGAACGATCAGAGTGTCTCCTGTAAAATCCTCACATGAAATCAAGCAGCCTGCCCCCAGAAACCATGCATTTGCGTTCAGGTGGTGTTTTCTTGTTGTCAGAGGGCAAACCCACAAGCAGGAGTGCAAATATTCCACTACAAACTGTAAAACAAACGTTGAAATTCGGTGATTTAGAGAAAACAAACTCACTGCTATGAAAACTTATAGCTGACACCCGCCTGTGGAGAACAGACTGACTCGTGTGTCTGAGTGTCCGGGACAATCGGGGTGATGGGAATGCAGTGCAACAGAGTGGTTTAAATTCTTGAAAGAAGTCTTCACTGTGCATATTGATATGCAAAGTTACACTAGTTTTAAATGCAAATCCCTAATTACAGTGTCAAAGGCACCACTTTGAAGAACAGGATTCAACTTCTACTGCATCATTAAGTAGTGCCTTTACAAATGAGTACCAGTTTCTTTTCCTGGAGGTTGCACAGAAAATCTGAAGTGAAAAATCCAGGCAGAAGCGTGGGACACAATTCACTTACAGAGCAGGACTCAGGTTTACCTTCCCCAGAGCTGTCTTCAGGATTTCACTGCAAGAACTCAGACGTACTTTGGTAGCTTACTGGTTTGGAGCATCAAATAGTTATATAGGCAGTTCTACAAAATACAGATGAATATTAAGATATTAAATGAAACTAATAAAAGGTAAAACTGTAAAAAAGTGAAGCCCTCTGTGCTTTGTAATTTCAACTTTAAGACTAGAATTTCCTATGTACATTTCCCCTTCTTTCATTTCTTTTCTCCTACAATATGGAATTGTTAAAAGAACAGTGGTATTTCCGTCCCACACCTTCAGAGTGTGCATTTTAAGAGTGCTCAATAATTTTTTCCATTCATTATAATACAGACTTACTATAAAACCTAAAAAAATAGCCTTTGAATATTAACATTTTCTACTAATAAAGCTCTTTTTACAACAGGAGATACTCTCTGATGCCACATGCACTATTGAATCCTGAGCCTATCTATGCAATTGCAAAACCTCTTAAGGTAAAATCAAGTGGCAGCTCAGTTAGCAGAGAATGATGTTTGAATCAGTGCTCTCCTTTAACCTGCAAGCCCCAGTTCCTCTGTTCTACCTCCAAACTCTCATCTTTGTCACATTACTTTGCCTACTGAAAGCAGCAGATGCTTCTTTCCGAGTCCCACAGCTGAGGAGACCGTGCTCATTTTAAAGGTCCTTCTGACCACAGAATCATAGAATGGTTTGGGTTGGAAGGGCCCTTAAAGCTCCTCTTTCCCACCCCCTGCCATGGGCAGGGACACCTTCCACCAGCCCAGGTTGCTCAGATCCCCATCCAACCTGGGCTTGGACACTTCCAGGAATGGGGTAGCCACAGCTTCTCTGTCCAACCTGTGCCAGGGCCTCTCCACCCTCACAGGGAAGAATTTCTTCTTTATATCTTATGTCTTCAATCAATTTGCTGCCATTGCTATTCAAAGCTTACAAGAAGCAAGAATTAAAAAAAAACAAACACAAACGAGCAGTTCAGTGCCTTAACAATAGGAGTGTCAAGATCAATTTCTAGATCTGAAACACACTTTAAAAGCAAATACCAGACTTCGGTATTTTTTAAAGCTAGAGCGTGACCCCTAGGTGGTGCTGACACCGTGTTATTGCATGAGGAAAAGGCATATGCCACCTTATTAAACTCCATCCTGGACCATTACCCCTTGGCAGCACTGTGGACTGCAGAGTTGGCAATCATAATTTCTGTGTTTTATTTTAACACACTGGGTTTAAATCCATAACCACACAGAAAAAGTTGATTCCCTCTTCAGTAAAGGGGCATGGAGTTCACAGTCAGATGTTGCAGTCAAACTGGAATGTGGGTAACTGTGCACAGTATTTCTCAAGAAAGAACCTTTCTTATGCAATCGAATAAAGCCAGAAAAATCAAAGTTTATTTTGTTCTCCTGGGTTGGTTTTTACCCCTTTCAGATGGTGTCTGAGTGTTTCCAAATGTGAACCTGACACTGCCATGCATCTCCTCTTCCCCTCCTTTGATGCAAAAGTAACCTGATTGATACTCTTTGCATAACATGCAAAACTCCCACAGAGGAAACTGAGAACAGCAAAAGAAAACCAGCTCATTCTGTTCACCTGCTTTCATAGGCTACACAACCCGCTCAGATTTGAGGAACTGAAAAGATGTTATAGCTGGATAAAAGGTAATCCGATTTCTTACATGCTGAAAAGGAATAGATTGTTCTGGTCAAACATTTAACACAGTGCAAAGAAACTCAGCCAGATGTTATTTTAAGTTACCCAAACTGATTTATTGACAATTTAAATGTGACATATTTACAGCACTGTTTCTAAAATAATTTAACAATTTTCATAGATTTATAAAAGTACTGATAAATAGGAGACCCTGACAATTACCAACCACAAATATTTTGCTATGCTACCGAACTACAACAGTAGTTCTTTTCTTTTTTCTCTTTTTCCCCTCTTTTTATAAGTCCCATCATGGAGCTGCTTTACCTCCACCCAATGTGTAAAATTGCCAATACCAAAATATAATAAAATGACCATGCAGTGTGAAAGCTGTACCAGAGCAAGTGAATTCAGATGTTAGACTACAGTAAAAATATTTCAATGCAAAGTGTCTTCCACACAGAATGTACTTGTGAAAAAATAAGCTTTTAAAGAGCTACTGTTTTATCTTTATAGAAATTAAAACCTACAGTACTAATACAGACATTTACAATAACTTCCAATTCTGTGCTAATTTTCACATATATCTAAAGAGTCAAACAAACCCAGTAATTTACAGATACCACTGCTTTAAGACAGTGGTCAGTTAGCTTATGGATAAAATGAAAAACAAAACAAAAGAAGGTGCTGATATAATTTAAGGTTTTGAAATTAACTATATTCCATTCTCACATGACACCAATTATTCTATCCTGGGATCAACAAATTGCTGTGGTAAAGCCATCCATATCTCTCGAGAAGGAAGTCAGTTTGGAAGTTGGAGAGAAGATGGACTCAAATGATATGTATCTTAGGTTCCAGTAGACAATAAAGGTATTGCAAAGCTGGACAATCTGAATCACAGTAAGCAGCAGCACGAGATATTTGTGGGGTTTGGATTAAAGCAAACATTTTCTCAACAATGATGACAAAGTACACACCATCTAATCCAGTACTTGAAATGTAAAGGTTCTCCTCATTCGCATCGCTGATGTCCCGTCACACAGTGTACACAAACAACAAATACTTTTCAAACACATATTGCACAGCCAGTGGGTGCAATACCAGAGCACTGATATCCCTAACAGAAGTCTCCTATTTTAAATAGCCGTTTCAAACTATGCTATCCAGAGCAACTCCAAGCCAACGCTCAAAACCACCAGGAATGGTTTGTGTACTCAGCTAACCCAGAAGTGTTTCAACAACGTGAGAAAACACACAGGCACTTCAGATTATTAGTGCACCAAAAGTTATAGGCCACAATTGCAGGACTAGGAACAGTTCAGTACCAATAACAACAAAACTAAACAACGAGGTCTTCCACTGATCAATACAGAAACAAGAACTGTTCACAAAGCACTGGTAAGGAAACCACTCTCAAAACAGCAACCAAATGATACATTTAGACATTTAAGAAAACATAATTGCTGCAAAGCCTAATGTAACACAAACCCTACTTAGTTCAAAAGATCTCAAGTGTCCAAATTCTAAAGTCCAATTTCTCTTCTCCCCCCCCTCCAAAACATCACGACATGCAGTCCATTGAAATCCAAGTGTGCAAAAGTTATAACCCATCTTCAGGAGTGCATCAAAAATAGGCTGACTATTCAAAATATTATTTTAGTGGAAATTTTACAGCACCATAACTAGAATTCCACGGGAGTTCAGAATTCTTCTGATAACAAATCAGCTGACACTGTTGATCCTAAAGAACAGAAGAAACATTTTGTGCATTTCCTGGCATCTGAAAGTGACGGAGAGAAACGATTCTCATCTGTGCCTAAAATCTTACTGTAGTTCAAGGTTAAGTTAAATAATCACATTTGTTGTCAATAAGTTCTCCACAATATAGCATTAGTTGCAAATTTAGTAAATTTGTCAGATTAGGAATTAAAAGTTGCTAGTACTTTGCTTACTTGCAGAAGTACTTTTTAATGTATGTGTTTTGGGTTGTTTTTTTTTTTTCCCTAAATTGTGCAGTTTGGCCCCTCTCGAGGAAGTGATTTACTATCAGGCTTTGAGAAAACGCCTAAGGTCCACTTCTGACCCTCAGCTGAAAGGCAATATACAAACACATTATATATACCCATGTGTGCCCAGAAACACACACACACAGATAAATAACATCAGTGTTGCGGTTTTTTTGTTCTCATTTCCTATCATTTTCTTTGGTTCAAAGTCCGAGCAAGGAAATTAGAGGACCGAACAAATGGATCATTCTCCAAACCCTTCCACCCCTACACGTCGCTGACTGGAAGGCTTGCATCATCCAGATCCACAAGGCCAGGATCCTGTTCCTGAGTGCCATTTTTACTTCGGGGTTCCCAGGGGCCCCGTTCAGTCACTTTGGAAGCTGATTCTCTTGGAGTGACAGCCTGGATCTTGTAGCTCCCTGGCTTGGCCTTGGTAAAAGACTCGTGAAATCCTCGCTTCTCCAAGGCAGGGGGTTTGGGGTGAGGGGTTGGGACCAGAGGGCTGCCGTGAGCGGCGCTGGAATGTGAGGAGGCTGCGGCTGGGCCGGCAGGACGGACAGCATGGGTGGGTTCGGAACAAGACTCGGGATGCTCCTGGGAAAGAAGAGAACGTGTCAGATGAAGCCACTGACGTCATGTTGGAAAGATGCAGTTCCAGATTTCACTCTCAGAAAACAAACAAACAAAAAACTAAACCAAAGAAAAACGACCAAAAATCGAGACAGAAAATACACAAAGCGAAGCATCAGCCACGGCAGCAGGAGGCAGGTGCTTTCTCCAGGTGGTGTATTACTAACTGTGAGCTCACAGCAGGATGTCACAGCAACATCAGTTTCTGCATTTCAAGATGTTAAATTTCTTAAATCAAGCACAGCACTCCTTTGGACTTTATAAAATAATCCAGCAAATCGAGGCTCCTCATTTTACAAAGGTGTTAAGTAACCTTCCAAACATAAACACTTCAAAGGCCACTGAAGGAGACATCTTTCCAAGAGAAAAGCATATTCAAACCTATTCACATAAGTCAAGCACTTGTACCCTAAATCCTGAAGAAATGCCCATTTTACAGTTCTCTCTTCTTGGGGTAACCATATCCCTAGTTTCTTCCTGGGGACCGAACAAAAATAGTAGGTATTTTATGCTATCAAGAGTGTGTAATAATTTCCCCAGAGTTAACAGACCTAGAAAAGGAACTGATCTTTAAGCTACTCTTTCCAACTGTCAAGTTTTTGTCTTGTGTTTATCACTGTAAACTGCCAGTCAGTTAACCTTTACATAACTGAATATAATCTTCCACCATTTACTTACTGATAGAAACAAGTTCCCAGACTACCTACGTCTCATTTAATTGCCTAAAGCACAGGCACAGATATTCTTGATATTTATATATTCTAGGACAGCCTGCCCAACCTAGAGCTGTATCTCCAGAACGAGAAGTTCCTCAGGTTGTGCATCACATCCAATCAGTCCTGTAGGGATGGCTCAAATCCCTGAACACTGCTGGACACAGTTCTAAATGCTGTGAGATGACGCAGTGGACTGTGTGTGCATCAGGAGCTGCAGCTGCTGCCACTTCTGCCATCACCAGTGTTAGTCCAGGAACTAAAGGAACCTAACAACCCATGGGCACACCCAAAACCAGGCATTTTTCAAGCACTTTTGTTAGCAAAAATCCCCCATCGCAGATATGTGTCCAAGATGCAAATATACATTCTAATTGAAATACTTATTTTTTCACAGTAGTTTTTCTTAGAACATTACCACATAAATTAATAAATTTTATCATAATGGATTCTGCGAAGTACTACCATTATTTCTTTTTATAAATGAACTAATATTATTGGGTGAAGCTGTGCAACTTTTTTTGGACTTTGGTTTTGTGTTCAATTTCACTGAAGTATTTCATGTTATTTACACTGCCTTGTTTAATTTCATTATTACATTGCCTTTACCTGACCATACTCCACTTTAAGAAAAACATTTGCTTTAGAACACATGATTCGATGATTCACCTACTATTCTTATTATTAATAATTTTAGTTCAACAAATGGGACAAAAGGGGTATTAGGACAAGATCTCCATGACTTTTTGCTAATCTGACCTGAAGGATACTCAGATTTTACCACCCACACTGGCTGCAATTTCACAGCTGAGAGACTGTGCTGCTGTGCTGCTCCTAAGGTGCACTGCTTTGAACAGTGCATTGATTATAGGCTATAAAGCTTCTATGTTTGAACTACTAATTCCATGCAGAGCCTTACAAGCCATGCAAATCAGGCTACATTTGGATCCTCCCAAGCCCTGGAGTTACAACGTGCCTGTCTGGTGTGCACCACCTGGATTAGTCTGTGGGCAGCTCCGACTTCACCTCGGCTTTTGTGCAGTTTCAAAACAAATGTAAAGGAAAATGGGAATATGAACTCTCATGCAAATTAGCTTTAATGCTTCCCTATTGTAGAGGCATCGCATCACTTGCATTTAAATGTTTAGTCTACTTTGAAGTGGTTTTGCTGTTTTTAACGTTCAATTAATTTAAAAGTAAGAAGCAAACAGTGCAAACCTGTAAGTGAATGGTATTATTGATGAGTTAGTTTTCAGTAATGGTAATGACAAGAGGTAGCATTATTTTTAGCTTGTTTTTACAGTGCAAATTAGTCTCTAGTCTTAGCCCTCTGTTAAGAAGGCGAGTTTACATGAGAGCCCACATACGTGCTGCATTCACCAGTTCTTGATGTATACCTCTGTATACAAGGATTCGACAGCCTTCTGGCCTGCCGCATCTGGAACACAGTGCAAAGCTAAGATTAGAGTAACCTGGACTCAGGGAAAGAAGAGAACAGAGGGAACAAGGAGTGATGCAGACAGTAATAGCTACATTGCTCAGTTAGCCCCACAAAAAAAAAAAAAAGCATACACAAAGAAAAGTTATCTGTATATCCTCATTCCCCCCAAAACAAAACAGAATTTGTAACAGGGAGTTTTAAATAAAAGCATAAAGCAGCTCCCAAAAACATTGTTGAGAGCTTGGTCAGAGTTACCAGAAACATGGTATCAATGTAAATTTAGTTTAAAAAGCCTGATTTAATTTATTAGGTTTCATATTATGGGGGTAATGATATATTCAGTTTATTACAAAACATCCCAGAGTCAGAAAACGAGACCCATAGCATGCCACATCTAAACTGTAAAGTATTCCATGTGCTAAACCTGGACATACTTGGAGCCACTGTGACACCACAGTAACCTTCACCATTTGTCACAAGTTAATGAACTTTGTACTGAACATCTAATATGGTATAAATGCAAGTAGGTATGAAATGTTGGCTTCAGAAATATGAAGATTTGTCACAGTGCCTCAGTTCAGTACTGGGAGATGCTGTTCTCACTGTGTTTCCAACAGCAAAAACTAACTCATGCAAGCAGAGCTCTTTTAGTTACTTTAAACTTGAATCTGTAACTGCATATACAACAAACTATCAACAATAAAGAGCAACCATTTAGTAAAGAGAGTTAAAAACTAATTAGGACATTGTCATTTGATTGCAAAACGCAGCAACTAGCAGAAACACCTGGCAGGAATTAGAAAGTTTCAATTTAACTTCCAAACTAGCAGTAGTGACAAAGATCATACTGAACTCAGAGGAACTTCTCTAGGTTAGCACTTGCATTATCTACGTGTTCAAGACAAACAATGCACAGGAAGTCACATACAGGTAGGACTAAGCCAAGTGCTCAACTTAAAACACCAAGTATTTTATGGCAGTCTGTATAAAAGTTCATGCAAAGGTGCCACAACTACTACAGGACAGAAGAGAGGAAAGGCAACAGGGAAAAAAAAAAAACCACCAGTCAGATTAATGTGCACAAGTGAACATCAACTAATCACATCTTCTGTGAGGTGCAGGGTGACATACGGAAGCTGCTGATCTCCCAGGTCCCCGCTGTGCCACAATGGCCCCAGAAATTGCCTTTATCCAGCTGTGCATGTCCTCGGGACTGTCTGCCTGCATCAAACAACACAACTCATGTTTAACACACTCAGCTTGCCCCTGTCCTGCCCACCCACACCAGAACCTGTCCAGTTTGATATTCAAAGCCACAGGAAATTCTGTTTCTTAACCCAGACATTTAAGTTCTTACCCTGAATTTACTATTATATGTATGTAGTTATGTGAAACAATAAATAAAATATACTGGATATCAGCTTCCCTCAGAAAATCGTGGCACAGTCAAAGGAAAGAAGTGTTTCTATTTCCAAGTTGTACTAAGCTATGGCAGTCTCTTGGTTTTGCCCAAGTTTAAAAGAAGAAATTACCTGTACATAAAAGGTTCGAGAAGTTGTTACAATTTCAAAGAGATTGTCTCTCATCATTATATCACTGTAAATGAAATACAAAAATACATCAAAAACAAGTACAACTTTCCTACTGTATTTTAACAACACTAAGATGGGCAGAGAATCAGAGCATTTATTGTCTGAATCTTGCATTTCTTGACCACTCTGCTACTGATTTTCTGCTAATTTTAGCCCTCTCTAGTTTATCAGTGACATGCTACTACACACATTCTTAATTGGACAATTCTAAATCCATTCATATTAAGTTTGGAAATATTTAGCATTCTAGTCAGATTTCTGTAAAATTTCTCATTTATATTTTGCTATGTCTTTGCAAAGTATCAGTCCTAAACAGTAACCTGCTAAAAAAATTCTATATTCTTCATGACTACTGCAAAGGCAATTATTCCTTAGCATACTGGCATTTGGTGAGAGGGAAACAGCAGGAGGAAGAGTGTTCTCATCCAGATCCAGACAACTGATGTGAGTTAATATCCTCTACAGGTTTACAGATTATGTAAGCAGAACAGAGGCTCCTCAAAATGCTGCCTCGGATCAGACTGCACTCATGCATCTTTAACTCACAATTCCATGCTATTCCTTTGTTCCACCCTTGTCCAGCACATTTACATCCTCCTGAATGACCCAAGTTTGAAACACACACTAACACAGAACCCTTAAAGCATGATTTATGCACAAAACCACATCCTTTCCCATAAGGACAGACTATCCCACATGCACACATCAACTGAAGTCATTACATAGCTCTCCAAGGAGCAGTCTGGCCATAGTAAAGCAGGGAATTACATCCCAGGTAATGGCATCTGTGTTCCTCTCCTCACCTTTGTTTGCATTCCTGAACTTTATGGACCTCTTTAAGTGGTATAACCCTGAGAGGCTCCTTTTCCTGGGAAAAAAAGGCAAACATATTTCAGTAGAGCATATCCAACAACTAGAACAGTCAGAAAGCCAGAGGTCAGGACAGTTGACAGCAGCACTTACGTAACACACTTTCAAGGCATTCACTCATGCAAAAGGTGGTGTCAACCAAAATTTAATTTCCTCCTGTAAGTATTAAACCATCCACAGTACTCGCAATGAAAAGGAGGCCAAATCAAGAAACAGAAACACCCAAAATATGAATTCCACACCATAATGGAGAGAACCACCCTTGTCCTCTTCCCCTACTCAGGTCAGAGAATTGAATCTGTCTCAAGCAGCTCATTTCAGTAACACTGTTATTATATTCATTTGCTATGAAAGGCTACCACAGAAAATACTTTATTAATTATACTGCATGACATTGCTTTAAGTAAGATAAATTTTATCCTATACTTAACACAACTAAAAATAACACTAAGAAACCAATCCTGTAACACATATGAAAGAACAAGTACTATTAAAACATGAAAATTCTATTACCATAACAAAAATAAATGTTAAAGTTTCACACAACCAGGAAACAATGAGAACAATAAAAAAGAAATACTTTCACTTTTACCATGACAACATAATGTCACACATACTATTGTTTTCCAGTGGTTGTTGCAGTAAACCACAAACAACTTATTTTACCTCCTAGTGTGTTTTCGCTAAGCAGTGTTACAATGGATTACTTCAGCTGGCTACAGCTTTGAGACAAAATAGAAGCTGTCAGCTCTGGAATTACTTTCTCTACCATTTCTGTTGCAGATACTGAAGAGATTTATGTTGTTATAGCAGACAGTGTCACCAAAATATAACCATCCTCAAAGAACAGGTTTAATCAGATCAGTTGTTTCTACAGCAGATCAAATGTAGAGAGTTTAAAACTCAGTGTTTTCAGTTATTTTGCTCCTCTCATTCCCTCTCTGTTGTTCTTAGATTCACTCATCTACTACAACTTTTCAAAGTAATACATCAAATGTGAACTGCAAGATCATCTCTGGAATACAGACACCTGTTGCAGGGGGAAAAAGTCAGCTCAGAAATCATCCTTTTCTGAGTCTCATATTGCCTGTGTTCCACTATGCTCCACCTGACTGGCACGGGCTCCTCATCAAACCAGGGTGAGCAGGCTGGATGTCAAGACAAACTTCCAGTGTGAGCCATACTTCACTGGAAAATGCAGCCACTGGGAACTAAGTCCAACAGAAAGAAGCATTCCAGAACTAGAAGTCTGGTGCTACAGTATCTGATATGTGAAACATTTTCATGATTAGGTTTCCTAACCATGGAATTTTTTGATTAACCACAATAATCTAATAAAAGGATACTATAGTCTCTATATATTCAATATTTACTTCTGTGAAGAGGGATGACATACTCAAAATGATAAAAAAAACCCCATGGAAACAATGGAAAAAAAACCCCTGAATTCAGTATAGATTGTAAAGCAGGATCTACTTCATTGTTGTCTGACAGCTGGTCAGCCCAGTACCTTTCTCAGACTGCAGCAAGGGGATATTAACCTGAAGAACAGAGGATGCTACAAGATTTTATGTTGCTCAAACACTGGAAGTGCAGGCATTTCTACCATCTTTCCAGCAGACTCTCACAAAGCACAATTCTGCACTGAGTTAGAAACTGTTTGTGAGAAATCTGCAGATTTTTTAAAAATAAAAATAGAGGGTTTATTACAGGCAATGAGTCAGAATTGTTATGCTGACAGCTTAACAAAGATAATGATGCAACATCAAACTCCTGCTACTGTTGGATACACTCTCATTAAAAGTGGAGCCAAAGTTCACTTCAGTAATGGTCTGAAATTTGGGGGTTTGACATTTTACATCTTATGTCTGGTCTGTAAACTCAGTTTGTAATATTCTGCAACTCAGACTTCATTCCTTAGGTACAGATTTTTTACAGTTAAGAAGTGTGGGATTTCTGCTTTGGGAAAACAGACTGCCTCCAGAACCAGCCACTTAATTTTTAAATGAAGCCTTGAAGGCACTTAGCATGTGGCCAGAATCAGTCAAAAGGCTGAAGAGTGAGGAGTGGGAAGAAAGGTTATGGAACTGAAACTCTGCAAGTGTTGCTGCTGAACAGAAAATCAGAGGTTTTTGCCTGTCTTGGCTGCTCTGGTGAAACAAGTGTGTGCACATCATTTGTATGATAAAAGACTCTGCAATTCTAACTTTAAATTAGGAATGGTAAGGTTACAGTTTTGTTTCTCCCATAATGATCTGCTATTTCAAGAACACAATTAATTATATGTGACTGCCAAGTGACATAAGATACTCCTACAAAAATCAGGGTGATTGTAGAGTATAGCCTATGACTGCTCTTCAGTGCCCTACAGACAGGTTCCCAAACAGATGGAAGTCCAAGTTAACAGCTGCCCTATTTTTTATTCTTCCCACTGATGAAAAATTATTACAGTACAGACTTAAGAGCTGCAGCAACAAGCACAGCACATTTTTCAAACACAAGCATATTTATTTAGATTTTCTTGCAACTATCACCGGAAAGTAACACAGAGTTGGAAACTCACCAGTTCAGACTTGAAATACCCTATTGTGTTTTCATCTAACTGAAAGTACCTTCTCTTCCAGTTCTTCATCTATAAGGAAATAAATATTTATACACTTTATATATAAAATAAAATATACATACATGTCCTATTATACATATAATGAACTATGTAATTCTCATTTACATTTATAGCATATTCTAAGGTATAATTCCTATTTATCCATAATTATTATTTTTAATAATGTATCCATTATAGTTTATAATAATTATAAATTTCATATTTTAGTGTGTGATGCATATATATATATAATGTCCCTGAAACAATTATGCAAGGCTCTGCCCAATTAATATATGTCTTTGAAAACTGCAAAAATTAAAAATTCTGGAAGCTACTATTTTCTATTACAAGATTTATTCAAACCGTAGAAACTCTGCAGTAAAACCATCCTGTAGAAAACATTACTAGACCATACATTACAGGTTTCTAGTTTATTTTTAACTAAAAAAGGAATGCAACAAAAAGAAGATTCATAATCCAAGATAAAATGAGTCTCAGAAAGATGCATATCTTGCTTAATCTGAACTATCTGTTCCTTCTCTTAGCAAAGCATCATGTGAATAGTTGTACTTGTGTTAATCAGTCTGATAAGCTGTACAATTCTTCCTCTGAACTCAAAGATCAGCTTTCCCCAAACATTTTCGTGATTTTAAAAGCCTGCACTGAACTTCTGTCTTAATTTAGATGTTTTTAATAAACAAAATAAGAATCTCTGCATCACTGTGGAACAGAATTCTCAGCTGCATGCACTGACCATAATGTGAAAGTCTGTGCACACACTTTGCCCCTCTAAAATATCTTCAACATAATACTGGAGAAAGTAATGAAAAGAAGTAATACAGACATAAATGCTACCAGAGGATAAGTTTTTTCTTTAGTCATCCTTGCTATTGCCAGTAGTAATAAATTTATTGGTAATTGTCTTCTTGTTTTAATTACCTACTTGACAACTACGACATCAGGACCTTTGTTCTTGATTACTGAAACACTTACCACTGCTCCTTGTTTCACACAGTAGCCAGCTTTGATAATAGCATTATCTGGGGGATGCTTAGCAGCAAAATAAGGAAGGTGACTTTGTGATCGCTTCAGATAATTCCTGTCAGCCCCTTCACTGCACTCACTGATTTCTTCTTTCTAGAATAAAGCAGGAAATTTCAGAATACTTCAGGGGGTTTTCTAAAGGTCAAAGAATAACTATACTAGTTATAATAAGAAATAATTGTATCATCAGGAAATAATTGTATCATCCCATACTCATAAATCCCATCTCCAATTTAAAAGGACAAAATACTTTAATGGACTTCCACAGACAACTGAGACTGTCCAAGGGCCCTGGTGAGTCCTTGCAAGCTCCACTGGGCCCTGCTGGTGAGTCCTTGCAAGCTCCATGTAGGTGCTAAACTAAGAAAGTGCTGAGAACTCCTAAATAATAATGACAGACCCTCAGTTACAGGCCTAAACTCAAATATATGCATGTATTTAGTGCAAACTCCTAGCATGACTTTAAGGATAAACCACTAGAGGTGGCTACAGCAATGTGAAGGTTTCTTTCTAGGACCAAAAGACACAACAGAAGTCACCCTTTTCAAATGCATTTCAGGTGTATACATATAATTTACACAATAATAACCTAATCTTTAACTACTTCCCACTCAGGGGACTTCCAGTAAGAGACAATTCTGTCTTAACTCTCCACGGATTCTACTTCCATGAGTCAGCCCAACCTCTCAGTGCAGGGAAGTTTCTTGCATCCAAGCATCTTTTAGCAAGGAGCACCACTGTTTTATTGCTCACTGAAAGAGGAACTCCTTCCCCTTTGTTTCACCTGCTTACACCATTAGCTTTGTTTAAAAGCCCATTGCTCTCATAGTTTGAAAGACTGGAAAAGATTCTTTCTACCATCCAATCCTGGCAGTCGTGATCTTGTAGAACATCCTCCTTTGGTTACTTCTTTCCCACACCAAAGAGTACCAGGCTTCTCAAATGTCCCTCATATGGAGGTCATTCCACATGGATCATCTCTCAGTGCTTTACTGAGCCTTGCCACTTCTAATTTTTAAGATAACAAAACTGGACACAATAGGCAAGGTCTGGTCAAAAACAGGATTTACACAGCAAAGATATTTTCTGTTTCGCTCATTATTTTTCTAGTAATTCCTAACATTTTGGGGGCTTTCTCCACTGTTACTGACCTCAAAGATTATGCTTTCATAGTTTTTCCTTCCCCCTCACTCAGGTGGAAATAGTTATTTCACAATCTAGTATTTTCTATAAAAACCAGAACTGTTTTTCCCAGAATCCCTTACACATTTATTTTCACTGAATTTCACTTGCTATCCTATTTGTCCACATACACCATTTCCTAAGGCCTATCTGCAATAATCTGCTGTCATCCTTACTGTCTCTAATCACATAATGTATAAATAATCAGCTGACTTAATCCCCTCCTTTTTCTGCCTGCCTTTCCTGGCACTTAATGAGACAGAACTTTGTAACACCAATAATCCATTTCACACAGAAAAAAAAACACTGTTTCAGCATACTAACCAATATGTGAGAGCCAAAAAAAATATCAAAACTTGAGAAATTCTTTATCATCTTGTATGATTCTCTGTAATTTACAGGGATTCAGATTACAGGGGTAAAAGGGAATAAAACTCCCAAAACTCCCCAGTCATTACCAATAAAAGGTGCATATAAAAGTACAGGTGCCCAGAGCAAGGTGAGAAGCTGTCCTGTGAAACACAATCTATTCTCACTGTCAAACACAGCTTCCTCTATCAAATATTAACCCACTTGTTTGAAGGGCATTACCTGGGTAGGTGTAATGATGGGAACACCACCAACAATTTCTGTCCTGTAGGAGACTTGCTTCTTCCCACCTGGGCTTTCAGCTTGGCGATTGGCATTCTCCATTTGACACAGAGGGTCCGACTGCTTTGGTACCTGGAAGTGGAACATGACACTTGATGTAAGTTTTATGAAGACTTAAAAAAGCCCAGAGCATGTCTCAAGAATTTTGGATTTTCATTCAGCAGGATTTAACAGATGCTCTCTAAAAGGCCAGAAATAGCTCACATGAAAATTTGTTGCAATGACTGTGCTTTAACGCACAGAAAACTGGTCCAATAAAGACACTTCACTGGACAAAATCAATAGCAAGCTTTGCCATAAGAGCTACCCTTGATCTTAAAGAAGCACTGCTAATTTGTGGAGGAACTGGTTCTTTAATTTTCAGCTTCTTTCAGTTTTAGTAGTAAGTGCTTTAAAGTGGAGACATCCCAGTGCCTTCTGTCTCCAGGATGTCTGACCAATATGACATTTGTACTCACACATACTTGGCACGAAGATTGTGTGTACTGCCCCCATTAATCCTACATATTTTGCTAAATTCTCTCCGAAATGTCCCTACCTACCTGTTTCTAACTATAACTACCTATTAAACAATTGTCTCAAATGTGGAACTAAATCAAAACTTCACAGGAGTTCACCATTTCCCTGTTAAGTGTTTTGATCTAAAACGTTTACACTCCAACTTCTGAACAAATTTCTTTAACCTAAGAAATGCACTAACCACCTGAGACATTTCCCTTTCTAATCTCCTTTCACCTCTAATATTAATAGAGCAAATTTGAAATGAGTTCAACAAGAGATCAAGTCTCACACATACATCCCAGACATCAGCCTACTGGGTATTTACTGAAGACACCCAAACTCCTTCAGAAAAAAAGGGACACAAATTGTCTTTATACTGTGAAATATCATCCAAGACTGTGACACATTCTAAACTTGAATTTTAAACAGGAAAAGAAAGCTACTTTATAGTCTGCTATAATTCTAGTTCCTATGCCCAGGACTGGTTATTTAAAAAAATAAAACAAAACAAAAAAAAAAAAAAACAGTCTGCAAGGAAGTACAAACAGTCCTGAGAGCACAAATGTCAGCCCAGGACAGTGCCCTGCTGGCAGAGTGACAGTGGCACTCAGCAGCTTCATCCTCTCATTTCCACCATCCCCTTTGCTGGTGACTCCCTGAAGTGAAGGGAGTGACTTCAATTCCCAGCCAAGTCTGGCACTGAAGGATTAAAGCATTCCCAGTGCACAGGCCTTGCAGCTACAGCTTTATGGGCAAGTAACTCAGCTGTCCCAAGCTCCTACTGAAAAGGCTGCAGACCAACCCCACACCCACCTCCTCACACGAAGGCATTTCCAAACAGCACTCAGAAACAGGCACACCGTGTGCCAGGCTGCAGAGGCTCACAGCCATTCCCAAATTATCAGCACTCAAGAGTACTAAAACATGCAATGAATCTGGGAGGGCTACAATCTACAGCAAGTCGTCATCATCATCACGGCTAGACTTCGGGAAGGAAGAATCTACAGCAAGTAATGCTCGTGTGAAAATCAATAATTGAGTTATCTTAATTATCTGCTTAAATAATTGGCCACACTAAGTAAGGTGTGAACAGATTAACAGTTCAAAGGCTTGTTCCTTCAAAGACAGAATACTAATGATTTCATCAGCCATTTAAAATGCAACTTAAACATAGGATAACCAGTGCTGAGACTAAATTCTAAATGGATGCTATTATTTATTTATTCACTCTGTTTCTTCAACTGGAAACAACTCAAGCCTGGTTGTGGTGTGTCCTTCTTAGGAAAAAAAAAAACCAACAATGAGAAGGCTTTTTGTTTCCGAGGTTTTTGTTTGGGTTTTTTGTTTGTTTTTGTTTGGGTTTTGTTTGGTTTTGTTTGTTTGTTTTTGTTTTGGTAACAATTAGTAGGAATGTTTTCAGAACTCCAAAGAAGGGGCTACATTAAAACAAAGCAAACAACTCATTCAAACATCTTTAGACAACCTAAAAATGAGAAAGTTACTGACAACTAATATCAATGTGTGCAGCCATGCTCAGAGTCCCTTCTTTGTCAGGGCAGGCTCTCAAAACTGGTCATTGCCATCTCTTCCCCAAACCTGGAGAGAAAACAAAACCATAACTTCTGCCTCCTGAAAAGACTGAGGTAACACGTGCGCTTTTCTATCACGGGGTAAACAAGTTGTTCTGGTGCGAACCAGAAAATAACAAAGTAATTTAAGATTTGCCAGAAGAACCACTAATGTTTCTTTGCATGGATGTCACTTGAAATCAGGAGAGAGCCTTCGGAACTTGGCATGACATGTTTGCTCAATATTTTAGTGATACTTTAAGAAACAGCAACTTGTGACAGTAGGCAATACTGTGTTTATCTTTTCATTGCTTGCAAGTGTCTTCCAGATATATCAACTAATATTAAATGTGCACAGTTAATTTAAAATTATTAAAAAACATCCTGTGCTGCAATAAAGAAGATAATCACATTTTCATCCAATTTTCAAAAAGTAAAATAAACTCAGACTTAGGGGGAGTTCTGTACAGTTTCATCAAGTCTTGGAAAGCCAAGCCAAGACTGATTTCTGGGGATAAAAACCTGGAGGCAAAGGTCACATTGAAGCACCCTGAGACAGTCACCATTTGAAAGCATTGCTAGATATCAATTCAATCACTTACTGTGATTTTGGTAGCTTTGTTCAGAACATTTACCCATTCAACCAGGTCCTGCTGATCATTGGCTTGTAGAAAGTATTTTCTCATCCCTGCATTCATAACTGTTAAAAACCATTTTGAAAAGTTAACAACACTGAAATTTAAGAGCAAACTTAACATTATCATGAAAAGATTTAATTTCAGATGGAAAATCCAGTTGAAGTATTTAAGTGCTCTGCTACATTTGTTTTTAGAAAGCCGCTTTAAGATACATATGTCCATTTGACAGGAATACTTTATTCTAAAAAACAAATAATAATTTAAGCTCTCCACTTAAATGGCATCATACAGACTTGGTAAAATTCAAGACTTAATTTCTATGTAATAAAAGTCATTTTACAAAGATGTTTTACAGTTCCATTTCCTTTTTCTAAATTTCCCTAAGCAGTAACTTTTATACTTCTTTTAGACTTCTACAATTTCTCCCTCTATTCTTGTGCCCTGAATCTGTTATCCTCTTTGACAACCTCATTAACATGACTACAATCACTGGGTCTTATTTTCTATTTTTGATTTCTGGAAAAATCAGTACTGATTACTTAGTAGATGATGCTCAGGACCAAACAACTTTAAGACAGCCAGAACATAAATCTTTATTTTACTTGAGTGACTTGGCAAAAAAAGCACAATTTAACAAGTTTATATCTCTGCCTGGCAACACTCAGCATCCTTTAACAAAAAAGGACAAATATATTTCTGTGTAACAGTAAAAAAACCCAAGGGTATTTTGAGAATTTTAAGAACTTATCTTGAAATAGGTTTTAAGGTGAGCAGTGACTAAAACCCTCCTGGAACTCTGAAGCATTACAGCTAAAGCTTGCAAAGACTTTGCTGCTCAGTCCTCCAGGTCACCAAGAACAGCAACTGCAGGCCAGAAACTGGTACTTTTTATTTTTCTATCATTTTTTCTCCCCAGATTGAATAGCTTGAAACAAATAAATATAAACTGAAATGCAAATATAAGTTCAAAATACACAACTGCATAATGAGTTGACCGAAACAACTCCTGGTATTTCAATAAAAAGACAATACATTTATATTTTACCTCTAAAAAGTATAAAAATCACTTTAGTAAATTAGTGGTATTCTAAGCTTTCACCCAGCAGCCTGGATCATTAAGGTTTTTTAGAGCTGGCCCACTGACAAGAGCAACTTCACAAGTGCTGAAAACAAAGCCCTCCACACACACAAACAGGTGCAGAAGAGTCTGTAGGTGGCACTGAGTTGACACTTCAGGTACTTGCCTAAAAGCCCTGCACACATGGGATGATTCACCAAGTGCTTCACGAGCTCCAGCACAGAGAAGGCACTCCAAGCACATTTTTTTTTTTGTTGCAGCAACAGAGGCTGAAATTTAACTTAAGAACACTGGCTGACAGTGTTTTTAGATCCATAAATAAACTTTTTTTATCAGGAAGATTAAAATAGTTAAATTTCTGATAGGCACACTGTGTTTCTCAAAACAATTTTCGTTAGCTTATTAATGCCTCAAAAAGTTCAGACAGTTGGAAAACAGCTCTCACTCCTCATTAAGCTGCAATATGAAAAAAATACAAAAACACCTTCTGAAGAAGCCAACATTTCCCTCACACTCGAAAACCAGTGAATTACAAGCTGTTTTTGAAAACTACCGTACCATCTGCAGCTAGTAACAGAACTTCAGGACACTATCTTTTGTTTCAGATGTCTGAAGAATGTACTTGATGCACAGACCACATGCAAGAACTTACCAAAACAGAACTCTGCCTTTGGCCTTAGCTTAGTTGCATCGCTAACCTAGGAGGGAAACCCAGATTATAAATGTCACGGTGCATACAACATGTACATCAGATATCACAAGTTTTACTCTCTTTCAAGTGGCTAAATTCAAAGATTAGCAGCATGGCAAGCTGGTTAGGTGTAACAACACACAGATGTAACAAAAAACACTACATAAAATTCAGTTCAAGATGTGCAGCCTTTGGTAAGAAGACAGTTTAAGACACATGTCCCTACACTTTAAGGATTCATTACCAGACAAAAGTTGAAATCTGAAAACATAACACTTCTACTTGCATTTTAGCTCATTAACATAAAAAGAATAATGGCCACTTTCCTTCAGGGGTCTCAAAATATGTCACAGTGTTGGGGGAGGAGAGAAGCAGGTGCCCCATTTTGAGGAGGTGTTGACATTTTTACATTATAGAGCACCTCTGTCAGGGGTGGGGGAGAAGGCAAAACAGACTTTCTTAGCTCACAGTTCTCTTTCACACATATTTGGAACTGGCTGTATACAGAGTAAAGAAACTTTTCAGTCCTACCAGAGATCATTAGTACCTGCAAACTATCACAGCCAGAGACTTATCTTGCACTTTATAAATGGTCTGTCTTTTCACCAAGATTAACTGGAATTCAAATACTCATAAAGAACTGAAACATACACTTGAGAATTGTTGATTCTATGCAGCACAAAGAACTGCTATTGAATTCACTAAAGAAACACAGACAACATGGTAATTAATCTGTTCCTAGTTTAACCTCAACCTATTGAAGTGTTTGTAACACTTTTCTAACTTAGGTGTATCACATATGCAAAAACAGTAAGTGGCATTTAAATGTATCTGAAGTTGAGGCCCTCGGTAGTTTCCACCAAGAATTTAGCAAAGTGTCTTACATATTATCTTACCTTTGAAATATAGGTAAGTTTAATGACCCCAACAGGTGGAGATCCAGAGGGAAGATTCTGGAACAAATCACATATGTTACAAAGTGAAACTAGTTTATTGTCATAGTATAGGCAGTGTTTATGGATATAAAGCAAATAATTCCACACACAAAAAGAAAATCCTACGTATGTTTATAGACAATGCACAATGTACGCTTGAAACAGGATCTAAACTACTTGTTTATTATACACACATCTGTTAATCAACTAAAAACAGAAAGACTGCTAGGAACAATACAAATACTAATTGTTTCAGAGGTTTATGTATTTTACTAGAGAAAAAAGGATTCTTGTGGGTCTGCATCCAGGAAATCCGGAAAGAATACTTTTTCCTTAACAGATGTTGGAATCTCATGTACTTTGACCAGGGCAGGTGGAAGGGACAAGAAGTGACATTCATCTATTATGTCAGATACTTCAAAGGTCACCTCACAAATTTTCCAATCACTTTGGGGATTAAGAATGGTCTTCACATACTGACCGAATAAAAACTCTTGTTCTTCAAAACTAAAGCAGTGCAAGAGAATCAAAAAGCTTCAACTTGCCTCTTGCAAAAAACCCTTTCATTTGTACATGAATGTTATAATTTAAACAAAAAAACCCAAACCAAACCAAAACCAAAAAAAACCCCAAAACACAAAAACAACCAAAAAAACCAACAAACAAAAAAACCCCATAAACAAACCTAAACTAGGTCTGGGTTTGCACTGCAAATATCATTAAGTCTTAAACTATCTGAAGAATTGCAGTTTCTACAGCACTTCAAGATTTTGTCCACGTGTCCTGGATGTATCATAGGAGAAACTGAAAAAAGGAACTGCTTCATATCAATCACTGAAATCAAATGCTTTAAGTCTCTTACTTCCAGAAATTCTTTTTCTCCTCAGTGAGAACTGCTAAATGCTTCAGTCACAAATCACATTCATCAAGCTGCACATCATTTACATTTTGGTTTTGCTGGTTCATTTGAACAGCAGACTTCTGCATTTGAACTCTGCTCTTCCTGGCAGAATGGCATAGAGATATTCTCCTGGCAGGCAGCTGCCAGCTGACCTGAATCCTCTGCTCTGTCTTTGCATCCCAAACTTAAGAAATTATTTTTTCTTCCCTATGCTAGAAAACAGGGATGTGTTTTACCATGGTCACATTGTAAAAGCAGCTTTTATCTAAAGGGTGCTCCCCATCACAGTGGATACAAGCTTCCCTCATGCATGCTGGGTTGCAATTGCTGACATGATTAGAAATTGCTTTTCAATGACTGGCTCTGTAAAGTAATATGAAACAGATACCTGTTGAGTCATGCAGTGCAAGGGAGACTACACACCTACACATATGGCTAAAGGTGAATTAAAACACCTGTGTTAAAACTGCATCTATGTGATTTGACTCATCTGGTTATATTGAACTGACTGAACAATTATTTCCCTTATGCAACTTATTCCTTGCCCAGTTTCCAGGCCCACAGTCTAGCACTAAACCCCATCTTTCTTAGGTGGATTTGTAACAAAGTGGGAGCTGATGTAAAGCAGGAAAGCCCTGCCAGGATCACCTCACCTGTGGGTTGTCCATGTACCACACCAGGCTGTCCTCCCGTGTGTCCAGGATGAAGTACCGCCGCAGAAACTTCCCGCTGTTCTCATTTTCCTCAATGTCCAGGAAACCACAGATGCGATTCTGGCGATCCACATAAGGCATTTCTGACCCTGGACATCACACTGTGGGACAAAAGGCACCCAAGTTGAGCAGAGTTCCTCATTACTAATTTTAGCTGTTCTGTGCCTACCCATGACATTTTGAGCAGTTTCAACTTGTAGTTTATAGAGGTTTCTACGGAAGAGTAAGTGAGGTGTAGCTGCTCTCCCACCACCACTGAATTTTTACACAGGCCTTTCATTCTTCTTTGAAGAATATGCTCAGGATATCTAATAGCGTAAGTGTAAAGAGGTAAATGGCAGAGGAGCATCAAGACTAGCTTTGACAAGATCACTCAAAAATAAAGACTGTCCTTCACAGCATGCACCAAGTTGAGCGAACACTGAGGTTACACTTCCTCCTCTGACATTGCCTTTCATGGCAAGACAGAATTTCTGTCAGCGACCCTCCTGCCCAACAGTTTTTCATATTTTGCTTAGGTAAATCCAATAAAAAGCTTTTAGAAACATTGTTCACAGATTTCTTCTGTCCTACAAAAAAGAACTTCCATGTCTACCCGTGTCCAAGAATAGACATCTTTGGATCACATTACCAAGCCTAAACACAGTTGTATGAGGAGCTATGGAGATATGAACACAGGTTGCTCATGGTACCAAGGTCTGAGAGTGACAGGGTTTTTTTATTTTGACTTTTGGTGGTTTTGGTTTAAAAACAAATCAAATCTGCACTGCTGACCACCTATTCCCATTTTGCCTGCTTCACCTTTCATGGCTCTGCCTTACTGCAGGTTGCTGCACCACTGGTTTTGCTTCCTTTTATTTTATGGGACAGTCATTTTACCTTTAAGAGCCAGCCTTGTACGACCAAAGATAAATTTGCATACTTATCTAAAAATGGCAAAGAATAGTCATTTAAATTATAAAAATCAGGTCGATGCCAATCTTTCCCAGGGCAGGAAAGAAATTACTCAGTCTTTACATTTTGTTACAATACTCAGAAATAGCACAGATCCAAAAATATTAGACACTGAAGGTTTAGGCACTTCACACTTCTTGTAACATTTTCCAGCTTTCACTGTGTAACATGGAAGTTTCATTTTAATCCTTTTTAAAATTCTTTACCTTTATTATTTCCTTAAGGTTACTTGATTTAAATATAGTTACATACACACAACAATGAGGTAGACACAAGACAATTATCTGTAGCTACCTATTGATATACGTTAGCAAAACATGGCTTCTAAAGTGATTTTTTTTGGGGGGGAATCAGGCTTCATTTTGGGGACTAAGATATGCAGATAAACATGCTTTTGGGGGATCAATATACAAACATATGGATGTATACTTGTATTTACAGCTGTCATTTTATATGACTAATTAGAATACAAGCCAAATTTTGGTTCAATTACTTTGAGAAACAATTTTTAAAAAATCTATTATCATGAGTTTGATATCATATAGAAGAATTACTAGAAAACAGCTTTAAGTCATTTAACTCCATCTGCAAAATAACTAACCTTTTTTGTGCCCAACACCAAACTAAGCCTCTGGTGCAAACTCAAGTTTGATGCATTAAGTTTTGCACCAGGAACCAGATCTAATCACCTCAATTCAGCAATATTTGCAAAAAGTTAAAGACATTGAAGAATCATGGTGATGACAGACTATTGTAAATGTTGGTTTGGTTTTTTTAATATAAGCTACTGAATTCTAAAGTTAATGTATTGCTGTGTATAACAAAGTAATACTTCCCTTTGATGCAAGACATTTTCTCTGTAGGAAAGGAAAGAGAGGTGAAGTACAAAGACATTAAATGTGTATAAGCTTTCCATTAAGCACTTCACTGATTTGCTTTAATTTCTGCCTCCAAAAGGTCTCCACGTTTAAGGAATGCAACAACAGTTTAAATATGCAAAGACTTGTTTTCCCATAAAGTAACAGAATTTTCAAAGGTAATCTAAATTTTATTAGTACATTCCTTACAATTTAAATATCACAGCCCTAAAACAAGTTCTGTAACCCAGTGAAAAGTAATACAAAAATAAACACCTGAGCATCAAGACAGTACCACGACTGTAATAAAGCCACCAGTAATTCGACTCCCAAGATCACTTCACACTGAAGCAACACCTCTCCATAAACACACCTGTAGCTGAGGGCAAGTTTTAGGGTGTCTGTTCTCTGAATGACACCTCCAGTGTGGCAGAACTTGGCACCACACTCAGTTTTCATTTCAATGAATAAAAAGATTGTCATTTAGCAGTGTTATCCTAAGTTGGGCCAGGCAGTCCCTCAACAAAATACACGGCACTGCTGGAACACCCTTTCAGCTTCATCTCAACAGTTTATGGAGCCCAGAAAAGGCCTGTGCTTAAAAAAAGCAAATATTGGTGGCTGGTTTCCTGTCTGAGCAGACTAAAGGCTGTGCTCTCTGCAGATGTGAAGAAAACGAAACAAGGAAAACTTGATTTTGAAACAAGATACGAATTGATTAAGAATCCTTGAATAAAACCAAATGAATTTTCAGAGCCCTTTTCCCCTAGGACAGAATCTATGACTCAAAAAGCCTTTTAAGGCAAATGAAAGGAGGATACTTGTAATGTTCCACTATGAACATACAATTAGCTAAAGCTGAACTACTCCAATACTTGAATTTTTTTTTTCCAGGGCAAGGGACAAAATTCAGAAGCTTTTTTTGTTTTGTTTGTCAATAAACCAATTCTCACAGAAAAAAAAATTTTAATACAGGTTTTTCAAAGTACTGCTAGCTAATTTCTAGCCTAAAAAAATTATACTATTTGCATCTCCTCTGTCCTCTGAATAAAATACAGCATAAACTACCATTAATTCAAAAGATTCAGTTGTGTAATTGCTGTTTTCTTCAGATTAGTTTTAAATTCCTCATGGGATTACTGACCTCTACCAGACTGATGCTCTTAAAGAAATAAAAAACAAAACCTCTAACTTTATAATACACAGAAATCTAACATAATATCATACAACTCTTCCAAACAAACAAAAAACAGACAAACAAAAAACCAAACAAAAACAAACAAACAAAAAAAAACAAACAAAAAAAAACAAACAAAAAAAAACAANAAAAAAAAAAAAAAAAAAAAAAAAAAAAAAAAAAAAAAAAAAAAAAAAAAAAAAAAAAAAAAAAAAAAAAAAACACAATCAATTTGTGCCTTTCTTTCAGTTCCTAAAGTGACTGAACACACACGACAAAACCACCACAAGCCTTCCTGATGACTCCTGAGAAATCAAAAGAGCAACAGTGGAATTGCCATGTTCCTTCTAAAGATTCATATAAGGAACTGAAGAACTCTTACATCAATTCCTCGGTGCAGGAAATGCGGTTAGAAGGATGTCAGCCTAAGAATTCACCAGAACTTCAGCTTAAGTGTCTTCAGAGTGTCTTGCACAGATGTGATTTATTTTTCATTAAATTATTTTAGGCAATTATAAAACAAAAATCTCCAGGTCTGTGTACATTTTACAGCACTCACCACATGCACCCTTAGTTATTTTCTGCAGCAGAATCTGCAGCACAGAACAGTGGATTAACTATACTGCCCACTTCTGGAATCAAATACAAAAAGATTATGAGTTCTTAGAGAGAAAAGCTGAAGGGATCAAACCTGTTACAGATCACACACAGCTTCCTTTTATTTTGCCTTCCTTCCCCTGGGTGGGTGGACAGGGGAGGAGAGATTTGGGTCCATGACATAGTGCTGCTTCAGAAAAAACATCCCTGAGCCCATTTCCTCTTGGCTCTCACCATAACCCAGCAGAAACTAAAAGACTTCTGAAAACCCATTTGTGGTGTATAGTGACACTGTAAGAATTGAGAAAGCCCTCAGCTCCCTTAAATTCTTTCCTGGAGGGCTGTGTTATAATCCAAACAGGAGGTCTCACTCCCTGTTGAAGCCTTACATCCCCCTTTCCAGCAGCAGTGCACTAATTTCAGTAGGTACATACCCATCCTCGGCCCAGCTTCTCTCAGGTTTCCCCCCTCCCCAGTCTTTTTCTCTGAGGTGCAACACATACTGACATTCCCCAACATTTATATCACACACTGAAGGCTGCCTGGGCACCACTATAAATAAAAAGCCCAGACCACCTTCTCCAGTCACTCTGCAAACATGAGTGCACAAGTAGACCCTGCAGAGGCACACAAGCATCTCCTCCTCACCATTTATAACAGCTTCAACTCTCCCACGTTAATTCCTATTTTTAGTTTCCTACCAGCACCTGTTCTTGAGCTCACCTCCTCTACAGATTGGTCACAGCCTCCCTATCTTCAAGTATAAAGTCTAGACAAGCCTACTGCAGTGGTGTACCAGGTAACCTTCCTGTGCCCCAGCCTCTCCTTTGACTTGATTTCCACAGGTAGGTACAAAGGACACGGTGCTGGCTAACTACTTGAACTGCAATTTAATGGGGATAAAAAGACCATGCAATGGGCTCTGCACTAGCCACAGGAAAGCCTGATTAAGAAATACAGCAAGGTGAGCTCTTTAGCTCACCTTTTAGCTTTATTTTACATGTCTTTCCCCCAAGTTCTGGGTATAATTTGTTACTTTTATTTATTTGATTTCGAGTAACAGTTCTACCTCCTGCTCTATTAGTGTGTGGGCATTTGAAACTTTGGATTTCACTTACCCGAGGAGATGACTTTGGATTCTTTTTCTAGTAGCTAAGAAGATTAAGAAACATACATTACCTACTTACTCATCTCTGTTAAATGACGAACAGCCTTCACACAACTCCACCTGATAAATATAAAACGATGCCATGAGTCATGCCCATCCCTGCTCCCCACCCCCCTTTGCAAGCACTACTGTTTGCACCAGCTCCAGCACCACAAAGGGAAGGTAAGCAGCATCCCCAGCAATCTCCAGTCTTTCCTGCAGTTCCAGGGGCAGCTTAATTAGGGAGTGTTCCTGGCTTTTGCCTAGGCAATTACTATCAGCTTCCTGCTGTAAATCAGCTACTCTCCAGCTGGTCATCTCTTCACTGACCATTTACTGATTCCCCAGGGGTAGAGATGAGTTCAGACTGTCCTGCTTATCCCCTGAAGAGCACAGCAATGAAAGCTTTCCTTCTTGTGTACATCCAGGACAAAGAAAGGAAGGTGTGTGGGGGGGGAAATCTCGACCCTAAGACAACCAGCTCAGAAACAGCCTCTAAAAAAAGCCATATAAAGATTATGGGACAGTAGTTGAAACTGCTTTATTTTCAGCCCCTTGAAACCCTTCCAGCACAGGCAGTCCACCACAGAGAACACTTAACTGGGTGACGTCTCTGCTCATCTTTCACACAACCCTTTAAGCTACAATTTCCTAATACCAAAAACATGACAGAAAAACACTAATCCAGGAGCTGGAGAGGTGATTTGGCTGCAATTCTCACGACAAGCAAAGATAATGCAGAAATGATGGATTTAAAATGACATGCTGAGCTTTTCTATTCCCCAAAGATCCTTCAATGATTCCTTTTTGTTGTGGAGGGCACAACAGACATTGGATACTTCTGTTAACTGAGAAGACATGACTTCCATTTCAAGAAGTCTACAACACTATTATCAATGTTCTAGTTATCTAAAAATGAGAACTTTTAGTCTCCAGGACACAATGCACCTAAATTTATATCCTTTCTCTAAAGCAGACAAGAAGGAAAAAAGCAGCTGCAAAAGGCCAGTATTCACCTGGAAGAGAATTCCTAAGTAATTTTTTTCAAAATTAAAAAGATGAAGTAAGCACTCATAGCATTGACCTCTCCTACTCCTTTTCAAACTATGAAGGCTATCAAACAGTACATCCCTCTCCTAGTACCTAATCCAACTCCCAAATAGACCACAAAATAAAAAAATCCTCATTTGTACTGATGAATCATTTAACAAAACCTGCAGCCTTATCTTAAGCTTAAGCCTTACTCAGTCACGGTTCTGTCTTCAAAACACTCATCTGCTGTTTTCCAGGAAGACTTGTTAAGTCAGGGAAAGCCACCCATTCCTGTCTTTTCCAGTGTACCAGAAAGTCAAAGGACAAATTGTCTAGGTAAAAATTTCAGTACATTTTAGGGGCAGACTGGAGTTCTAAAGAAAATGTTCTGAAGGCACCTGAATCCATCAGTCACTGCCCTATTTCATGTACCGATCTACAAGAGACACGATGAAACAGACTGGCACTTCCTCAAAAACTTCTGCAGAGGTTTCTCTAAGTGATGTTCCATGCTCTAAATTCAACTGTTCTTAATTTATTAACTACTTTCCTCCATTTTAAGGTTTGCAATAGGAGCCAAAGGCTTTGGAATATGAGGTAATGAGGAAACGCACTGCACAGGATGCAAAACTCTTCCGTATCACTGATCTCTTTAAGAATGCCAAAACAAAACAAAAAAACTATTAATGGTTTTTGCTGAGCTAAAACAAGCATTTTAATTGTCCCTATAAGTGCCCTGGAAGCATCCTGTGCAATGAGGCCACTATAAAAAAACATTCTTGAAATTTATCTATTAATAACTTTCAAGTGATGACCAGCCTGCAAAGCAGTAAAGAAAACTAACACAGCTAAGAGACAGTGAAAGAATATATTGAATAACACCAGATCTTTACAGCAGTCAGAAGTTCAGTTTTCATCACTTTATATTAAGTCCAAGTAATGTAAAGTTACTCCAAATGAGATGCAACCAGAGATAAGCATGAGGAAAACAGAATATAGTTACTCTAATTTACTTTGACTTATACAAGCCTCAAAACAAGTTTTTAAATGCTTATTAATTTCAGTTACAGACAGGTTCAGAGTTGGTTATTATTTACAATTATTTTTAATGTTATAAACCTTTTCAAAATTTTAACTGCCATCTGCAAAACTCAAAATCAGAAGACTAAGGTCCTTATTCTTGAAAATGATTATAGGCTTAGTCTGTAGAAACTGCTCCCTTCATGACAGCTACAACAAATTAAAAATTAAACAGAGAATAAGCACTTTACTTATGAGGTTTATTTATTAGTAGTGGCAGTTACTCATTAGTAAAAAAGCCTGTTTCATTTCAATAATGATTTTATTCCATACTCTGTTTCATTTAGGCCAACCACTCAGAGCACTGGGACTCTATACACTGCCAGCTATTTCCCATTCCCATCTGCATCAAACTACAAATCCTGGGAAGCTTATTTGATTTGAGGAAGTTCAATACAAAAAGAAGGTGAGCCTGGTTAAAAAAAAGAAGCTTGCCATTTTTGAACCAGTCTTGCTGATTTTCACTCTGATTCCTGGGTATAAACTCACCAGTATAAACAAACATAGACCTCCTTCCTGTGAAGTATTCAAGAAATGAAAAGGCCAGCTGGTTAGGAAATCAGCAAGTTAAAAGCACCTTCTTCAGTTTTCACAGAGTGCTTTAACATTGTTAATAAAACAGCAGGATGTACAGAAGAGTGTGTTAAATTAATTTTGAAAGTACTACTTAAAAAATAGTAGCACCAAAATGTTGTCCTGAAAACACTGAGTAGAAGCCAAACAGAGGGAAACTTAAAAGTGTACTAGAGGATTACCTTTTGCATATAGATCCAAAGGCCAGGTCCAAATTTAAATGCACAGATATCACACTCAGGCCAATTCCATTAAACTGTACCTGTTTAAGACACTCTAAGCCAGCTCTGAATAGCTGAGTAACTGAAAATTGTGATTTCACATTAACATCTGTCTACTAAGAGCACAACATATCACATATTACCCTCTGGAAACACAAGTTTAAGACATGAAAAACTCTGTCTTACTGTGAGCTCAAGAAAACATATTCCTTTAACACTTGTCACCAAACTGGAGTCTAACAAGGGCTATAAATAACTGAATTTTCAGTTCATTTAAAGTATCAAATAATTAACAGAAGATTATCAGGTGAAGGTTTGACCCCTTTTAAAAGATGTAAAAGGATTTAATGGGAACCAAAGCACTCAAAGTAAGTAACTGATTATCAAATGTGATTTTATAGATTTACTTTACCAAATTCAATGCAGAATAAAAAAAAAAAAAAGCCACAGTTCCTCTACATAAAAACTTTGAGAAGGAAAAACTACTGCTGTTTAAAAATTCACCTCACTATTATTTTAATACTATGGGACTTTTCAGTACAGACCATGTTTGGTTCACTGAATAAGTCACTATGTGGACCAGAATTCCCTGTACTGCAAAGATGAAATATCTCCTCCAGAATCTAGCTCACTTATCAATTATATACACAAGGATTCACAGAGATTAGGACTAATCTCAGAGCTCTTCAGTAAGTGCAAGTGTAGTGAAAGCTCTTTAGGGAGAACAGGGCTTTGTCTGTCTCATGCAAGAGAACCAATGTGCATTTAGAGAACACACGGCAGCTCCTGTTTATCACAGTGGGAGATGAAAATTAAGCTCCCACTAAACAGCAAAGTTTCAGGGACACTGCCTCCCCTCCTCCCCACCCCCTCTCTTTTGTATACAAATTAAATCAAGAAAATTAATTCTGGCATATTTAATGAAAGTCTCACCTGACTCAGAGAGAAACCCTCTAAGTGAAGGCTTATCTGCAGTGACAGGTTTTGTAGCATAGTGCCAGCACACAAACACTTGACTTGAAGCACATCATTCACTGCAACTTCTCACAGAAATAAATTCCAGCAGCCTTCCTCCTTGGAAGCAAGCCACAAGCCCAAGGAATTGTCCTCACATCAGGTACAGCCCATGTTTGATTGCTGACCTCCTTCCTCACCTTTCTTCTTGTTTGTGAGATGACCCAAATACCAGTTACTGCCCAGCTGTTGCTCTGCACTGACAAAGGTGTTTCCCAAAGCCCAAGTCACGGTGTGTATGGAGAACAACACCACTGCACCTACACAGTGATCCTTCCCAGCAGTCCCAGAAGTCCCTAGGCTCCTGGCACTTTGCAGGATGGCTGTCTGTCCTACACACAGCGAGGTGGAAACACTCCAGAGGAATCAAGTCCTGTGCATGTGCAACAAAATGCCTGGAAATCCTGAGTGGACCATGAACATGCACCAGGCTGGTTTTCCACACACCGCCCCTGCTGCCTTCCCCCACAGGGGAGCAAAGGAGCCTTCTGAAGAGATCATGCTCCTCCACCCAAAAACCAGACCACCAGCACAAGTTAGCAAGACAGTGCAGATAAATTACAGGACCTACAGTGAACTTAAGGAAGAAAAAAATAAAAAGGTTAATGACAAAACACCCCACGTAACCAATGCCTGAAGTCCTGAATAAGCAGAAACACTTCTGATGCAAGAACATCCTTTAAGCAGCACTAATGCACACACAGGCACAGAGTCCAGTAGATAAACAGTTTGTCAAACAAATTTTTAGTACAGCCGAAGTTTGCATTTGTTGTTTTAAGCCTCCCTAAAGAGTTAACCAATATATTTAACAACATCTTTTGAAGTGCAGTTTTAAGAGGACTGTTCACTCTTACAGCAAAGCTGGCATGTAACTGTTTTAGCGTTTAACAGACGAACACTTAATTAAGCCACTAGTCTGAACAAGTTCAAACACATTTTCTTAGACATGGGATGTAAATGTGGTGGGTACCAAAGCACCCAAGGAGAGCAGACACATCAAAACAATTACATATTCAATGAATGAATTTATCACCTATCTGTCAGTATACAGACTGTTCCTGGGAGTGTCAACTCTCAACAATGAAAAGAGTTTGCAAAGCTTAGTAACTACTGTGTAGTCTACTTCTTCAATTTATAGCAATAACAAGGCCCTATTTCCACCATAAGGATTTTAGCTCTATATAATGTTACTAAAGACACTGCTCTTTAGAGGTGGCTGCAAATTCTCTTCCCCCTTGGGGAAGTGGGGAGGTATAGAAGCTATTTTTTCTCAACATCTTTCACATGAAAAGTCAGTAAATCAGACCTAATTTAAGACATTTGTGCTACCATGCCAGTGGAACAAAGGAACAGCACTGATACCCAAAACACCTGGATGCAATGGTTAGCTAGAATAAAAACCATTTTCCAAAGAAGAGAACAGTGACAAAGAGCTTTGCTACTGTTCCCTGTGTGGCAGAACCATAAGAGAAAAGATCTGTGTGTTTGTGTGTGTATTTTAAGCATTGTTTTTACATTTTGTTAAACACGCAAAGCAACGCGGTGCTCTTTAAAGTTGCAAGGACTTGTTTTCTCTGTCATTAACTGACCCAAGATATTTCCAATCAAAACCTTTTTTTTTGACCGCCCCACTTATTATTTTTCTGTTCTTACTCCTCCTGCCTGGAGCTTATCCCTGGATTTGACTTTGGGCAGTTTTTCCAGCCTCTCCCTCCCAGCACAATGGAGCTCTGTGACCACACCTGCACTACCACCCTGGGCACATCACACCTGCCATCCCCTTACAGTGCTCCTGCAAAGCAGAGGTGCTGCTGCTCTGCAGTCTCAGTCTGAGCACAGAGGGACAGAGAAGCAGCTTGTCCCAGGCCACACAGGAAGCTTTTTGGCAACACAGTGAGCTGAACCTGTTTTCCAAGTCCCAGAGCAGCAACCTCACCATCGAACCACCTTTCTTCTACATAAAATATCTGAAACTATTCAGATTTTAAGGCAAAGGCATATGTTCAAACCTGAAAACTGTTTAAACTGTTGAATGCCACAAATGTCTACCAAACCTGCAACTCCCTCCTCGAGCAGATAACATCTGTTAAAAGTCAGTGGCTCATACAGTTCTGCACCAGAAAGCTTAATAAGTTCCTTCTCCAAGATTAAAGAAACACCTACACATTCTAGATGCTTCTGCAAGTCCCTGGAGGGAGAAAATGCTGCTGCTGAGTGCTGAGACAATGAACCAGCTTCCTTCCTCAACAGCAACAAAACCTTGCTGCTTTACCAAGCACCGAGAGGAAAGTGTTATTTATAGAAATGAGCCATATATGAACATGTGTCTAAATATTTCTCACAGTTAGGGTACAGCATGTGGCAAGATGACCTTAGACCCAAAAATTTTCAAAGCCCTAATTTGAGAGATCAGTGCAAGAGTAGACAAAAATTTGAAACAGCTCTACCATATCTCCCATTCTAATTCATTTCAGTCATTCTCTGCATTGAAGTGCAACTTCAAAACCTGAACTTGAACCATTCTCATTACTCTGACCTCTTCAGCAGGCAATTTTTTAGGAGGAGTTACATTTAAAATAATGTCAGATAAGCTACCCAGAATTTTGATATTTAGGTTTCTCATATAATTTTATAAGTCAGTGATAGCAATGCTTCTAGCTAGGTCTTACTGCATTTAGGCCCAAGCCCAGAAGAATACACGTACTGACTGTTCTGTTTCTTATATACTTTCTTTCCTGGTGACTTCTTAAGCACTTGCTCCACTTCATAAAAATGTTTTATGCTAAAGCCAGTTACCTGAATTCCCCTCTTTAGGCACTGAAGTAAGTTACTATCCTGTACCTTCACACAATTATGCAACTTTACAAAGGCTCACCTGGCTCCAAACCCCAGTAAGTATTTTATAAGAATGTTTTATTGTCATAGTTATCAGTGAAAAAAAAAACAAAACAAACAAAAAATACCAAACCCTACCTTTCAAGAAAGAGACATGCTCTTGTATCACAAGTTCTAGTTTGTCTGAACACTGATGCACAGCTGGACACCAGTGCACACCAGGGCATGCATGCAAACTTCTCATTAGAACATGTACTCACTTCTCAACGCTGCTGGTTTGCTGCACTCTGAAAGAACTTGCATTTACTCTGATAATTGTCAGTTTAAATAACCAGGAACAGTCAGTAATAAAGACATTGATGGAATTCTAAATCTACTAAAATAGATTCAGAATTTTGCAGGCCTGGCAGTTTGGGCTGTGTCCAGCACTACACTGGAGACTGTGTTACAAGCAGAGATCTGTTCGCATTTCAGTAATGTCCTCGAGTTCTTTCTAATCTGTTACAGTCAATAAAAACTGACTTTTGCACTTCCTCTCTTTTACACCAGCTCTCTGACCTACAGCAGCCTTTATTTGGCCTGATATAGCTCCTTTGCCTTTGGAAATAAGACACAGCTACCTGGGGGGGGGGAAAAAAAAAGGTCTTTTCCTGCATTCATGTCTCTTCCCCTGGTACATGCCTTCCTTATTCCCCATGTGTGTGTCTGTCTACTCTTGAGGAAAAACAAATACAGGGGAGGAGGAAGAAGAAAAGCACTAAGATGCTGCCTGTTTTCTTCATACACTGGTTCTTCTTTGGCTATTCTCTAATTTATATGAAAGTATTACCTTCTGTAAAACATTTAAACACTGCAATATACCTGTCAGTAAGCCACTGTGAATCTTTTCCTTCAGTTTTACCCTTAAAATGCAGAGCTACACAATGGAACATGAGGCAACTGTAGCTATAAAGGGATACGTTAGGAAAACAGGTTTTATCTTTAGAACTGATGAACTCAAAATTACATTTTCTACACTCACAAAATTAAATCACAACATTTAATAACTGTAAACATAACAGAACAAAATTTTACTTTTTCTGCAAAGCTGACTCCATCAGTCCAGCATTCAGTGATACCCAGGATACACAAACCCCTCCCAATGTATTATTTCTTGAATAATCCCTTTCAGTGCTTACCTATCCCTGAACTAAGAGATTCTCCAAACACCAGCTGGGCTAAGCACCTCTTCCTACCACAAGAGATTTCAGCCCACTTTTCACACTGACTCATGTGACAAACAGGAAAGCAGCACTTCTACACCTGTCTGCTTTACAAACCTGACAGTTTTATGTATTGTTACTTGTGTGGCTGCCTCAACTAAAAATAACCCAGAGTAGGAAACAAGGCTGAATGGACCTCAAATGTAAGTTCACTGTTCCAAATCCACTGTTAAGACTCATTAGAATGTAGAGTGTCCTGTGAATTTATCCAGTGTGGAGACACAGGAGAACAAGCGAAAAAACAAAGTCTTCCTATACATAACTGGATGTATTGACCTTCTTGAAGACTACTTTGAAGTTGTAACTCAACTGTGAAATAAACTGACACGAATTTATCACACTTCATAACTATTTTCAAATTAAAACTGTTAAAAACCCCCAGCCCTAAAAGCACAACATAGTAAATTCAGGAAGACAGAGTAACTCATCACAGAGCAACCCAAGTCACCAGGTACAGTTCCAGCTCAGTGAAGACTGCTGCTTTAGAATGAACACAGCCCAAATACAAAAAAGGAAGTGGACACATTTAAAAAGGAACACCCACAAAGCCCAACAAACCCTGCTGGATTCAACAGTGAGAAGCAATTCCTCACACCTCCCAGGCCCAAACTATATGGGCAAACATGGTTCTGTCTTCCAGTGTCATGGATGGCACTGGGTAATGGGAAGAGAATAAAAAGTTTATCTTTATAGACACTGCAGTCTCTGTCAGTAAAGCAGGAAATTTGTCAGAAGGCAACAAAAACCTGATGCTGTCCAACTTTATGCCTAGTAACCTCTTTAAAAGTCCTCTGCTTTGGTAAGGAGGGGAAGCATGGAGAGATCTAGCTCTTATGAACCTAAAAAACTTTTTAAAAAGCTCAGTTTTATTCAGATGAATAACACCGTTTTGCTCATGCCTAACTCAGACGCTCAGCCTAACAAATTAAGAACTGCTTCCCCTCTTGAAGACTGTTCATTCTGCTTGATTATAAACACAGCACACCGATTAGCCAAAACGAGACATGTTTTTAAAAGAGGCTTCAAAACAGCAGTCTGTTCCCCAAAGAGAAACTGATGTTTCTTGATGTTACTTTGCAAATATTTTAGGCACTAATATAATGCCTTTTAAGAAGGACAAGCCTTAGTCCGTCCTAAGGGTAGGAGTAGTATTTAAGCCCGCATCAAATCAGCAGCGTGCCAAAAGCCTATTAGGAATTTTACAGGTGATAAAACCCGCGGACACAGCAACAGCAGTTACACTTTAACATTCGCTTACACTCAAGTTACCCATTTAAAAACGTCTCGGCTCGGTCACCCCGCGCTGCAGCCACCCTGCAACACGGCTGACACCGCCCCACAGCCTCAGACAGCTATCCCAGCACAGCCCTCTCTCCCCAAGGAGCTCCCGAACCCCTCCGAGCCTCCCAGAGCCACCCCCAACCCCGCCTCGGTGCCTGCGGGGTGGGGACGGCAGAGCCGCTCCGAGCGCCCCCCGAGCCCCGCTCTCACCTCCGGGGCCGTGACAGCGCCCCGGCCGCGCCACCGCGGCGATCCCACGGGCCAAACACGGGCACAGAGCCCCGCCGAGCTGGGGAGAGAGCGGGGAGAGCAGGGGAGAGCAGGGGAGAGCAGGGCAGGGCAGGGCGAGGCGGCGGAGCGGGACGGGGCGCGGGGCCACCACACAGCGGGCAGGCGCGGCAGGAACAGCATCACCCGGGGCGGGGCCGCGACACTTACTGGAGTCCTGGCAGTGCGGGGGGATGCGGGGAGGATCCCGAGGGGGATCCCGAGGGGGATCCGGGGCACAGCCGGGCCCGCTCCCGGCCCGGAGCCTCCCGAGTCCCACTGAGGGAACGGGCCCCTCCCGTCGCGGCCGCCCCGCCGGGGGCCCTGCGCATGCGCCGCCGCCCCGCGGCCTCCTGGGATATGTAGTGCGGAGCGGGAGTGTGGGCGGGGCGCGGGGTGTGATGGGAGTTGTAGTCCCGTTGGTGGGGACTTAGTGTGTTTCGAGGGGGTGCCCCATAGGGGAGGATATTGGGAATAGGGGTATTGGGAATATTGGATGTTGGGAATAGGGATATTGGGAATACTGGATGTTGGGAATGAAGTCTTCCCTGTGTGGGTGGGGAGATCCTGGCACGGGTTGGGCAGAGAAGCTGTGGCTGCCCCATCCCTGGAAGTGTCCAAGGCAGGGTTGGAGCAGCCTGGGATACTGGAAGGTGCCTCTGCCCATCTGTTGCAATGAAATGCTCTTTAAGGTTCTTTCCAGCCCTTAACATTTTGTGCTTCTGTGACCTGAGAATCACCGCCTGGGTGATGTTTAACGGGGCAGGTCCTGGTTCTGCAGCTGGGACAGGACGACCCTGGATGTATGGAATGACACCCCTGGATGTACGGAATGACACCCCTGAATGTACGGAATGACACCCCTGAATGTACGGAATGATACCCAGAGAGCAACGCCCTTTCAGGGGACCTGGGAGCCCTGGCTGATGGCAAACTGAGTGTGAATCAGCACTGTGCCCTTAGGGCATGCAGCAGTTCGCTTCTCTTACTCAAGGATATCCTGGAGTCAACAAGCTTTAAGAATGTAGTAAATCAAGATATAATATATTACATTGCTAAACCGGCAAAAGACTCAAGGGCCGTTTGTCCGCAGCAGAACTATCATCATTATAGTGCTAAAAATCACACTTAGCTATCGAAGTGACCCCTGCACTGGTACTGGGACAACACTGGCAGCCAGAAGGGCCAGGTAGGACACACCAGGCACAGCATCACACTGTGGGGACCAGGGACAGCACCCAGGGAAAGGCTGGAGCTGTGTCAGGGCAGGGTGAGGAGGATCTCAGGGAAAGGTTCTTCCCCCAGAGGGTGGTGGGCGCTGCACAGGCTCCCCGGGGCAGTGGGTACGGCCCCGAGGCTGCCAGAGTTCCAGGAATGTTCGGACAATGCTCTCAGGGACATGGGGGGGATTGTTAGGGTGTTTGTGCAGGGAAAGGAGTTGGACTGGATAATCCTTAGGATATTCTGTGACTCTGTGACAGTTTGGACACGTGGAGAGTCATCCCCCGCACTTCCCTGCTCACAGAGTCCTGGGGGCTCAGGTGCTTCTTCAGAGCCTTTTGCCATCAGTCCTAGAGGCAAACAGCAATTTCCAGTAATGATGTTTAACCAGTTTTACCAGGAAGTTACACTGTATTTATACTGAAAAACTTAGTGTTTTCTGAAATAGGAGTAAAGAATTATTTTTTTTAACTTGCTTAAAGCAGTTCTATCTCTAATTATAGCAATCGTTTGAACTCAGCCATACCCTGTAAATACATCTCTGTTTCAAGCTGGCATGTACCAACCCTACTTGACAGTGAAACAAAAGCTGTAATCAGAGCACAACAATAAAAGCTGAAGTCAGCCACAAACAATGCTGCACCATTCCCATGGCAACTTTTCCCTATCAAACCCTGCAGAGGTCACACACTCTGCAGCTGCACGAGCCAGAAGCTTTTCAATCTGGACTTCATTCACAATTATTCATACATTTTTTGGGTTGGTTTTCACTTAACAGTGTTGTACTGGAGTCAATGCAAGACAATTAACGTCCCTCCCCCGCGAAAGTCTCAAGCTGACATTTCTCCTCCTGACAGACCTATCCTGGCAATGGCAGCTCATGAAATGACTGCAGGATGTGGCCTGTTGCTGCACTGCCCGTGGAAGAGCCCTTTACAAAACTGAACTCCCTTTCTGCATTCAAAAAGCCCTGCAATGAAAAGTCATTCCGTAACACTCAAAAACTATAGCAGTCTGCAGTCTGATATGCCTTAATTTTCAAATACTGCCTCCAGCTTCCCACACAAGGTTTGAATAGCCATATGTCCTGATAACAGGACTCAGGAAAGGAAAAAAACCTAAGATGATTACATTTAAAAGAAGGAATATACTTTATTGCAGTCAGGTAGCAAACCTTATACTGTATTTTACCACTGATTCCATCCTGGAAGACTACTGCAACCTTCCTTTTAGGAAGACAGTCTTGTGTGTCTATACACACACACACACATACATGTGTATAAACCATAAATATAGTTATTTCTAATGCCTCAATTTAAAGCAAAAGTTGCTTTCGGTGGGCAGCTGCTCCTAGTTCTGGTGTTATGATTTGTACTGACACACCCTCAAAGCTCAGCTGAGCTCACTGACTTTGAAGCCCCTCAATATTTCCAGTATTCCTCTCTGAGGAGTGTGCAAACGCAGCAGTTGAAAGTAATTGCAGTGACAAACAGGTAAACTTCAGATCTGATGTAAGTAGACTGTGTGGGGACTTTCCTCCTCTGCAATACAGTGTGGGTGTGCAGAGATTGCAAAGGACAGATTCTGTATTTCACCTGCCTTGCCGTGTCTGAACATTTTCAAGAATAAAGTCTGCACTGCCACTGACTTCAATGGAGGAATTGGTTCAGGGCCCAGCCTATCCCAGCAGAATTATGAAACAGGCACTTATTTCTTTTCCAGTTGTCTTTATTCATAGTTTCCAAATGCTGGCAGGTATCCTCACAACAGTCTCATGTCTGGCAGAAAATACTGGCAGGCCCCTCCCGTGCCAATCCTTTACTCAGGACCTGCTTGTGATTCTCATCACTGAAATGGTAGGAGAGTTTGGACATCAATTCCTGCTGGGATTTCAGTTACTCAGAACAGTCTGTAATAAATAACATTTGGTGAGTGACCTAAGGCAATATGCACCTTTAAGAATAAGTGTTTATTTCACCAGGAAACTCCCAGTAGAACACACATGTACAGCAGCAGTATGCAAAGGAGTAGGATCTATCTATCTATCTATCTATCTATCTATCTATCTATCTATCTATCTATCTATCTATCTATCTATCTATCCATCCATCCATCCATCCATCCATCCATCTGTCTGTCTATCCATCCATCTATCTATCCATTTGCAAATATACATATATAAATATGCATATCATATACCTTGTCTATATAAATACACATCCTGAGTGCCTTGACAACGACGCAGAAATATTCAACGATTCCAAAATATCCCAATTCTTCACTTTTCTAGTTGTATTTTCAAGATGGATTATTTTACCCGGCAGAGGAAGTTCAGCAACTTTATACATATGCAGAAATAAAGAGCTAGGAACAAAACCTCACTTCATTGCTCCAAAGAAATTAATTCGGCCTTAGACAAAACGGTTTTGTTAAAACTAACAGTTGTGTTGCAGTGAAAAACGGGAAAAAGCCTGGACAGTGAATTACTGAGTGTAGAGCAAAACACTGTCACTATATTCCTTTTTTATGGGTTCAATATTGCAAATTCCATCCACATGCAGTATGCCTCCTGTGCACTATTTTGAGAGGGGTGTTGCTGACCTCAATGGGGCTACTTTTCTTGGACTCTGTGACCAAGCAAGGTCATTATTCTGCTGACACCTTCAGTGCTAGCAACCAAGGAAAGCTTTTCAGTCATTAAACTTGATCCCAGAGGATGAATGCCAGAGTTTTCTGCAGTGCCATGGGACTAATTAGGTAGTATTTATTACCTAGTTAAGTTATTTGCCATGATGTTAGAAATAGACCAAAAACTCTCCGAGCCTCCTGTTAGTATGACCTCCAGAAGAACAACTGTTTGTGTTTCAGGGTTGCCAATTGCTGTGACTTCAACACAGGAGCAAGAAAGACCCAAGGAAACAAGGTTTTCCTGCCTGCCTTGGGAGAAGACTCTTGTTCACCTCGGTTTTGGGTGGTTTCTGAAGCTCCAGAAGTTAACACTGATTCCTGAGCTGGTCTAATGAGTAGAGAAGGACAAACATTGTCTGCCATCCCTGCAGGCAATCAGCTAAAGCACTAAAGGTTTCCCTAGAGTCATTGCCTTACAGAAGAACTCTGTGATGGCCACTTTGAGGGCAACTCAGACAAAACTCTTCCCTCCCTGTTCCCACAGGGAGGAAAGGAACAGAAGCATTAAAATCCCTGCAGAGAGTTTAATTCCAAAGCTGCTTTAAAGCGTATTTAAAAGCCAAAACTTCATCACTTCTGATGGAAAGATGTTGACAGTACTTGGGAATTTAATCTCACATGGAGGTTGAATCCATTCAGCCTCAGCTGCCAGTAGTTTTATCTTGTCATTAATTTGATGCTGAAGTAGAAAAGCACAGTGACGTAGCTGTTGTGTATAAGCACTGACGAAATAATTTCACAACCTTTTAAGTACTCTCTTTCCCTGAAAGTCATATTTAAACACTTTGAGTTTGTTAGGAGTTTAATATTTTTAATATTCTTATGTTGCAGTTGTTTTCTTTATTCCAATGTGCATAGTATTATATTAAAATCCATATGCTGAGTCCTCATTTTCTACCAAATGGTGCATTTTCATGTTGCTTCCATCATTTCTAGATATAAAGTTTCTTACCAAAAACCAAAAATACCTTTCCCCGCTTTTGATTTTATTTTAACCTAAAGCCATTCGGATTTAAAAAAATAAAAAAAAAAGTGAATTGTTTTTAAAATACAATGTCCCTGCAACAGAAAGGTTTAAATGCTTTCATTTCATTTCAAAGCTTAAAAGATGAGAGCTTAATCTTCTTCAGAAAAGGGCGTATTCCACACAGAAATATATGCAAACTGCCTGAGGGGCTTTCAGCTCACAGGCTGTTGCAGTCAGGTCAGGACAGTGCTTTGCTTCTGTCATTGGGCAGAATGTGAGGCAGAGAAACACTATTTTGTGCGTTTTGTTTAATATTTCACTATGTACTTCTTTTTAAACAGAGATAATTTACATTTATATTAGATAGTACAGTGCAGAGTAAAACTGGGGGTTGAAGCTGCTCCCGTTCGTTCCCCGAGCTGTAACATCATGCTTTGCCTTGAGAACTCAGAGTGACAGTCCAAGTCCCAGTCCGTGGTGGGTGGAAGTGAGAAAGTTTTTATTCAGTTTTAGCAAGATCCCAAAGTACGTGGCAATACCCACGCCCTTTTCACTTGGCCGTGGCCAACATTTCCCAGGCTGGGGAATCCCTGGGTGATGGCACTCCTGGGGTTCCCCCTCTGGCTGTGGCAGGTCAAAGCACTGTGCCAGTGGTGACAGCCTCACTGCTGGTGCCACCAGCCCTCAACCCCTCTCCTGGGTACCCACTCAAGGATGTGACCCCACGGGGATGTCCCCACAGGTGGCCAAATCTTAGACAGAGGGTTTTCATAGCAAGGTCTCTGCAGGTGGAGATCCAAGAAGCAGCAGCATCTATAATGTGGTGTTTTACATCAGAGGAGCAACTGCAGGGGCTCCCAGTATTAAGTCAAAAACTCCTCAGCCCCGCGACACGCAGCACAGCACCAGCACGACCTCATTTGATAATTCCAGTTGGGATCAACATTCTTCCCATCCTGCTCTTGCCCTGGCAGGTGCCGTGGCAGATCAGGCATCACCTGGCACTCTGAGCTGGCACAGAGGTGGCATTAAAGCCAAAAGTTGGCACTATCTCCAGAGCAGACACCTTGGCTCTTTCACTGCCATGTGAGTGTGCTGCCCACACAGCCAAAATATGTACAAGGATTGAAGTGTATGGAGAGCCAGGTCAACAATTAACATTATAACTTCCAAGTTCATAGAATTAGGATTATTAAAGATTTATTAAAAGAGATGGATATCTCTATAAAATCCACCATACTACATTATGCACCTTCAAACAGATAACAAAAAAACCCTCAAAAACCAGCTATATGCTTATGTTTAAAAGGGAAAATAAAAACATTGGTTGCCATTTTAGAGCATCTAGAATGATTGCAAAAATATTTGAATATTTAGCTTTAGAAAATGTATGAAACAATGAGGGTCTGGAGACATTCTCAAATTCCAGCTTTTTTAGACCAATAGTGTTTCCTTCTCAGGTTATTCCTCTTTCAGGAAAAAAATGTTTTGTAGTGTCTTAGGTTGGTTTCTGAGCAGAAAAACTGAGCTCACTTCAGTCCTAATCACTCCTGTTTCTTGGGTGAAATGCCTGTCACTCCCTATGGATAATCCCCATTTTTCCCACCTCATTCCTTCTGAGGAGCTCCCAATATCTCTGAGCATTATTTACATTTTTAACCTCCCTTGGTGTCATTGTGCAAAACTCTGCTGTTTTCAGCAGTGTCCCTTTTAATTTACATTTGAGGAAAAATGAAAATTGACTTTTGAGATTAAAGCAGGTAGAAGATTGGTCCCAAACTTGACCAAATTTTAGTGTTTATAACCCCCAGCTGCTCTGATTTTTAATATAGGAAGCCACCACCTTTGCACTCAGTGCACATAATGCAAGGGATTACTGTTTTAAATCAGTTTGTGAATGTTTTGTCACCAAAACTTGGGTGTCACTAATTTTAAATACTTGTGTCTATATTACATTCTCTCTAGTGTTTATACTTTTATTTAAGTCGGGGCAAGAAGAAGGCTCTTCCAGTATGTTCTTATGGTAACAGATGTAATTGTGACATGGTTTATAAGCCCCCCTGTTGCCAACAGTACCCATCCAGAATCCACCCTGAGCTTATCACTGATGGGTGGAGAGACCCAGATCCAGAGGCAGCTCCAGCCCTGCTGAGGAGGAGAACAGGGTTTTACAGCGAGAGAGCAGCCCCTGTGCCTGAGGCACGGTGACAACCTGCCACAGGGCACGAAGGTAATCCTGACCTCTCCTTCTTGACCCCCAAGGATGCTTGAGGAGACAGCAATTTTCCTCTGGAGCCCTTTTTCTACGCCCTGTTGCCACCAGCGAGCCCACTCAGGGCAGAACACGGATGAAATCGAACTTCTGCTGACATTTCTTGAACTGACAGCCCAGCGCCGCTCCAGGTGTTGCTCCAGCTCGTCTGGCTTTTCAGCATTTCCTCTCCCTCCACAGATTTTCCACTCTTGCTAAAACCAGCCCCACAGGTTGTGGCAGCAGCTTCAAGGGCTTGTGTAAGCAGCAGCACTGCCAGGTCATCTGGCAGCTCTGCTCAGCTGGTGACAGCGCCGGCGTCGCCGCTCCCTGCCAGCTGTCAGCCCAAAGTGGACAGATGTTGACAGCTGTTCTCATGCCAAATGCTACCTTTGTTGTCAAGCTACTGTGCTCACCCAGCCACGAAATTCAGCTGAGTTACCCCTGGTGGCTTTATGTTTTAAAGGTAGAGACCCAATTTCCATGGTAAGTGGGTTGGATTTTTGTTTCTCCTGATCTCTGGAATGACACCGTTTCCAGAAGATGTATTGGGCTTCTCTGTGGCATTTTAGGATTTTTGTCATTATTCTGTAGACAGCTGTCTATGAAATCCATCCACCTTTTTTCTTTCTTTTTTTTTTTTTTTTCTTTTAATGACTGAGTACAATTCTGATCTTTATGATGAAAAAATGACTGCTTCTGTCAACCCTGCTTTGTGCTGGGAAAAGAAAACAGAAATGACTTCTCCTTTGGATCTTTTGGTAGGTTCATTATACCTTGGAAACCTTTAAAAGCAGCTGTAGTGGCATGGGGTGTATGTCTGACTAGGAATGACTTCACTACTAGGAAATTGCCTCTGTGGATGTTAAATAATGTCTTATGAACCACTAACACAAGGATGAATTAAGTTTAGAAAGGAGTAAGGTAGAGATGATGCAGTGTTAAATAAAAGATGAAATAAATATTTGATGGCAATTAAGAGGCATATCTTTCTGTTTACAGAGATTAAATCAGTTATAATTTTGTTAAAAGCAGTAAGAACCCAACAGAAATATCTCATGGTGCTGTTTTGAATTAATTATTAACCAACAAGAGTAATCAAAATCATCAAATAAATGTCTCCTTCCATTAAAAGTATAGTAGAGTGGGTTGCAGAGGCAAAAGGAAAAAAAAGGTGGCCAAAATAAGGGCAAAATAGAGCAGCTGTTTTTGTGTGGCACATGGTGTCAAAGAGCAGAGGTGAACCTGTGCTGGGACACCAACCTGCCCCTTAGGAAAGGGCCCTGCAGGGTTGCCTTATGCAGTTGCAAGTAATGGCAAGTCTACCTGCCAACCCCCAGGCCCATAAATTGTTTTACAGTTTTAGAGATAAAAGGTTTTTTGGATCTTAAGGATACAGGTTTTTTTGATAGAAAGTGTGCCAATCGCTAAAGAGCAAGCAGTTCCCTTGACTGGAGGTAAAATTGTTGGTTTCTCCTTTTGCACCACTTTCCTGAAGACAGGAATGTCAGTGTTGCATCTCCTGGGTGAAGGCTGAGAGCAGGTTATGGAGCTGGCTCCTTGCCCTGTTGGAGTGGTGGCAACCATGGTGAGGGGAACCCTCCTGGACCATGCCTGTCTGCTGGGAGAGCATCCTCTTCCTTGGAAGTTATGGAGCCATCCAAGTGCCAGTCATCCCTGACTCCTGTGCCCTTAATTGGAGTTGTTTAAATGGAGACAATCCTCTCCTGTGAATGCTATAAAATTGCTGTTTTCTGAGAAATCAAGAACGAGTGGGCTGTGATAGAAAGCCAATTTAGTCCACAAAATGCGAGGGCTGCAATAAGGAAGAACAAAGGACAAAACAAAAAGGCAGAAATCATGGCTAACAATTATATGAGTAACCCACTCACTCCTCTGCAATGATTAAACTCCCACATGTTAAGTAAACAAAAAACAAAAAAAAAAGAAATCCAAAAAACCCCTCTGAATTCCCCCAAGGCTTTGTCTTCATAGCAAGTTGTGAACTTCAGGGTAAGCCCAGCTGCATCTTCCCCTCTGCTCTGGAGGAGCTCTCTGTACGAGGGTGTCTGTAACAGGGCTGTCTGTATCAGAGGGTTTCTGGCTGGGCTAGCCTCAGGTTGGGGTGCCCAGCATGCTATTCATATATCTCCTATACCATTCCTGTAGATGCAGCAGGGTGTCAGAGGTTCTCTCCCTCTGCAGACCATGGAGCTCCACCTTATCCGCATGGAGTTCAGCCTGAAGAGGCAGAATGACACCTCTTTTTTTTTTTGTTTTCCCCTACAAAAGCATAATTTGTGCTTGACTCTCCTTAGCTGTTACAGCCCCACTAGCTTGTCCTCCTTTAGCTTCCTTTTGTTCATCAGGCACAGGCAGACTGCCTGCAGCCTGAAATTTGGCTTTTGCCACTTATCGCCTCTCCGATTTGCCAGCACAGGTTTAATTATTCCGACGAACTTCAAAAAGCAGAAGGAGATTTAAAATCACCCCAGCTTACAAAGCAGGGAGCTCAATCTACTTTTTTTTTTTTTTTTTTTTTTTTTGGCAGAGCCTCCTTGCCAAAACAAAGACCGCCAAAGCAGTTCCCTCTGAGGTGGACTCAACCAGCGCTTTATCAAAGAAAGGAGCGGAGCCGACGCCTTCCCACAAAGCTCCCATCCCAGCTCCAGCTCCATCCCCACTGGAACCCAGTTTCCCTCTGGAATGCAGCACAGGCATGCACGGGCATGTCAGAGCGAGCAGCAGGCAAACAAATCCTCCTATGCAGGGTCCCACAAGGCTCTTGCCCAACGCCAAGCTCGGCTTTCCACCTCCGCTTTGGTCTGCCGCCCGTGTTTGTGCTGCGGGCTGTGAATGGGGTCAGCAGGATTTGCTGAGATTGGGATTCTGTCCTTTTTTTTTTCCCCTCTGTGGACAACCCTGAGTCACTGCAGGGAGGGGAGGGATTCCTGGCAGGGAAGGCTCTGAGGTGGTGTTATCCTGTCTAGGGGGCAGCTGGGGAAAGGGGATTGAGGGTCTCCAGTTGCTGACAGTGAGACTTTCCCACTGGGGCATCTCCGCCACTGACTGAGCAGCATCACATTGAAATAATCTCTGCTGCACTTACCCGGGATGGTTTAGGGTCGAGGTGAGACTCTGTGGAGGAGCTGTGATATGATTCCAAGTCACCAGTTTTGGGGATGTAAAGTAAGTAAACAGAGATGATGTAGAGTAGGTAAACAGAGGAGCCCTGTCTGCACTCTTGTTCATGAACACACCAGCTTTGTGAAAACAAGATAAAACCAGACACACCAAAGTGCGAAAAGGATTTCAGTTTGCAAAATTTGAAAGTATCCCACTCCTGAAGATCAACACTGAACACCATCACTTGGAAGGGAACGAGGCACCCGCAATCAAAATTTGGAATATGTTATTGTAAATGATTATTTCTTCAATATTTACTTCTTCAAGGGGCACTTATAGCCTATGCCTGGCTGGTATGTAACCTAATGGGGCTATTCCTCAACAGAACCAAAGGTAAGGCTGGGCAATTGCAACTAGCTGAGTTATCATGTCTAGTAAGTTAATTCATCCACATGAATAAGCTGACTCAGAATGTATGTGGGATTTTTTTAATGTCTGAAATTGGCTGTGGGCCTGTTTGCAGCTGGAGAATGTGACACGGTGAATGAGAAGTGGCATATTAAGCTCAACTGATTGAACAATGGTGGATTGAGGACTTAGTGTTGAGGAGTACAAATGTAGAGCTCTAAGGGAGTTAGGGAGCTGAACAGAGGAAAAGTGAATGGAAATGGCAAAATATGATGGGAAAGGAGGAGAAAGGAAAAGGAAAACAAAAAAGAAAAGAAAGGAAATTATGGAGCAGACATAAAAACAGAGAAGATCACAAGGAAGAAAGCAAACACAAACGGAGACTGGGTTGTTCCCTTTCAGATGGTGATTGAGAAACGAAAAAACTTCACAGGAACCTAAGCCGGTCACTTCAGTTCATCTCCCCTGGAGATCCTTGTAAAAGCAGCACAGCATACCCAGAGACACGGAACACGGTGAGTGCTGCTGCTGTGTCATCTGTTTTCTTCCCTTTGATGAAGGTCAGGACCTTGACATTTTCCACCAGACTGGCCTGATTTGGGTGTCGGGCTGTTTGTTTGTTTACAGATGGAGAAATGATTCTGCCATCTGTCTGTGTTGTCCCAGCAGCTACCTCATGTTTCCCAGCCTTGCCCATTCTTGGAAGGTTAGTTCAGTTTGTGTTGGTTAGACACCCTGTAACACCAAACTGAGAGCTGTCTTAGCCTTTGACACCCTATAACACCAAACTGAGAACTGTCTTAGCCTTTATGTAATGTTTTGCTAATTTTAACAAGCAGGTTGAGTGGCAGGAGCCAGTGGGGTCGCTGAAGAGCCATGAAGAGATTACTTAGTCAGATATTTCTGGAAATGTCTAGATTTCTAGAAATACAGATGAAATCACACCGAGATCAGAGCGCAGCTGTGCAGGGAAGAGGCAACTCATTTTTCACCTCCATCGTCTCATCAAAATTAGTCCAAGACTAGTTGGAGAAGTGATGTGGTCGCTTGGTTTTACAGCAGCTTGAGCAGAGACCTGTGGAATGGGCACAAGCTGGGCTGGGGCTGGTTATTAACAAGCCCCTTGAGCCTTTGGAGCAGCCCCTGTCTCATCTCTGTGTGCATCCCAGAGCAAACTCAACCTTCATCTCACCTCCTGGGGCACCCTTTGGGGTTACCTGAGACACCCTTTGGGGTTACCTGGTGCCACTGCAGGGGACAAAGATAACTTATACACGGAAACCACAAAGTCAATGCCTCAAGTGGAAACCTCATGAAAAACCGAGTTGTTCTTTGCACAGCCAAGTGACCAAGCTTAGAAATCTGTGTCTGACCCCTATTCCCACCCGCTGTGGGGCTCCCAGCTCCTTCCCATGCCCTCATGGGTGTCCCCTGGGGCGAGCCAGGGCTGGGGTCAGCTGCCCAGTGCCCACGTGTTCTCTCCACCAGCATCTCAGCACGTCTCTCCTCCCTTCCCCCTGCTGACTTTTGTCACATCAGCAGGGATTATCTTCGGGGTTCTTGGGCTCTTTCAAATTTGGTTTTAATTAGACAACAGGTTCTTAATACTGACAAAAGGTATTTCAGCCTTAACTCTGCTTTAAAATTGACTTCTGTGTAAGAAGGTGTGAAAATTGACACGTGTGAACTTGTGAGCTGTCAGTACAGTTTATCTACTAATGGCTATCCCTAAATGTTCTACATTTCCTACGAGATATCAGTGTTACAATTGAGCAACTAATTGAACAGGGGCTTCATTGAACTATCTCTAGGAACAGCTTACACTTAAAACCAACCATTAAATCTTTTACAGAAGTGATCACCATAAACTTCCTTTGAAAATTGTGATGTAGTGCAAGCACACTGTCAAATTTTTTAGGAAAAAAAAATTCATGCTGTAGAAATGCGCACAAGGACTTCGGCAGAAAGGTTTTCTGACCTCAAAATTACTATGAAATGTGTATTCTAAATACTGAGGAACTTGAGAGTAAATGTATTTGTAGGAATGAAAGCCTGACCAGAATGATAAATGAAACAGGCTTAATCAGAAACAAACAGTGATCTATTCATAGCTGTTTCAAAAAAGCAAGGATTTTGCAGATGTTGTTAGGTCAAGATATATAAAAGGAGAGTTTATAACAAGCAGAATGTGCATGCTGAACTCAAGGGAAGCTGGCACAGACACATGTTTTTCCCATAGCTCCGTGACTCTATTCCCCAGTGGTTTCATTTTGATACGTGCTCCTTTTCGTCTCTGTCCACCCTGTACTGGAGGCATTGCTGGAGAGCACAGTGAGAACTTGGGGACACATGGGAAACTGAAGTTGAGACTTAAATCCCTTAAGACATCCCAATCCAGATTAATGGGAGGGATGCCCAGTGCAGAGCAGTCCCAGGAACCTGCACAGTGGCTGGCAGGGGGGTGGTGACTGCACTGCCCTGATTTTGGGCCAGGTCAAACATTATTCTGACGTGTCCATCAGTGCCCCCTGGGTGTTTGCTTATGTGTGGGAAATGCTTTCTTGAAAGGCACCTCCAGCTCCCATGGGCAAGGCTTCTCCTAGCTGGAAAAGAAATTTTGAGAGCCCTCTGTCTGGAGTCCAGCAGGACTCATAAGAGCTGGAGCCCATTTTTCTCCCAACTCAAGTGATGGGAGAGACAGGCAAAGGGCTGCAACTCAGCCAGAAGTGGAGCTGGGAAAGAATGAAGATGAGCTTTTAATGGGCTCATGAGCTGACACTGATTTTTCTTTGAAAACCCTGATCATGAGCACTGAAGGCCAGAGCATCAGAACCCGGTCGCTGGCCTGGAGCCCAATGCACACTCCATTAAACCACATTTCATTTCTTCTAAATAAATAATCAGCATCCTTTATGGCATCATAATATATCTCAGGTAGTGTCTCTGCTGCTATAAAAGAAGAGGGGGAAGAGATTGATAGTGGATGTTTCATGCGATGAAAGACGGAATTAATCACAACCCAGGTACAGAATGGCCCTGATTTTCAGTTCTGGCCTGAGCCTTCCTCTCCATATATCACCATGTTGCACAATATTTATTAAAACACAGACATTTTGGAATCAAGTCATCCTGGAAAGAACTGTTTATACCTAAGGAGTGGATCTGATGGCATTTAACAAGATCCCTGGCTTTGAATTAGGCTGTATTTTGACCCCTCTGGAGGCAGCAAAGTTGCTGTGTGGCTGCAGAAGTCAGACCTGCACGTTCCAGAGGTTGCCAAGAGCTGTGCACTGAAATCTGAAGTGTAGAAGTGGGGTTAGAGGAAGGGACTGAGGCTGGAGGGTCAGAGAGTGTGCAAACTCATAAGGGTTTACAAAAGCAGTTGCACAACTGATCTACACTAAGCTTATTCATGGTTTATGTAAAGGTAGAGCCCACTTGGAAAATATTATTCAATCAAACAGAAATTAGAAAACATGTGTGGATCTGCAGGGGAGACGAGAGATGAACATCCCCAAACTTTCTCTTCCTATAATCTAGAGCCAGGTTTTGTCATCTAAGCCTGTGCCTTAATACAGTGGAAATTGCCAAATTTCAGCAAGAACCTGTGGGCCATGGAAATGAGCAGCTGATTGAATTAACCCTTTCAAGAGCATGAGAGGAGGAGAGGCAGCAGTTGCTCGTTGTCACTCTGTGACAAACATGATTAATGGGCCAAACTGCTCAGTCCCACTCCACGACCCCCACCAGGTGCTAAAATCACTCCTTCAAGGGAGCAAACACCAGGACTGACTGACTCAGGGAGGTGGAAGGAGATGAGCACGTGTGACATGGCCTGGAATGGATGGTAGCCATGGTTCACCACCTACACCCAAAGCCAAACCATGGTTCATCACCTACACCCAAAGCCAAACCAGGATCCATATTGGAGGAATCGATCTAATTTATTGGTAATTTAAAATTCTCACATGACTTCAGGCTGAGCCTTTGGTTTGGCAAAATAGCTGCAGCTTCGTGGCTTTGAACTTTTAGCAAAAAGGCAGTTTCTTTTTAAATGAGGAAGGGGTAGCTCTAGGCACTTTGTTTTCCTGCTATGAAGCAGACAGTTTTTATCTAGACCTGAAATCTGAGTTTTTCAGACAAGGTGAAAAGAAACATGTTTGACTTCTGAGTAACTATTCAAAAGTCCCGACACGGATGCACAGAGACCGAACCACAGACATTGTCTCTTAAATAACTTCTTGCAAAGGCTTTGCAAGCCATTCACAGGTCTTCACAGGAACTTGGTATTTTGCTGGGGAGCATAATCTTTTCTAATAATGTTAACTTTAATAAGCCCTTTCTTGTCTGGTGGTTAAACCACAGGTCTACAAGTCATAACACAGGCGCATCGTTCCTGATCCTCCTTAGCCTTGTGTCTCACCTCAAGCCAGACACTCACATGGTTACATTTTTCTGAACCTTTGTCTCTAAAACTCTAAGATATTTGCCCATCCGTGTTGCTGAACTGGAGTCACGTTTGCAGAGCACTTTGGGCTGTCAGAGGACAGGCATTATTTATTAGTGTGATTTCTGATTTCGGCTACGCCCGCACGACCTGCTTGTTCATGTGGAGCAGCGTCACTTCTCTGACTTCCTCTCTGCGCAAAGGCTCGGTGTTATCTGAGTTAGGAAGTGTGATTAAGGAAAGAGCTATGCTTCTTTTTAAAGTTGTTGGGTTTTTTTTTTTGGTTGGTTTTTTTTTTTTTTTTTAATAGATGTAGCAACAAGTGCTTTTCCTCTCACAAAAGTCATTTTACTTTTTAGCTAAGCTGAAAACCTTGCTGCAGCGAGTTACAGTCCTGAGGTAACAACTGGCATGATGACTTTAGTCCACGTGTCACCAGTATTTTATTTGAGGTGCCAAGCATCTGGTTTTGACACCTATATCAGTAAAAATTAAAGGAGCTCAAATACTCCAGGGTTGAATGTTGGATGGAACAATCCTGGTGGAGGCTGTACATGCTCGGGCATCCCTTGTAGAAAGCACTGGCATTGATGTAGAAACTATTTTATTTACAGAATCTGTGCTAATGAACTCTCCAAGTAATGTAACCCTGGAAACACTCTACAGCTTCTAGAAAGTGCAAAGTGAGTTAATGGCCGTATGTAGACATGAGGACCAATGGACAAAGGCTTAAGAAGTGTCTAGCAAAACCCCATGTCAGCAGTCTGTTGAACTGGCTCTTCAAACAAGCTGCTGGATGTTGATGTAGGGTTTTGAAGTCTTACGTGCTGACAGGTCCTTGTATTTGCCTACTGATGGCAAAGGCATTATATTTGTCATCAGCTGAACAGCAACAATTGGAGACAGCACTTTGTCACAGACTCAATAGGTGTTGCAACCAGCCTGATGTGTTGCCACTGTGTCTGTCACCACTTTTTAAAATTCATGGAGTATGACTATTTTTTAATTGGTTTTTTTTTCCTTATATGTCATATCCAAGCTCTTTTACGTGCGGTAAGTGTTTACTTACCAGAAATATCACAGCAGCATTTAGACATAGCAAGAATAACTGTGGTAGAATTCATCCTTTTCCAAACGCCTGTTGCAAGAGGACTGTGTCACTCTGGACTCTGTGTGACCTGATCAGTGCCCATCTGTATGTCTAACTCTCTGAAGAGACAACTAATAAAATTCAGTGGAAAACCTGTAATGTGTATGGAAAACCCAATGACTAAATATTGTTTGTGTCAACTGGGAATTGCAATTGACGTTGGGAGACTGTAGCCCCTGGTTGTGCAGAATTTTCAAGAATAAACAGAGATAAAGTTTTATGAGGTGTTTTCAGTAGGAGTGAAAATACAGAGTCCCAGGTCCAGGTTAGCACAGTGCATTTGATTTCCCTCCCATTTTTGCTCTTAGTTCAAATTAATGGGATGCTGTAGAGTTTTGACCCAGAGTCATGGGGTTCTGCAAAATTGCTTGATTCTTGTTGAAGAAGAGTGTTGTTTCCATGAAAAATAAAGAGATTGGGTGGTAGGGACAGCTGTCCCTACCAGACACAGTGGAAAACAGGCTGGAGAAGACCAGGCATACACTTTCCCTAACGCCCCAAATGAGAGATGCATGCTCCAAAGCTGGACATTTCACCAGTGTTTCCAGCACTCCTATCCTCTCCCCAGGCTTGGCCCTGCAAATAAAAATTGTTAAATGTCTGGGTAAGAAGGAAGACCAAATTTGCTTCAAAACCTCCTCCACGCTGCCAGTTCCAAAAGGACCTTCTGAACTACTCCTGGGCCAGCCCAGCCCTGGAAGCACATTTGTCTCAGTGAGCTGAGGCTGAGCCTGGTGAAGCAGCAGCAGTTCTGGAAAGCCCCGAGCAGCAGCAGCAGCAGCAGAAGCAGCAGCAGCAGCACAACCTGCGTGCTACAAAATACAAAAAAAAAAACCAAACACCTCTTCTCCACCATCACCAATATTATTAATCAGCCCACGGTTTGCTCAGACAGGAAATTGTTACTGACCACCTTAATTTTACTAAACAAATGAAACCACCCCATTACTCATTCAAATCTAATAAACCGCAGAACACAGAGGAGGAAGTGAGCACTTTAAAATGGCTTGGAGAAAAGTTCTCACTTTGTTTTGCCATTTAATTAAAGCCAGGCTCTTTACAGGAAAGGGCATAATTAAATGGCAACATGTGTACTATGATAATCTTCTCCATTGGCATCTCAACATGCAACTTGCCACGGAAGGCAGAGAGAGTTTTTGTGCTGCTCTTTACATTCCCAGAACCTCACTTGCTCCTCAGGAAGAAAAGTCACTGAGTACCAGGACAAGTCTCCTCTGTCATGCCCTGTTGGATGATACAGGGCTTTGTTAGAATGGTGCCAATTAAATAAATTTCTTGACACTTAATGTCTGCAGACACCCAGAAAGAGACTTCCTGAAGATGGGCCCTTCACATCACCTGACACCCCTGGGTTTTATCAGTGCGTTGGCATTTCCTGGTCATCAAGTCTTTAAAGTATCAACAGAATATCATTCCAGTTTTAATGTTTGCAGTTCTAGCCCTGGTTCAATATGTGATTTGTATGCATATGTAAATATTGTCTTTGCAGTGAGAAGGCAGACAAAGCGTGAATGTACTTGTACCACAGAGAGGGATTGCTGTAATTGTTTGCCTTTCTTCTCAACATCAAATTACTGCTTTAAATGAAGGGAATTTCACAAACAGACAGAAATGCCATTTTTGTTATGGGAATTCTACTTACTCCAGCTTAAAGCTGCATGATGAAGCTTCACCTGAAAGAAGAGTTCATAAGTGGGAATTATCCTTTTGTAGTGTTTTGGTTCCTAAAAGGTGATTAAAGAAGAACACAGATAATCTCAATAAAGGGCAAATATCGCAAAGAAACTTAACACCCAACATGTTTTTGTAGCTCTGCAAAGGCCACGAAGGCATTTTCAAGTCTATACAAGTTTGTTCTTGTCTGTACAACACGTGCTTTTTGGGACTGTTGGCGTTTGGCACCTTCACACCTGGAGGATGGACAGTGTTTGCTGGAAGGTCCCTGCCAGTTTGCAGCTGCTGTCTCACCTGGTTTGCCCTAAACAATCCTTAATCCAATGCACACAGGAACAAAGTCAATAGGAAGATGTATTAAAGAAGCCTGAATACTAAATAAATTCTCCTTTTGGTCACCATCAGAATGAACTGGTGTGTCATAAATGACTTTTGCTCCCATGCATGGACCACATCCTCCACATGGCCCTGGCTTGAAGCTGGCCCCTCTTCCCTTCCCCATCACAGATGTGTTGCAAAATGGGATGCAATTTGCTCTACTCCCCATTCTTCAGAATGTTCTCCCTATCACACTCATTAGTCTTACTTAATTTGTTTTGCTATCTGGAAGGAATTACAGATTTGCCATCCTAGAAAACAGCTGACATTTTTACAGGAAAAGAAGCATGTGATTCATGATTTTCCAGAAATCTGCACATTACACACGTAGCATATTGGCACCCTTCTGAGAAACACACTGGGTCTTGAAACTTGTCCCGTATTGTTTGTTTCTCTGCCTCTCTGTACCTGTCCAAACACCACACCAAATCTCACAGCCAGCAGGAAGAAGTGCTGGTGGCCTCTTGTGCCACCATTATTCAGCTGAAAGTGGTTGTACCTTGTGAAGACAATTATTTTAAATGGTGCCATTTTGTGATGGCATTTTCCAGTGGCACAGAGGACTATGGAAGATCCAAGGATCAGGTGGGACCTGTAGGGCAGACCTTTGTTCTAAGCCAGAACAGGCAAAGAAATTCCTAATGTAATTCTGATTCAGTATTTAATTTCAGTAATCACTTTCTGCTTGTTTTGTTGGGGCTTTCTCCTTTTCATCTTCAAAAGCAGCACCCTCAGCTTGTCTCATCAGGAACCATGGGATGAAACTCTGGGATGAAACCAGACTGTCATGACAAGGGTCCTGAGGAGGGTTGGAAAGAAATGCAGTGGAAAGGTGTCGTGGTCGAGGTGACATTCAGCTCCATCTTTCTTCCTGTCATTTTGAGAGGTGAACTTGCACATGTTGAACAGAGTGGAAAGAACTCCTAGGTACTGGAAAAAATATTAATAATTAAATTCAGTGAGTGTTTCATGTCAGTGAACATGGTCTCAGAAGGAATAGTTGTATGTTTTGGATAATGTACTCCTCAGAAACCTCCAGAAAGGCCAACAATTATTTATGAAGTGCGTGTAAGGACAACTGTGATCTACCCACTAAGCTAAAAATGTCTTTCTTTCTGTCCTCTACTTTTTAGAATCATTCACAGGTACCTTATATCCCAGGGCATGCCACCAAAATGATTTCATGTGTGCAGTGGAGAAGCAAAAGTTTTGCAGTTCAGAGGTTGTTTCTGACACCTTTCTTCTGGCCCAAATCTGACCAGGACTTCAAGGCACTTCTAAAGGATGCAACACCCCATATGCAGTGCTGCCTCCAGCTCTGGGATCCTCAGGACAGGAAGGATGTGGACCTGTTGGACCAAGTCCAGAGGAGGCCATAGAGATGATCAGAGGGATGGAGCCCCTCTGCTGCTGAGGAAAGACTCAGAGAGCTGGGGCTCTTCAGTTTGGAGAAGAGAAGTCTCTGGGGAGACCTACAACTCCCTTCCAGTGTCTAAAGGGGCTTGAATGGAGCTGGAGAGGGACCTGGGACAAGGGCATGGAGTGATAGCACAAGGGGGAATGGCTTCCCAGTGCCAGAGGGCAGGGAGAGATGGGATATTAGGAAGAAATTCTTCCCTGGGAGGGTGGACAGCCCTGGCACAGGTTGCCCAGAGAAGCTGTGGCTGCCCCATCCCTGGAAGTGCCCAAGGTCAGGTTGAATGGGGCTTGGAGCACCCTGGGCTGGTGGAAGTTGTCCCTGCCCTTGGCAGGGGAGTTGGAAGGGGATGATCTTTTAGGTCCCTTCCAAAACCAAACATCTCTGTGACTCTATGAATACTAAAAGCAGCAATCTGAGATTCAAGGAATAACCTCCAAGATTTTCTATTTCTGTTCTGGAAATGATTCCTCCAGCTCCCTGCAGGGTGACCCCACTGGCCAAGGCACTGGAAGAAGTCAGTCTTCCTCCTGCCCTCCAGCTGCAGGAGTGCTTCAACCTCCACCTGCCCCGCTCGATGCCACCCCAAGCCCCGTGTTCCTACCCCCAGCATTATTAAGACAGAGGCATTTCCTGCTCTGGAGATGTACACTCCTGTGGTTTCCTCTGAAACAATAACTCTGGCATGAGCAAACAGCAGCCTTCAAAGGGAGATTCCTCTGCACAGCCACTGAACTTGGCTCACCACAGCTCTGGAAGTCCCCAGCACTCAGTGCCACCGAAGCAGCTTCCCAGCAGTTTCTCCCTACAGATCCCACCCGGCCAAGCTTCCAGCAACGTGGGATGGAGACAGCCCTGCCCGGGGCTGGTTTCCCTCCATGCACACCTTTTTGCCATCCCTGGGCTGCAGGAGGCTTTGGGAGCACAAATTCCCCGTGGGAGTGCCCCCAGCAGAAGTTACCAACTGAAAAACCTCGTTATACCTGTGCTGAGATTTCTCTTGCTCCCCCAGCACCTTCCCCGAAGCTAAGAAGAGATTAGTATAGCTTTGTTAAATGAAAAAAACCAAACCAAGAAGGCCTGATTTTAAGAGCATTTTTAGATTCCTTCCCAGTGTATCTCATCCATCCTGTTTGCTTAAACAACTGTTTAAACACTTTGTGTTTGCTTAAGCAACTAGATTTATATCCCGGATCAGTAAATAAACCTGCAACTGCAGATACTTCTACCTGACTGTTGCAAAATACAGCAAGTAGGAGAAAATCAGATGTGGGCAAAAAACCCTGGTGTCTTTAACAAAAAAAGGTCAGAAATCACAGCTCTGGTTTGATGTATGTGAGCAGACACACAGCCAGTCGTGGCTGCTTAGCTCCAGGATTTAGGTTTAGAAGTGTCTCTCTAAGCAAAATGATGTCCAAGCAAAGATGTTAGGGTGGATGATAAAATATTAATCCAGAAAGTCTGTGGGTTGGATTTGACTGAGCTTTGGCTGGAGTTGCTGGACTGAGGAGCTCTGTCTTCTCTGGCTTAGACATTACATAGCAAAGCTTGTCATCTTTCATCTGCTCTGGAATGCAATTTTGCAAGAAATAGCAATTCTAACTGTGAGGTGCAAAGGAATTTTTTTTAAAAAATTAACTTTTACCTTGTCCACCTGTGTGCAGGATAGGTCAGAGTGGAGAAGGAAGGTGCCCCCTGCTCAGGATAGAGGTGGTGAGAGAAGCTGGGCTGCTCACAGACCTGGTACTGGCACTTCAAGTCTTTCCATCTGAAAGTAGGAGCCGGGAAGGTTTAAATCACAAACACACAATAAAACGTACTTGAAATGGGTCCATGTAAACGAAGGGATTGAAAAACAGCTCTGTATCTCTGTCCTATTTCCCTTTCCAGGAAGGAACATCTCTTGGGTAATCTAAAAACAAAACAAAGTAGCAGAAAAACTTTACTTAACCTCCAGCTAATTTCCTACCCGGACTAAATTTAGCTGGTTGGATTTTCTTTGGTGGATGTGCCTCCCAACAGGCTGAAGTCACAGGGATGTTTTGCCATTCGCCTGAAGCCACTGTAGTTGTGCTCTGGTTAAAACCGGCTGGTTTAATTCCACATCAGAGCATTAATTTTTAACATGAAATGTCACTTTCTGTTTGGAGACAGCAGTGCAGGAGTCTGGTAGAGCTGGTGGCTGAATTTTGCTCCCTGGAAAAGCCTAACCACCCCCAGAGCAAACAGCTGGGAACTGGCTTGCAGGGACTTCTGCCTCTCCAAGAGCAGGCAAGGGAGAGCTCAGGAGGATAAAAACATTATCATAAAAGCTTCTCCACGTGTATTTTGAAACAGACAGTCGTTAACTGAAAGAAGATCAAGTCAGGGACCAGCTCAAAACACAGATTATTTTTCCATGAGTCAAGAGTTAAACTCAAAACAAAAAACTAGCCTACAAATACCAAGGCCATGCTGGTGCACTAAGCATTTCCCAGCACAGGTCACTGCTGCCAGCCTCCTGTTACAATAAAAAAAAAAGGTCTGACAAACAGTTTGGAAAGGTTTTAAAGCTTTATTCATTCCATCTGTCTCTGCCTTTCTAAACCCTTTAATTTTAGGGCCTGAAATTATTTGTATTGCTGTCAGCTCAAGGTGTAGAAATTATGGAAGGAGCATAAAAGAATAACAAGTGCGTTTAGAAGATGTCTAAAATTGAGAGTAGGTATTTCTGCTGGGTGTAAGGGTTTGGGGAAGCTGCAGACCAGAACAAAGTGCTTCTCATACCCAGCTGAGAATTGCATCATCTTCGTGGTGAGAGTCTTTCCAGGGTAAGGAGATACCAGGTTGCCAAACTGTCCCAGATTAGTGTCTGCTGCTCACCTCGACCCAGAGGTACTGCAGGAAGAAGCGGAAAGGAAGAAATAATTTTTAAGCAGGTGGATTTGAAAAAAAAAAAAATCCCAACAATTTGTACAAGTCAAAATGAACACCCTTACTAAAGCACTGCTTAAAGGTAATATTTGAGCAAATGCCGTCTTTGTTCCCGTCAAAGTAAAATTACTGAAAGGGAGTGACAAATGCACCGCCAGACTGGCTAGAAAAGGTCATTTCAGGACAAGTTCCTGCATCCCATGTGCCCCAAGACCCTTCAGAAGCCCTGTCCCAGCCTCCTGCCCAGCCCCAGCCCTGTGCACCCCGAGCTGCTGAGGCTCATCGGCTTTCCAGCCTGGCAACCTGGGTTTTTGGGGTTTTTTTGGGGGGGGGTTTTTGGGTTTTTTTGGGCTTTTTTTAAGTTTTTTTTTGTGTTCTTCTGTTTTGTTTTTTCCCCCTTTTTTTTTTAGTGTTTTGGTTTGGTTTGGGTTTTTTTCCCCTTGGTTTTTTGTTTGTTTTGGATTTTTTTTTAGGTTTTTTATTTTTTGTTTTTTTCCCCTTGGGGTTTTTTTGTGTTTTTTGTTTGTTTGGTTCGTTTTTTGATTGTTTTTTTTGTTTGTTTGTTTGGGGTTTGTTTGTTTGTTTGTTTAGTTTGGTTTTTTAGTTTGTTTTTTTTTAGTTTTTTGTTTGGTTTGGTTTTTGTTTGTTTTTATTTTTGTTTGTTTTGGTTTTGTTTGTTGTTGTTGTTATGAGCCTGAATCTGAATGTTTAAATGTTTGAAATGACATAAAAAAATTACATAAAAAACCCCTTTTGTGTGCTAATAAATGGAGTGGCAAAGGCTGCAGCAGTCTTTTCCTGTTGTGCTGGGAGGAGCAGCACCTGGCACAGCACTTGCACCGTGGAATGGGGCATCTTGCTCTTGACAGATGTGTTTTTTCTTGGGTTTTGCTTTTTTTTTGTTTGGTTGGTCGGTTGGTTGGTTTGGATTTTTTGTTGTTGTGGTGGTTTTTTGTTTGTTTGTGGTTTTGTTGTGTTGTTTGTGGGCAGAAAAACTGAAAATTTTAAAATCAAGTTGCAGAAGCCACCTGTGTTAAATTGGACCCTTATTTTCTTCATGAACTGAAAGGTGCATTTGAGATTTTGCTGTCCACACTGCAGCAGCCTGGGATGTAAATGAAAAGAAAGCTGTCCTACATGCAACTTAGCCTTCTGTAATCATTAACTCTTTCCTAAGTTGGTGTTTGATTCTCTTTGACTTTTCTGTTGGATTTACAAGCCCATGTAACCTCTGCTGAATGAATGAGACTGTGCCAGATGCAAGCCAGGACTGAAAATGATTTAGGATTGTTTCCACTCTCACAGCAGCAGCTTATCTTTCCATCTCTGGCATTAACCAATAAACAATTACAGACAAGGCAAGAAGAAGCAGTTGGTTAGGAGTAGGAAAAAAAGTGGTGAACTTTTCAAGAAGGAAAAAAAGTTAAAAAATTGTCTTTCTGCTGTAGTTACATTTTTCATCTGGTGACACTCAGCTCTGGCAGAGATCTGTGACAGCTGATTCAGGACTGGTTTGCAGAATTAAGTGCAGGTGGTGTAAACTTTAAAAAAAAAAAAAAAGAAGCTATGAATAATACATAACCAAGCTTTTGTTGAGCAATTATTAATAGGAAACACAGAATTCAAGATAAAGTAGCTTCTCAGCTGGCAGAATGTGGCAGAGATCACCATAAAACTGAAGTTATCCATCTATGGGGTAGAGTTGGGACTCAGCAACAAAGGAAATGTATTTTCCCTGCTATTTCCCCAAATAGTTGTGAGTGGAGCAAATCACCATCTACAGAAGGCAGGAGGAAAAAATCTGTTTCTGATGCAACTTCCCATATGTTTTCAATCAGAATTTTCCATACACTGCCCTTCGCTGATGCGTTTTAAAGCCCATGTAAATACTCTGATTGCAAAGAGTATACATATATATATATATCTAAATACACAAATATATAAATATTAAAAAGTATATTAAAATATATTATGTCTATGTATTAATGCATTGGCTGAACACTGTCACTGCCAGAGGTTCTGGATGAAATGAAAGAGGAAGATGAATTACTTGTTTCTCCAAGTAGCTGTGCATTTGTGGGCCCTGGAAACACAGGTCCTATTTTGCAAAGGGGTCATTACAGATGAGAAACAAGCTCTAACTCCAGCATGTTTCCTCCCCCATGTTGTGAAAGGTCATGGTTGGCTGGGCCCCATTGTAGCTCCTCTCAAAAAGTAGCAAAGGAATTCAGTTGTTTTTCCCACCAAAAAGAAAACACTATTAGAAAGAAAGAAAAAAAGAACAATTGGACACCATTTGAGTTTTCTGAAGAGGAAATGGTGATTTGTCTCAGCCAAGTTATTGCCTGGGAATTGCCTTTGGTACTAAAGGTGTTAAGCAGCAAGTTCATCCTAACTCTTGGAAGAAAACGTGTTTGAATTGCTTCTTTCCAGGGTGAATAAGCATGAATGTTTCAGAGCACCTTCTGTTTGAGATGAACCCTTTCTCTGGCTTCGCTTGTTTCATTGCATCCCACCTTAGGTCTCACACGAATAATGTGCCACACCTGAAAGATGCAGCCACGCTGGAAAAACCTCAACGTAAGAAAAACAAGTAAAAAATGCAGTGAATTGCTCTGAAATTCCGTCTCCTCAGCACACATGAATTCCAAGACACAGATTAATTACGTTGTGTGGGCTGTCTCATCCAGTGGGCCGTGGTGGGAACTCAGACAAGTATGCAGAACATGGATTTTTCACTCTGACCTTTTCAAACCTTGCACCAGCACGGGTGTCTCTGGCAAAGCCCCAGATCCTCTTTCGCTTTTGTTCTGAACCAACCTCTCCAAACCCTACTGCAAAATTTCCCTGCAGATCCCGTGTCCAAACACAAATCCATCCTGTCTCCTTAGCATGAAATTCTGTATCACAGCTGCTATTTGGATGAATCTTTCTCATATTTACTCTTTTCCACCCAGAACATGCTCTCCTGCACCTCTGACAGAGGGGGATTATTTATGTGCTGGAGACACCCCAGACCCTCTGGGTAACCTTGTCCCTCCTTGAGTGGTTGTCACAACTGGGCATAAGGGAAGTGACACACCAAGGCACATGAAAACATGAAGATGAATTCAGAATACCCCAAAAGGGCACTTGTTCAGCTTTAGCTTGGCCCAACATACATCAACCCAATGAACAGCAATTCCATGGCACCGCATTTCTTTTTTCCTATATGACACCTGCCTGTTTCCCTGCAGAGGATGGGCAAGAGTCAGACTTCTTTAGGGAAAGGACCTGGGATGTCTGGGACTCTTGGTGCCTAAGGTAGTTGGAGTTAAGCAATTCCACACGTAATCACCAGTTGTTAATGGTCTACTTTTTGGAGACCTCTGATTCAGAGCTCCAGAGCTGTCAGCTGGGGTCTGCTAACATTGCATGTCAGATCAATTAAATCCTACCTATCTCTAAAGCCTCTGAAAGAACCCCGAGTTGAGGCAGCAGCTGAGCCTCAATGAATGAACACCAAACTGGTCGTCATTTCCCTCTGTCTTTCTCCCCCAAAGGTGTCATTCAGAGGAGCTGAATCTTCACACCTCAGATTGGAATGAAAGCACAGTGTTAATAAATTAAGTTCACTGGGAAAGATTGAGATAAGAACCATCATAAACCTGATGGTGACGTTTAGTATCACAATTTCAGAGGAGTGTTTCAATAGCATATTGCAAGATGCAGCAGCCAACAAGGGGACAGAATATGCAGACACCTCATTTTTTCATGCTATTCCACTCTGCATCAGGGATGTGATGACAGAAATGGTTCTTACAACTATTTATTTAAGGCTTTATTATAATGCTTGTGCCAGAGGGCCCCGGATTAAGATGAACTGGAGGTTTTAATCATGTCATTTCATTGTTTTTGTGGACCTGACTTTGCGTTGCCTGTAGACAGCTGTTGGCTTTACAAAGAAAACTGTGTGAAAAGTCTGTATTTTCCCCCTGCATTAACAATGAACAAAACCTCAGCTCACAGGAGCGACACATACACTTTTCTACACATTGTTCATGCTCTGAAAAGGAAGAGGAACGGGGCTGGGCTCCTCCAGAAATGAGAGAGAAATGCCATTGAGATTTCATTTCCTGTGCAGGGGCTTGTGAGAGCTCCAGTTGGTGGCTTAGAGCTGTGGCATGGCTTGTGAGAGCTGCTACATCCTCCTGAAATCACTCACTCGGGATGAAAAGGACTGAAAATTACTCTGCTTTTAATTAGCTGAAGAGCCACAACAGCTCCAGCAGACTGAGCTTGAGTAGTTGTGAGCAAATTGAGCAGTTCCATGGATGGGGACCAGAGATTGCCTCAACCTGGATGGTGAAGAGTGAGAAACACCTGTCAAAGGTGCAGGAGTGCACGTTCTGGGTGGAAAAGAGTAAATATGAGAAAGATTCATCCAAACAATTCTATGATGTAGAATTCCATGCTAAGGAGACAGAATGGAGTTGTGTTTGGACATGAGATCTGGAGGGAAATTTTTCAGTATGGTTTGGAGAGGCTGCTCCAGATCAAAAAAGAAAGAGGATCTGGGGCTTTTCTCAGGACATCTCTGCATCCAGAACCACCTCAGCTATCTGGTCATTAAAAGAGTCCAGCAATGCTCAACAATCCCCTGGTCTCCTTGCCACAAGCAGCACAGCATATGCCCAGCTGGGCATCAAATCCTTCTGAATTGTTTTAAGTAGTCTCAGCCTAGCAGAAATTGGAAATTGTTAGAGCTGTTTGGGTACTGGTTGTACACACTGCCACTCACACTCATTAATCAGGCTCCAGAAATGGTGGGATGGCTTAAAATGTTGTTGCTTGTAAACTGTAGTTTAGGAGCTCTGCTTGTTTAACACTGCCTTTCTTCCCTTTGAGATATTTTAGGGTGGTACATGCCCATCTAGTTGGTACCAGGGTGTGGGGCTTTTAAAATCCACTCTTCCTCCCAGCTAAAAATCAGGGATTTGTGACAAAATTGCAATTTGGCAACACTAGGCGTGTATTTTACGGGTCAAGAGGTCATTGGTAGCTTCTCCTTTCCTCTGTGTGCTTGCAATGGAGAATAAAGAGGCAGTTTCATTGCCACACAATCATCACTGTGTTGTGGATGCAAGGATATTAGTGCAATAGGAAACAACAACTGCACTGGGAAAGACCATCTTCGCTTCCAGAAGTTATCATGGGACAACAACATGGCCAACGTCCATTTCAACCCAAAGAAATCATTCTGAACAGTATTTAATCTATGTATCATTTTTAAATATACTGTGGCCTTTTCTGGGAAGCTAATTTCCTCATCTCCCTCCTCCTCCTCCCCTCCCACCTGAAGTGATGGACAACATAAAAGAGACTTCTTGATCCCAGATGTGTTCCATTTCCTGCAGCTGAAATTAAAATCATTGCCTTTTTCTTAACTATCTGCCAAGGACAGGGATGCACTATTTAAGAACTTTCTGCATCTGCTTTAGCTCAAACCAAATAAATCAGGAGGATTTACAGAGCCAGGCAGCATTTTCTAATTTGTTTCTACTGGCAAAAGTGCCCCAGTGAGTTACATCCAAACAAACTTGGTAGCAGCATCTGCTTTATAATGACCTAAATGTCTAAATCTAACTTTAGAAAGTGACTTCCAAAGGGTTCAAGCAAGGCTTTCAGAGCTTTGTTTTCACCCTTTAAGTGAACAGCTGATCCAGGGTGTTTACAGAGCCTCTGCTTTTTGGCTCCATGTGGGGCCCTAAGCCCAGCAGAGCTATGACCCACCTGGACTTGGGGCAAGACCCTCCCCCGTGTTCAGAGGAGAACATCAATGCAGTTTGTGGTGGACTACAAATGGTTTGACACACCAAGGGATGGTCCTGTCAGGAGAGAGGATCTGTTTCAATACCCTAACCCAACAGCACTGAAATAAAACAGGCACAGCTGGGAGTTCAGCACAGCTTCAGCAGCTGTCCAGTTTAGCAAGTCCTGTCTCTGGGCAGTCTGGGGTTACCTTTGGTCCCAGGACTCACCTTTCCAGGGACATCACAAACATCCCTGCTAGAAGCAGCAGTGGGGAGGTTTCACCTTCCTGGCTTGCTAGAGGATTTTGGGGCTGGGCTGGAGCTCAGGTAAATAGCACTGCTGGAGTTAGTTGGCAACTGGCAACAGCTGAACTTCACCTGGAATGAATTATAAAATACCCTTAAAAATCCTTCTGGCAAGGCCTTTGCTTGTCTACTAATCCTTAGGCTTTTTTGTCTGGGTCTTTCCTGCTGCCCCTGCCAGAAGTGCCCTCAGGGACTCTGGCTATTGTACTGGATTTTGTTTGCTAGGTTCTAATCTGATTTTCTCTTTTATCATTTAGAATTTTGGTGGTTTTTGTTTGTTTGTTTTTCCCAAATTTGGGGTTCTCAGCTTAGATATGCCTTTTATTTATTACTTGTTTTAGCCAGTTTGCTGTTTTATCTCCTGGAATTCTCTTTTATTCCCAATTTGGCTTGCTGAGTTTGCATGGGCTTCAGTGCCTAGGATTGTTCTGTTTATATATATATATAGATATATATGTATGATTTTTGGCTATATAGGTGTTGAAAACAAAAGTGCTTTATTATGGTGTATCATATACACAAATAAAAGAATATCAATGTATAAGCAATGCTATGTTTCTGATCAATATGAGAATCTATTCTTCAGGGGGGTTTTAAGTAGTTAAGGTGTCAATCTTGAATAAAACTTATCACATCAATAATCCTGATAAAATGTAAAATGAGTGTCAAAAGACATGAGGGATTGTTACTATATGTGATTTAAAGAAACCTTTAAAGAATTTGTTAATGTCTTCTGTGCTTTTTAATATCATATTTTAGGTATTTTATTATATGATTTTCTTTTAAAGGCAGTGGTAAAAACACATCTCAGGTCAAAATAGTAAATAATGAATCACCCACGAATTCAGCTCATTTCCTATCTCTCACTGAAAAAATGTTGATTCCAGGCATGGGAGCAGAGCATTGAGCCAAAGAGTCATTTCTTTATGGTGTGGATGACTCATAGGAAAGAATGCCTCATGGGGATAGCAGGAGAAAAAAAACTAAAGAAGAAAAAAAAAAAGAAGTAAACTTACTTTAAAGAAACAGGCAATCAAGTAAAGGGCAAAAGGTCAGAAAAAGCCCTCAGCTGGGTTTGTGTTGCTCCTTTGGTCTCCTCAGTGCCCTCCAGCTCCTCTGCCCTGAAGGTGCCAGGGCTCTTCCCAAGTTGCTCCAGGCAGGGTGGGTGTTGGGGGCAGCTCCTGCCAGCAGCACAAGGACCACCCCCAGCCCATCCACTGGTTAAAGGAGCCAAAGTCAGAATCAGGGATTTATTTCACAGTCTTCTTCCCAATGTTCCTGCTGTGAAGGTCTGGGAGCTGTTCCATGGCAGGGATCCCTGGGGGGGAATGATGCAGAGCCAGTAGATACCCATATTTTGGGGAGTCTTTAATGTCCAGTGCCTTTTCAGCAACTCTCCTCAAGCACCTCTTTTGCATTGCTCTTTACTTATTCTCAAATATGAATGAAAGCAGTTTAACCTCCACCATGGGTTGTTTTGTGATCTCTTGATGGACCTTTAATTATTACAAATATTACCTGCCCTGTCTGGGAAGTGAATTGATATTCATCAGGGGTATTTCACGAAGGCTAATTGTGAAATGAAACAGAATTTCAACCCAGCTTTCAGCAGCAGTGTCTCATCTGATTGCCATTTCTTTTTTCCCACAGTGCTAATGGGGGATTAATTTCAACAAGCATTGCTATCTGCATTGGCATAATTAATTATGCATAATTAAAACATCTTGTTGCCTGTTCCAGACTCAGTATCACGTGGCCAGGGATGCAAAACGAGTCAATGATGCAACATTAAAATGTAGGGGAGCTCATTTCTCTGAGGTAACTGGGAGCTTTATTAATGTCACATATTTAAAGCTGTGCTAAGGTCCAATTAATTTCAGTCTGTGAAGACTCAGAAAATCATCTGTGTTATCTCCATACAGATCATTACTCCCTCCCACGCATTTTAGGAGCTTTCAAAAAAAAATGTGGTTCAGGTTCCAGCATGATATAATTTGGGGCCTGAGGGTAATTTCCTGATCAGCACCTTTCCTTTACAAGGATGCTACAGCAAATGGACTATGAATAAATTTATGTCCTGTGATTGCTATAAGAAATAAACCAGATTTCTCTGGCTCACCATGAACACTTAAAAGATGAAATAGAAATGTGCCCCTTGGAACCATTTAGGAGTTAATTCTTGATGATGGAGGAAAATGCAATATAAAATTAAAATTTCAATTAACAAAAAAAAAAAAAAAAAAAACCTTGAATTGAAAAGGAATTAATTTCTTTCCACTCAAATTCACTTCCTTGCCTGCTAAAATACAGCAGAACTGTTTCATGAGCCAGAATTATCTGGAGAGCTGGATTTACTCTTGGGAAGATCCACGGGAGTGTTGTTTCCAGAAAGAGAAATTCACGGGGTGTAAATAACATGCAGGAAGGAAAGCTTTGTTAATAACAGATTGGCATAAATGATTTATTCCTTATTACCATGCCAGGCAGAGCTCAGCCCCAAGCCACCATTTCCAACCACAGTGCACTGGGAACCACTCGGAGGGGACTCAGAGTCTGAGCTTCCACAAATATTTGGGCACTCCTAGGTCTGCATATCCAGAGTGACTTTTGTCATGGCAAAAGGGCTGGTGCCCCACCATGTGCTGCTGGTGCAGGTTCAGGGGAAGGGCTAAACCCTCTGAGCTTCACTTGGTGTTGGACACGAAGCTCTCCAGCCCTGAGTTGCTTCTCAGGGTGGGAGCCAAGTGCTTTTCCTGGCTTTGGGTTGTCTTGTGTTTACTTGGCTTCAGGAGTTATAATGCCATGGAAAGAGGAGGATAACAAACCTTCCATTTCAGAAAGTGTCACCCCTTGGAGCCCACAGCAGCACTCATTGACCCCTTTCCTGCATTAGAGCTTACAGTGGGCTAAAATACTTGAGTCTTGAAGCCTATTTATCAAATGATCTTATCAAAATGATAAATGCAACAGGTTCATACCATCCCTCCCAAACTGCTGGAGACATACTGTCCTTCCTCACTTATTAAATGGTGTTTCCTGCAACATAAGAAATGATTTCTCTTTTATATCGTGTCCACCTGATTAACAGGGAGAAGTGGCAGGTGATTTACTCATTAGAAGACAAAGGAAAATAGCTGGAGTAGTGAGACCTTACACACGGCTTGCCACAGGGCAGGAGGATTTCAGATCAGCCAGGGAGCACCCACAGCTGGAGGATGAGTGCAGGCCATGTTATTTTGGCATCAGAAGGATACAAGGAATTACAGAAGAGAGGCTCTGGAACAAGCTCAGGCTGCAGGAGATGAAGTGCTACGAGCCCTGTACTCCATGGACAGCGCCAACTCAAGACACAGGGAACTCACCTGAGCTTGAGCTGAGGCTTTCTGAGCAAGGGACAGAAAGTGTCCCTGCTTTGCCATAAAGGAACCAAGCCCTGCCAGAGACAACATGAGTGTCCAGGAGAGCACTCAGAAGGTGAAGGTATGTGTGGAGGGAGCCTGTGTGGCTTTAGGGGTTTGTGATGACAGCTGGTGTAAGGGAAAAGGTGCCGCTTTTCCAGTGGAAAAGGCGACGTCAGGATGGGTTGCGTCAGAAGTCGGAAAAGCACACTCTGTAGTGGAGGAGCCCAACAGGAATGGCTGCGTGGTCCTGTTTTTCCTCAATGCTTGACATGGAAATTGGAAAATCTGGGTTGGGAAGGACAGGGAAATTAGCATAGCTGGTAACTAACCCCACAAAGCTCCGAGAGAAATGGTGACCTCCGCAAAGGGAGCCTTGGGAGGTGGACAGCAAGTTCTAGGTGAGGATACAGATGTTGTGTCCTGCTGAATGAAACATCTGGGCTGTATTTGCCTGTGATTACAGTAACCCACACCTGATGCCTCCAGTGGAGCACGGGATGGTGGGAAACCCACACCCCTAATTACAGCAAAGCAACAGAGATCATGAGAGATGGGGATGAGAGAAGGAGCCAACATTGCTTTAGCACCAGCCTTCACTGGAGCACCACAGAGAGATTAGCAAGGATGCTCTAGTACAGATGTGCTAAAATTTTGCAGCCTACTCTTTCATTTCAAGTTAATTAACAGTAATGAGGCTGTTATATGGATTAGGGGGTGGGTTTTGTTTACCAGAGTATCAGCTATGTTTATCTATCAGGACTATTCCTGTTTTGTTGACTTTCAGATCCTCATTAGATATTAAAACCAGGAACTTGGAAGGGAAAAGCCCTTCCTCACATTTATCCTAAGTCAGCGCTGAGTAGGTTATGGAACTTTTTAATAATTGCAAACTTTCATTAAATTTTAGTTTCTCTCCTATTTAAATATAAGTAATTAGATGAGACTGGAGAGAAACTACATTTAAGATGAAGAAACTGCACTGCTGAAGGCGGAAGAGCTTAGGAACAAAAGCAGGGAGGTGAGACTGTCAATATTTTGAACCTTCTCACAAATCCCCAGACTGTTTCTTTTCAAAAGGGCAGCAACAACAAACCTCCCAGAGAATTTGCTTTCATGTTTTCATGCCCATCGTCATTTCTTTGCTGTTTGTTTGTTTTAAAATGCTCCGCTCTACTGGTGGCCATGGTATGCTGTGTTACAACACAGTGTTTCCAGACATGGAAGAATGTTTATATATCTGTGAGGAAACATTTAGCTATCTTTTAAAAATAAGCTATTTATGTATCTGGGTGTAAAAGACTGATGTTCAGTTCAGAGCCCCATCCCATCAGCCCTCCCTCTGCTCTGGGTCACTGTGGTCATGTTTACAGGGTAGACCTGGAACTGGTTTTTTTTATGGATGCCCCTGTAGCTGGAAGACGTGACCATGAACTTCAGAGTCTTCATAACAAGTAAACATTTTTAATGATGCCAATATCACATAGAATAGTTGCAGGAGTTTGAAATGGATCTGGATAGAAAAACTGAACAGAAAGAGGTGGGTTTTGTTAGGTTAGACACGTAATCAATGCAGTTCAGGAGCTCTTACTTTGAGCACACTCCACCCATCTTACATATTGATTTATTTTTGGGGAGCATTCTGATTCTACTTGGTTGCAATGGCCTAAAGATGTAGTAATCATTCTGTGTAAGTGAAAAACTAGAGCATAACTAGTCCAGACACCAGTCTGGTGTCTCTGCAGAAAGAAGAATTTCCAAAAGGAGCAGGACAAAGCTCACAAGCCTGTACTCACCCCATGGGAAAGGCTGGTGTGTGCTCACAGTGCTGTTCCTGAGCTCCCTGACTGCATCCCCAGAGAACACTGTCCTGTCTGTCCCAGGGGCAGGGAGATGCACTGGGAATGAAATCCAGCTTCTCTGGCAGATGTAGTGTTTGTACACAGGGTGAGCCGGCAAGGGAGCAGCTTTTCACATGTGAAGATAGTGATAGCATGAGGGAGGAGAGTTATAAACTAACTGAGGGGAGATTTAGATTAGATGTGAGGAGGAAATCCTTCCCTGGGAGGGTGGGCAGGCCCTGGCACAGGTTGCCCAGAGAAGCTGTGGCTGCCCCATCCCTGGAAGTGTCCAAGGGCAGGTTGGACGGGGCTTGGAGCAGCCTGGGTTGGTGGAAGGTGTCCCTGACCCTGGCAGGGGAGTTGGAAGGAGATGATCTTTAAGGTCCCTTCCAAACCAAGCCATTCTGTGATTTCATGTAACAAAAACAAACCTGGAGATATGTGCTTTGGAAAACTGGTCTTTTGATTTACCTTTTGCAAGAACGCTTGTAAGGTCCCTCAGCAGCAGAAAGAAATTGGTCAGTTTATGATGTTACTGCAGTTATTATTGTTATTATCATCCTCCTAAAAAGCGTGAGCACCCACAAATGTCTATTAGGACTTCTGTGTAGAAATGGAACTCAAGTGGGGAAGTCCCTTCTGAATTTAGCCGAGGTTTGAACGGGGGATTCAGTCCCATCCTTTCCATCGGTGCTGGCCCTGCTCATCAAGGCTGGCCATGGCAGTGGGGACAGTTGTGTTCAGCCGGTGGTCGCCTCTGCAGGACGCGGTAGAAACGGGCAGGGCTCGACGGATTTACTTAGAGGACGATAAAATAACGTCACACCCAACGAAGGGACACCTGGCCGCCAGTCCGACCTGGGGACGGAGCACCGAGGCACTGAGAATTTGGGGTGGGGGATGTCCCTGGTCTGGTTTGGCCGGGGGGCTGAGGGACACGGCTCGGAACAAGCCGTCTTTGAAGTTTGTTGTGTGCGCTGGTGAAACACAGAGCGGAGCGCTCGGGGAGGAGAGAGGCTGGTTTGTAAATGCCGGGTACCATCTGCTGGTGAGCGGGGGCAGTGCGGGGGTGAGCGGGGAGAGGCACTGGGAGCACGGGCAGGGACTGGGAACATGGGCAGGGACTGGGAGCATCACCCAGGGCTGGGAGAATGGGCGGGCTTGGAAGCATCGTCCGGGACTCAGAGGGTGGACGGGGCTGGGAGTACGGACTGGGACATGGAGCATCATCTGGGGCAGGGAACAAGGACCAGGGCTGGGAGCATCATCTGGATCAGGGAGCAAGGACCTGGGCTGGGAGCATCATCTGGGGCAGGGAACAAGGACCAGGGCTGGGAGCATCATCTGGATCAGGGAGTAAGGACCAGGGCTGGGAGCATCACCTGGGGCAAGAAGCAAGGACCAGGGCTGGGAGCATCACCTGGATCAGGGAGCAAGGACCAGGGCTGGGAGCATCACTTGGATCAGGGAGCAAGGACCAGGGCTGGGAGCATCACCTGGGGCAAGAAGCAAGGACCAGGGCTGGGAGCATCACCTGGATCAGGGAGCAAGGACCAGGGCTGGGAGCATCACTTGGATCAGGGAGCAAGGACCAGGGCTGGGAGCATCACCTGGGGCAAGAAGCAAGGACCAGGGCTGGGAGCATCACCTGGATCAGGGAGCAAGGACCAGGGCTGGGAGCATCACTTGGATCAGGGAGCAAGGACCAGGGCTGGGAGCATCACCTGGGGCAAGAAGCAAGGACCAGGGCTGGGAGCATCACCTGGATCAGGGAGCAAGGACCAGGGCTGGGAGCATCACTTGGATCAGGGAGCAAGGACCAGGGCTGGGAGCATCACCTGGGGCAAGAAGCAAGGACCAGGGCTGGGAGCATCACCTGGATCAGGGAGCAAGGACCAGGGCTGGGAGCATCACTTGGATCAGGGAGCATGGACCAGGGCTGGGAGCATCACCTGGGGCAAGAAGCAAGGACTAGGGCTGGGAGCATCACCTGGATCAGGGAGCAAGGACCAGGGCTGGGAGCATCCAGGGCTTGGAGCATCACCTGGATCAGGGAGCATGGAGCAGGGCTGGGAGCATGGAGTGGGTCTGGGAGTATCACCTGAGTCTCAAAGCATTGCCCACTGCCAGTGGAAGTGTAACAAACAGAATGTTAGTGTCAGGCTGATTTCATCACATCATTCATGCTCATAAAATTCAAACCACACAGAAAATTAATTCACAGACTGTGAAAATCTATCAAAGCGCTGGAGAGGGACTTTTTACAGGCCAGGGGGGATTGGCTTTAAACTGAAAGAGTGTAGGTTTAAATGAGATGCTGGAGAGATATTCTTCCCACTGATGGTGGTGAGGCCCTGGCACAGGTTGGGTAGAGAAGCTGTGGCTGCCCCATCCCTGGAAGTGTCCAAGGCCAGGATGGATGGGACTTGGAGCAACCTGGACTAGTGGAAGGTGTCCCTGCCCATGGCAGGGTGTGGAATGAGATGGTTTTAAAGGTCCCTTCCAACCCAAACCATCCTATGAACTCATAAATAAATTGATGGGCAAATTAATCAGTATCTCAGATTTGTGTAGATGCCACAGTTCACAGATTTCAAGCCCAACTTTTGCCAAGGAACAAAATACAAAGTCATGTACAAAGATGCTTAATAAAAGTCAATGCATGCAGATGATTTTCCCAAGAGCTCTGAGGTGTCAAGCAGCAGTTTGAAAGCTCCTGAACTGGTTCCCAGTTTAGTTCCATTGACATCTCCTGCATCAAGGAGTGTTCCCTCACCTCAGCAGTGTCTGTATTTGTGGCCAGCAGCTGCAGACCTAGCTTGGCAAACTCCAGATTTTGTGATGGACTGACACTTGTGGTGCAGAGGAAAAGAACATTTTTAAAGCACGTACGAAGAAATGTTTCTATTTTGTAATCAAAAGTCAAGAGATATGAGTTTAAAAGGCAATTTCAAGAGTTAAATTAGAGAGGAGTGAGGACTCTGGCTACTAACAGCTGTTTGCCAATAGAACATTCTCTGGCATTTTCTTTGAGGAAAGCTGAAAAGATCTTTTCACATTAGCAGTCCCCAGAACGGGTGTTAAGTTTCCTATTGTTGTAAGCAAAGCCTGGGAAGCTCCGTGCCCTGCGTGGGAGGCAGATGCCCAGCCAGGCACGGGCAGCAGCTGGGGAACAGCAGAGAACTGCCCAAGTAGTGTTGCCAGTTGGAAGAAAGAAAGAATTCCCAAGAAAAAAAAAAAAGAGTTTTCTGAAGAAATTTGAAGTTGATTTGGGGTGACAGGAGCATGAATATGTGGTTATTTTAGTATATGGAGGGGGAGGGAATAAAAGGGGAAAATTATTCTAGTGATTCTGAAGAGGCCGCAGTGAGCAGGGGTAGCAGGAGGGGAGCCGGGGAGGGGGAAGAGCTGCAGTGCTCCAGAACAAGGCAGCTGCTAAAGCTCTCCATAATCCTGGGGAAAACAGGAGGTCTGAGCTGCAAGTGAGGCACTTGTCTGAAGGGATTCCAAATCCTCAGATGAAAGGAGCTTTGATTTTTCTATAACCTTGCTCCTAAAAAATAATTTTGCCTTCCCAGGATCAAATACATGACCCCTTGTAAAAAATCTGTGTCATTTTGATACTATCGGTGTTTATTTCCACTATTTAATTTTCATCAGTAGGAAAAAGTAACTTCAGCCTGCTGGGTGGTATCTGTGAATATCAATATTTGTATTTATATTCCTTGAATTTACATACATTCCTCCAGAAGAACTGATTTCTTTTTTTTCTTGAGCACTAAAGCTCCTCCTGTTTGGAGAACATTAGGCAGCTGGGAAGGGATTTAATGAAGCAAAAAGAAGTGGCTGCTGATGATCCCAATCAGTGGGTTCTCCATTGCTGTTTGATATCTTGCTCCATCAAAGGAACAAATTACAAATGCGTAAAATAAGTGTAATTTAAAGGCACTTAAATATTAACAGAATGGGAGTGCAGATGACATTCTAGTGGCTTTGAATCTTCATTTTCAAAATTACTGTCAATCACTGTCATTGCTGTCATTATTTTGGATGTGCAAACATGAGATTTCCAAACCAGACAAATAAATCACATAAGGCAAATACAGGTATATATTTCTGCCTGTAAAAGAAGTTTATCTGGTTCCTCTTTGTTGAGAGGTTTTTATACTCTGATAGTTCAAAGAAAAGTATAAAAAATGTAAATATTTGTGTTACTCCCAGTTTAAATACCCAACCAAGAGGACTTTTTTCATGCCTGTAGCCAATAGTTGTTTCCATCTGCTGCAGCAAGATAATGGAGACAATAATTTCTGCTGTCTCCCCTGCCTTGTAGTTGACATAATTATTTTAAATCAAGTGAATTTGACATTATGCAGATTTTCCTTCTGCTGCTTAATATTAATTTCAATTTGTAATTCATTTTTTTAAAAAATGTCAAACATTTTCCAATTCAAAAGCCTACCAGCTTTATCAACAAGATATTTCATCCCTACTGTTCAGAGAATGAGATGCTGAGAGGAGCACACACACTGTGGCAGGGGCTGCTTTTCCTGCCTGGGATATAATTTTGTGCCCTGCTCTCACTCCTGGAATGGCTTAAACAACAAAACAGAACTGGACTTTATCCTAGTGGATATAAAAGGATATGCTTCAGCTATCTTGAGGGAGCAGCTTGGCTGCAGAATCGGGGGCATTGCTGGGAGCTGCTCCAGCCAAAGGCATTTCAGGGATGCTGAGCAGCAAACGAAGGGCTAGCACAGCTCCTGCTGCCTGCCAGCCCCAGCAAGGTGGAGGAGAAGTGAAAACTGGCTCTTGCTGCCATAAATATCCCTCTGTGGCACCTTTTTGTGTGTGTGTGCTGTTCCCTTGCCATCAGTGAGATCAGTTGACTTTTCAGGGGTTAACGCATCGCTTTGTGTACGCTGCTGTGGTTAAAAGCAATTAAACAGCTGGAAGATGTTCCTGTGAGCCTCAGCTGATCAAGGTGGTTACCCCCCGCTAAATGTAGCCACTGAGAGGCACCATTCTAGTTCAAGTAACTAGAATTTGAATTTGAACTATATTTTGCTCTGCAAAAATACTGCCAAGCAAATAGCTCTTCCTGAGAACTCCCTGGATTCACCAGAGCCATCGTGGCTGAAGGCTGTTTGTATTTTGTCTTGTTTTGAAGCCCTGGTCGTGGTCTGTAAGAACTGCAGTTCCTGCATCACCCCCTCCTTACCAGCCCTACTTCTGTATCAAAAACAGTGTGAGCAGCTCAAGGGAGGGGATTCTGCCCCTCTGCTCCACTGTGGTGAGACCCCCCTGCAGAGCCACCCCCAGCTCTGGGGTCCCAGCACAGCAAGGACATGGAGATGTTGGGAGTGAGTCCAAAGGAGGCCACGGAGATGATCACAGGGATGGAGCACCTCTGATATGAGGAAAGACTCAGAGAGCTGGGAGATGGAGAAGACTCTGAGGAGACCTGAGAGCCTTTTCCAGGGTCTAAAGGGGTTCTGAGAGAGATGGAGAGGGACCTGGGACGAGGGCATGGAGTCATAGGACAAGGGGGAAAGGCTTCTCACTGCCAGAAGGCAGGGTTGGGTGGGATGTTGGGAAGAAATTCTTCCCTGTGAGGGTGGGCAGGCCCTGGCACAGGTTGGGCAGAGAAGCTGTGGCTGCCCCATCCCTGGAAGTGTCCAAGGTCAGGTTGGATGGGGCTTGAAGCAACCTGGGATAGCGGAAATTGTCCCTGCCCATGGCAAGGAACAAGATGAGCTTTAAGTCCCTTCCCACTCAAACTGCTCTATGATCTTCTGTGATCATCTGTTTGTGGGCAAAAGCAGTTCCTTTTTGTGGAGTTTCTGACTACATAACCACCGAGAAGATAAAGAGGAGGAAAACAAATATTAGGAAGGGCTGCAGAAGGGCTTATGTGCTTGTTTTTTTCCAGTTTTCCTAGCTGGCCTCAGTAAAGACTCCCACCTCCCCCCAAACCTCCTATCCCCTCTGCCTTTAGGCTGTCACTGCTGCAAGAGCATTATCCAAAGTTAAACTTACTTGTATCAGATTTTTTCAATTGTAAATTTCTACTGTTACCATGGAATTTTTGAGGGTTTTTTGGTTATTTGGGGCCCATGGTGCTATTTACATCTGAGGAGCTCATCCCACATGTCCCAGCCCCATGTCCAGCCCTGCTGTACAGCTGAAGATGCTGGTGTATCTCAGCTGAGAAGCTGAAGACAGGTTTTCTGTTGAATGAGGGCAAGTTCCTTGATTAGGTGACACCCTCAGGACCACCTTCTAGCAAATTATGCAGCAAAGGAATGAAGGTGATTTTACTGCAGAAAGAATAAAGACTGAGTGCACTGACGCTCAACGAAAACTCTTCTAAGTGAGCCCCTGATTTGGCACTGCAGCCTCTTCAGACTTTTCATGCAGAGTCTAATCCGATTGAAAATGCATCCAAATTCCCAGCAGTAAGCAGCAGGAGAGCAGGACAAAGCTGACATCCAGACAGCCAGCTCTGAGAGGGGACCTGGAGCTGAGACAGGGCTGAGACACCTGAAGGTCTGTGTCTGTCTGGAGCCACCTCCCTTCAACCAGGGCAAGCTTCCAATGGGACCACCATCACTAAACGTTGTCCCAGTTTCAGCCATTGGCTCCAGTCCCATCTCCTCTGCCCGACTGGGGCTCGGGGCCACCTTGACCTCAGTTTCTCAGCTATGAAAATCACATAAATGAAAACACTTCTGTAGTTGCTGGGCAAATCTAGAGCGAAAGTGTTCAAGAAAATTTTAATAAAAGAAAGAAAAAAAAAAAAGAGACCTATATTAAGCTCCGAGTCTGACTGCATTTCTTGAGACCCAAGCAGCCCACAGGCCATCTGTCTCCTGGAGGACTGGTCTCTGAGACTGGGCACAGACAGGTCTCCAAGCACACCATGACTTGGAAATCAGCTCCAGGATGGGAAGGAGTGTTTTATTTGCTGGCTCAGGACACCCCACCCACGGGAAGTAATCCCCCTCTTCATCCTCCTGCTCAGAGCCAGCTGAGAGAGAGGTCGGCAGGATTTGCCCCGAATAGCCTGGGTTCACAGTGCAGCCTGGAGCCAAAGTTTGGATAAGCATAAAAAGCTTTGGATAAGCCACATTAAAGCAAAGGTCAGATGAGATCACTGCACTGCTGATCCTTCAGGAACATTGTTTTCAGTTTCCACAAGGGATCCTGACTTTTGAGTGGGGAGGAGATGGGGTTTCCAGGCACTGCTTCTCTCTAACATTAACACGAGGTGTCAAATCAAAGTGGTTTTTTTTCCCTACCTGTCATCATCCTCAGAAGAGTCTCATCGAGGCCAGCTCTGAAAAACTTACTGGCTTACACAGTTCCTGATATATCCCAGTTGAAATTGGCAACGACTGATGACAGTCTGCAAACCCACCCTCATTTCAAGAGCAGCACACACAGCCACACACCCACGTATGCTGGGATTCAGAAGGGAAATATGCTAAATCCTAGGGGGTTGGAAGATGTTGGGAAGATGCTTTAGGAGAAGCTCCTCCCTGTTCTTAGCCTTGGGGTGAGCAAACCAAACCAACCCAAGGACAAACCACAAATTTTCTTCTTCTGCACAACCACCACCAATGCAAAGCAGCCTCACAGAGCTCTCCTCCCCAAGAACTCCTCCTAGCCATGATTACAGGAATGCTGATAAACCTCTGCCAATGCCCCACGGGCACAGCCCTTCTCGGATGACTTCCCCATGAATGTTTTTTCCTGGCTCAGTTCACTGCCCCACTCATGGATTTGCTTCATCCCATAACTGATCTGCTCTTTCCACAGTCATAATCACTGAAACAGAATATTTAACAAAACCAGACGTGTTTATCCAATACCAGAAGTCATAGTTGGCTGAAAGAATGTGGAAACAAGCGCTGGAGACTGCCAAATACTCATCAGCACTGTTAATGGTACAGTGCAAAAGAGATGTCCAGAAAGACAGCTCCAAAAAGCAAAGCTTAACCCTTAGAAGGATTAAAAGAGATGAATTCAGGGTTTGTCTCTAGCTGCTTTTCCCCACCTACAAATGGGTGCTGTGGCAGCTCTCACAGGGGCAGTGAATCAGAAGTGAGATCCCAAAAAAAGCACTGAGGACATTTGATACTGCAAAGGTGCTCATTTCTCTTCTGCGACAGCAGATTTCTTTCAAAGTGTGTCCTAACTCCCAGTTCTGCACCCCCAGCTCTCCCAGCTGACTGATTTAAATGGGTCCTTTGTCACACTCAGCCCTGGGGTCCCTGGCATGTGCCAGTGGGGCAGCAGCTTCCCTCTGGAGCTGGCTCATATGGGCCTTAGCCATTCAGGCTTCACATGCTCAGCATCAAGTAATATAGAGCAAAAATCATCTTGCTGATAAAGGCTGAAACTAGTAATCATCAGAGCTGAGAGAGGCAATTCCAAGATTATCCTGCTATTAGATATGTCATTCCAGTGACACATATGGATGAGAACTTGAAATTAATAAATACTCACTTGTGAAGATTTTCTTTTGCTTTTAAAGTCCTCCAAAAGCTGCAAAAGGAGTTGAAAACAAGTAGCTAAAAGGAGATGAACATTCTCAGGATCTCAAGAACGTGTTGCAAAAGCTCTGTGAAGGTTGGGACGGAAAGGGAGCAAACCCACACACCAAAATGTTGTCCTCAAGGAAAATCTGACCTGGCTGAACAGATACCAGCCAGTCCCTCTGAGCTCCAAAGCACCTTTACAGACACTGGTCTTCTTGCACTAAAAATCAGAAATTGAGGGTGACTGGCATTGTTTAAGACATCAGCTGTCACCAGTGAAGGCCACAGGAACCAGTGACTGCATTTGAACACCAGCCTTATTTTTTTGACTGAGTCTCTGCTGGTGTTCAAACACTTTCCCCGTTTGGGGATTAAAAGGAAAAACCTGAAAACATTTTGGTGAGCTTGAAAGGCAGGAAGTCCTCAGGAAAGGCAAATGACTTCAAGTGAGAATTTCCCTTTCACCTGTCAAGCATTATCTCTTACTTACAAATCTTTTGATGTAGCAGCTAAAAAGGTAGTTTTTGGAAGAAATATTGCCTGTGGGGCTAAATCAGGTTGCTAGAAAAGGTGTAAGGAATTCCAGTAACAGTGTGCTCCTTCATGGATTACCAGTGCTAAGTGCAGAAGGAAGGAGGGTTGGGTGGCAGGTGTAGATTAGACACTGGGGAGAAATCCTTCCCTGTGAGGGTGGGCAGGCCCTGGCACAGGTCGGGCAGAGAAGCTGTGGCTGCCCCATCCCTGGAACTGTCCAAGGCCAGGTTGGACGGGGTTTGGAGAAACCTGGGCTGGTGGAAGGTGTCTCTGCCCATGGCAGGAGGTGAAACAAGACGACATTTAAGGTCCCTTCCAACCTAAACCATTCTGTGATCCTATAATAAAATGCTCAGCCCCATCCTCCCACTGGCATTCCCGTGCTCTGGTTTTGCTCCAGAAAAGTGGATTCACCTGTCTCCCTTGGAAACCCATCCCCATGGCAACGCACAGCGATGTCTCCACGATGCCGGTGCTTTGACAGCCCCCTCCTTCTGTGACACTTCTTATGGCAACAGCCCGAGACTGTCAGAGAGGGGGTGTGATCTCACCTGTGGTCCAAGACACCACTTGGATGATTTTCTACTGAGAACAGAACTTGTTCTTGCGGTTTTTGAATCTCCTGGCTCTTGAACTCTCAGTCTGTGCATCACGACTGACATTCCAGCTGAAATACGGCACAAAATCTATGTATTTGCCTCTATCAGCAAAACCCCAGAACCTCAAATGAGATGTTTTTGATGAGACCTATTTTCCATAAAGCCATGCTGCCAAAGTACCACGAGCTGCTTCAGTGGTTCCTTCCAAACTCAATCCCACACTGGCTTTTCACTTGTGGGTTTTGTTTTGGTTTGGTTTTGTTTTGTTGTTCAGATGCTAAGAAAGTTCACTTGTACCTATGCCACCAACACAATGATTTCTAGCTTCACACTCTCCCTGGGATTAACAGTGTTATCATTTTTTTCCACTCTGTTGTGAGCAAATGTGCTGCCTCTGAGCACATCATAAATTCACCAATTAAAAATACCCCATGCACTGCTGGCTGGGGGTGATAAGAGGGAGTGTAGGTGTATGCAGAGTGATAACCTTGAGCTCCAGGAATTGTAGTCAGGAATTCATGAAACTCCTTCCCAAGGGCACGCTGCCAGCCACAGCTCTGGGGCACGTCCTAAACATCTCCAGGGTCCAGAAATGTTGGGACCCTTTGGGGTGATGCTCACAATGAAATCTGCCACAGCTGGGCTTTCACTGGGAACAAACACATGGTTTTTGTTTTGGTACCTACTGAACAGAGACACATGTCTAACAATTCACATGGGAAGAAAAGGTAAAAAAAAAAAACCAACCTGTGGCTTGTGATACCAAGGTGTGCTTTAAACTTTCATTAAAAACCATAGCTGGCATTGAGGTGATCTTCTCTGATCTAGATTTTAAAGCTCACAAGAGCTGCTTATTCCTTACCACGAACAAGGGACAACCTGGCACTTTGCTCTCACTGCAGAAAAGTCAAGTGGATGAAACACTGGCCCAAATGAAACGGTGCCTCTGCAGGGATGACCTTGGAGAGAGCTCAGGGCACCCTGCTCAGGTGTGCCCTCCTGGGAGGTCCCAGAGGCTCTTTCTGTCTTTGAGAAGACTATGAAAAAAAGACTGTTTATGCTGCCAAAAACAGGAGGACAGAAAGAGAGAACAGAAATTCTGTTTGGGGGCTGTTGTTACAATTGAGAGTTTCTCTCACTTATAAATCAGAAATCACCAATCTCTTTGGAGAGCCTTCCTTGAAGGCAAGAGGGCAGTTACCCTCAAACCCATAGATCCAACTAATACAACAGAAGAAGTGCTGTCAGTTTTGTTGCAGCAAAAGGCATTTGAGTATCACGCCCTGCTCCTTTTGTCCCAACTGCCTGCTGGCATTAAGGAAGACAGAAAGAGTCTGTCGCTGTGCTAGGAATGATTACACCTCAGAACAACCAAACTGAAGGCAAACACTTCCTATTTTACATATGACTGGGAATAGCTCTGCACAGTCATGGCAATGGAAGCTTTTAAGATATTTTCAGTATTTTTAATTGAGTTTAAAAAAATATTTCATCTATTTTGTTTACTCTTCCTGTGCTTGTCTTCCCTCCCACGCTTACGCCAAGAGCCACTGTGAAACCACCCCAAAATCATGGATCCACAGAAGTGCTTTATCCTTTCTAGGTGTCTACGTGCAGGCAACACTTCAGGTTCAGAAGGAGGCAGGGAAGATGCCAGAGCTGTGAAAAGCAAAGCCCAGCCCGAGCCGTGCTGGGGGGCAGATCCGAGCGGAGGCCGTGGGAGGCTGTGAGCTGCCTGAAGATCCCCGTCCCGTCAGGAACGACAGATGGTGTTTGTCAAGAGGATAGAGATTTACCTTCTTATTTCACCATGGAAATATAGCAGTAAGAACACCAGCCCCACTCGCTCTTTTATCTAACAGATTGAAGAAATAAGTCCCACGTTCAAAAGGAAAACAAAACAATGGAATTCCTGCAGGAAAACAGGTCACCAGATGCAACTGGAAATCCCAATTAAAAGAAGCAGTTCTGTATACCAAGAGACAATATCAGCCATTGCATGTAATTTATTTTCTCATTAAGGAATTGCACTGAGCATATACAGAGATTACATTCAATACAGATTTATCATTACAGAACAATCAGAAAATAAAGATACAATCAATACCTATTTCCCGTAGCAGAGGAGAGTGAAGGAACTGCTTCAAGCTGAGAATGAAATGAGAAATGCTGACACCAATTTAAGAGATGTTTAACAGACGAGATACTGAAGTCAAAATTAACATTCTCAGCCAAGATCTGCTGCATTATTGCAATCTTTATATCCACAGCTTTATCAGAGTCATGCCTAAAGACTAAGAACAGACCAGAACTGCTCTGTCTGAGCCCATCTGAAGAAACCTCAGGAGAACAGTGCCAGTCTGAAGCCACAATCTACATGAGATGATGAAAAGATCCACACAGAGAAAAGTGCACAATAAAGCAAGGAGACAGTTTGGTCCATGTGACAGAGAACAGCTACGTGGCAGGTGAGGGCTACGCTCTATGTGGAGGTTTCACTGATCCCACTTGAAGAAGCTCCCTAGAATTTGCCAACTTAATAAAATATTAGTGAATGTGCAGAATTCTATGACACACTGCCTGGAACAGATTTTCAAAAAAAAAAAAAACAAACCAAATACTGAAAAAAGCCACAACACAAAGCTAGTGGAAAAACTACCTTGTCATGTATTTTGTGAGTTCCTTAAATTGATGACCAAATGTGTCCAAACAGGCAACTAAAACTAGAACTGGAAAGATCACCTCTACTTTAATAACAACAGCAGGACTTTAAGCCAGTCCTATGCACGTTGTGTGCCAGACATTAGACCAGATCAACACAGCTGGATATTAAAATCTACAAATATCCCTCATCTGCTTGCCTGTTGCTCTGAGTTTTGAATCAAAGGAGGTGCCACCCTGCTCTCCAGCTTCACAGACCCTGCTTAGTGCTATCACACCAAGCCTTGTGCCACTGCCCATCTTTCCCAGCTTCCACATCACCAAAAGACCACATCTGCCTACTAGCTAGTTCTGCACTAGTTATGTGACCCATTCTGGATCATTTACTTGGTAAGACTGCAATGAATGGGATTATTAAAAATACTGATTTAATTCCTTATTCCTCTGAAGATCTCCCAAGTAATTTAATAATTCACTTTGCAAAATGAAAAGTATACGTAAACAAGCTCAGATCAACTCAATCATGTTATTGAAGGGGGAGATACATACTCTCACTCTCAAAAAATGATGTTTAGGATAGTGAAGAATTATCTACATAGGTGAAATAGCAAGAATTTGGATTAATTTTATTATTTAAATTATAAGACAGGGGTTAAGCACTTACTCCTAAAACCAGCAAAGGAGATACACTGAGCTGATTTTTGGAGGAAGCTTAACAGTTCAAAACAGCTTCCAAGCTCTTCTTTTTTCCTCTTCTTCCAGTGCCATAGTAAGATTTTCAAAGGATCAGAAGAGAGAAGACTGGAAGGTGGTGTTTTGTTTTGTTTGTTTGTTTGTTTGTTTTCCAGGAAATACACAGAACCATAGAATTATAGAATGGTTTGGGTGGGAAGGGACCTTAAAGATCATGTCATCCCACCCTCTGCCATGGGCAGGGACACCTTCCACTATCCCAGTTTGCTCCAAGCCCCATCCAACCTGTCCTTGAACACTTCAGGAATATCATATATAATACATAACATACCTCCATGCATTGCTTATTAATGACCTTCTCTTACCAGCTTGTATTAATACTAAATCATCTTTATTTCACATTTTCTGGCTTTGCCCAGTATGCCAACGTTCTCTGAAAGACTAATTTTCTTGCTAGAATTTTCAGTCACCTTGTGCTTGAAAATTTTAGCTTGCTTTTGAATGCCTGCTTACAGTAAACAGAACCTGGAAGATACTGGTCCTTTACCTTACTACAAGGCTACTTGCAGCAAAGATTTCTCCTTATCTAAATTGTAGGAAAAATATTAAATATTTGCACAAACAACCCCTTAGGATAAAGAACAGGGCAGTGTTTCTTACATATAGGTCAGGACATATTAGAGCAGATGAAACAATTTTTATCTAAACATCTGTCAGGTCTGCCTGCTGCTTTTTGCCTACTGAGATACGTGGTATATGGAGCACGTATAATAAACAATTAGGAAACATTATCATCCTTTGCTAAGAAGGCAGACTTGTTGCTTTGGGACACCCTTTCCTCCTGTCCCCCTCATGTCAGCTTCAAGAGAGGGTGCCCCAGCAGTGTGAAGATGAGGAGGCAGAGGTAGCCAGTGGAGATGGTGACCCTGGAAGCCCAGCTCTTTGCGTTGCAGTTGTTGGAGTAGCAGCAGTGCACGCTCACCCCGGGCGCCCTCGAGCCGTCCCTCCTCGCCCGCTCGCAGAAGGACCTGTACGAGCAGGACTTCATAATTCCACCTGCAACAGAGCCACAGTGAACCCAAACACCCCTGCAAGTGGTCTCCTGCTCCCACCTGCAGCCCCTGAGCACCAGCCTGACCACCCAACGCTGAGCCAGCTTCAGGTTTGGCTGCTGTGTTCAAGTTAATGAACAAACTGCATCGGAGGGCAGCACACGGACAAGGTCCCTCTTCAGTAATTGTCATTTATCTCAGATGCAACTGATGCAGTTTAAACCTCCGGATGTGCCCAAGAGCAATGCCTCATTAGCTTCCTTTCCTTCCTGGTTTCCAGGTAAGTCATTTAACTTCTTACTGAAGTGGGCGCTACTTAAAAGGCTTTTTTACAGCTTTCACACAGAGTGGGTGCAGCTCCTTGTGGCACACTGACAGATCATTCTCAGTGGGGTTTTGTATCAGATTGCTGACACAGTCAAATTAGGACTGAGATTTAATGAGGTTTATTTTGAGAGGAAACATCTACTTTTGGTTTTCTCCTTAACCTACTATGCACTCTTCTCTTTCCAACACTGATTATTTATTTCTACTATGAAAAATGTAATGTTTGTGATTACTTACTCGCTTGTCCTCTAATGACTGCACAGGCATCTGCATGCCCTGGACACTGCTGACTTCCTTGTCTGTTACAGTCCTCATCACTAGAGCCTACACAGGTGTAACACTGCAGTGCTTCACCTGGTGTTAAGGGAAAAAAGACCACTTAGACTGGTTAGAGTTTACAAAAAGTATTTTAAAATATTTTAAAGTATCAGCCATGCAGCCTTTCTAATTTCGTTTGAAGCACATACAAAAAAATTGCAAAACGTTTTAGAAAATCCAAAGATTCAGCAAATCTTAATGCTCCTTTTCCAGAAGTGGCCCAGATACTGACTTTAAAGGTGAAAAAATTCATCCATATTTTACTTAGTTGTTACAATTTGTGCTCAAAATAATCCAAGAACATCTGATGTTCTGTTACTGCATCCACACCTTGTAATGTTTTCAGAGTGGAGCTCTCTGTAACAGGTTGGAGAATTATGATTTTTTTCCCCCCTCCATCATGATCTGTGGTCCACAGTGGCTTGGAGAAAACACACTATAAACACATAAAATCTCACTATAATCCAGATTTTTCTCCTAAAGTAACAATTCAGCTGGAAAGCACAAAAGTACATCTTGAGTTTTGCTTTTGTTTAAACACTGCAACTGTAACTCAATCCTCTTTCTCCTCCTTAGTCCAAACTACATGGTATTGTCAAAGGCAGGCATGAATCTGAAATATTTAAAATACCACACTTGAAACTCGCAGAGTAGAAGGCACCTTGCTGTGCACAGGGACATGTGCACTTGAATTTGCCAGCACACATATTTATCTTTACAGAGGTGGAATTCTGTGCTAACCAGATACATAAAATTATCTCAGACCAACCCAACCCAACCCAGGAGAGGAGCCCAGAACAAGAAAGAGGCTCAGCCATGCCTGAGGTAGGAAACGAAAATGAAATCTTAGAAGGAAAGAAAAGGGAGTTGACTTACTTTTGAGGACAAAAAGGGAGCTGACAAGAACCAGGCTGAAGACTGTCCACATCATGGAGATCCAAGAGATGCACCATTAGCCAAAGAAAGCAGTTTGTTTGCTGTTAAAGCCTTAATGCTTCTCTTACATAGCTAATCCTCTGCAGAGGATAACTTACTGGATAAAGAGGTGTGCGAGAACGCTACTTATTGAGCTTATTCTGGTTGCACTTCTGATCACACGTACCTCATCTCCACAAACCCTGCAGGCAAATTCTTCCAGGAGCAGGGAGAAGAAAATGTATTCACTTGTCAGTGCCAGACTTGCTTCAAAACCATCCCATCGCCGTATGCCACAGCCTCCAAGTCCTCCAGCAGCCTCATTACATTTGCCCATGGGATTTGCTGGATCAGGGTCAGAGCATTAAATATTTTGGTGGATTAAGCTTGAGACTTGAGTGGTCCAAATCCAACACATATATATATATNGTGCACATAGGTAATATGTGACCCAGGTAGTGTTCCAAGCAGTGACCCATGAAGTGCTTTCTGTGAAGGAATTAAGAGCTGCTGTAACTGGTGCTGCATGTGAAGCAAGTGAAGGACACAAAACAGAGCCATACTTATCTTCAACTTTCAACGAAAAAAATTTATTTACAATAGAGGATTTCATTTGTGACATGCATTTTTTTTTAATTTTTGATTTTATTTTACAAATCAGCAAATGCAGATAAAGTTTACATTCCTTAAGGCAAGAGTCCCCATGCAAGTAATACATGTTTATATTAAATCCAAAAGACATCCAACATGGGAACTCATGTACAAAGGGAAGGCTAGGATCAGCAATTTGTAATTTCTTAGAGAACTTGACAATCTCCCTGATACAGGAACTTTGAGATCAACTTGCTATGAATTATACTATGAAAATGCAAACAATAGCAAGAAATTCTGATAGTCATCTTAGTACTGCATACAATTAAATCAACTTTATTTAGAAAGAAAATACAGTAGTGCATACGAAAAAGTGAAAATATAACCTGTCCACATAAATGTATGGACATCAGTGTGCCAATGGTCATATTGCACTCAATATCGAAGTCCAGAGATTTGGTTAAAAGTTAGCTTTTCCCCATTTTGGCAATCAGTTCATCACAAATCTTTGTTAATTCTTCTATCTCTTTATTCTGGAAAATAAAATATTAAGTATTATGAAAAATAATGCATTAAGATGAAGGAGTTCTTTTTAAAAAATATTGCCTAACCATTGGGAGAAGCGTGGGAAAATGAAATTTTCTCCAATCCTGAGAAGAGAATATCTACACCTAAAGATATATATGGATATACAGTAGTTACATGCCTGTATTCATTGTAGAGCTACTTGCATTCAAACAAATGCTTCCTTTTTTCCCCAGATACTACGGCTTCAATAAATCCAATTTAGCACCAAAGCAGACAGCTCTACAGCAATCACTCCCAGCACAGCATAATGATAAATAGTGTAAATCTGTTTCTAGGCTGCATTTCTCTATTTTTCCACTATTTTCACCCTGCTTTGCACGGCTCCAAGCAAGGACGAGCTGTACTACACCCCAGTGAGCTCCCTTGGCTGAGCCAGGGAACACGAGATATAAATAGGCATTTCCTGCAGACACTTTGGAATCAGCACTGGAATCACAACTCAGACTAAAAAGGGAACCAAAACCTGAGAGATAAACTAAAACAAGGTCTTAAACCCGAGCAGCAAAGCAAACCAAGGGTCTGGACTGGAGAGGGGCCCCCGGAGCTCTGGGTGAGGCTGAGCCAGCCCCGAGCGCTGCAGGGGCCCAGACCAACCCTGCCAGGTGGGTCCACTTGCCTCAAGTGCCTGATGCACCTGAGGCATTTTGTCCTGAAATTTGGGCAGTGCTGCCCTCCCCGAGGCCAGCTGGATGTGAGGAGCAGGGCAGTGTGGTCTGAGCTCCAGGGAGAAGAGAATTTCCATTTACCTTTTGTTCCAGTGTTCTCTCCAAGGCGTCCACTTTCAGCTGCTCTTTCCGAAGGCTGGCCTGATATGCGGCCTGCTCTTGCTGAGCTTTGCCCCTCACTTGTGCAATTTCAGCATTGGCTCTGGAAAAACACAGATTTTGGTCACATCAGCTTCTCCCTAGGAAAGGGCAGTGGGTACCAAGGGATGGACTGCACCTTAACAGAGGGGTGGAGAGGGCACATCTTTGACAGTGCTCTGAGACTTCTCTATAGAGACTTTTCATGACTCCTTCTCTTGCTCAGCAGAGGCTGCAAAGGCTTTTCCTAACGTCTGTATTGCTCCCTCCAGGTATCTGTGCTGGGGTCACAAGTATCACTTTGGTAGAAGTGCTATAAGGCAGTTTGTAAACCTGCCCTCCAGTTCAGGGGACTGTGCTGGGAGTCCTGAATGTGACTTCTAGAAATGCTTAATTGGTCATTATGTGAAAATACAGAAAAAATATTTTTTAAAAAATCAACCAGAGCTGCTTCTCTTAATCCAGTCCTAAATATCCTTAACACATTCAGTCCTTATCAGTGGCTGGAGGAGTTCCTATGTGTGCACACCAGGTATGATCTTTAGTGTAACTGTTCTTCTCCATCCCCAGCACAACTGGGCTGATCCTGCTTAGGTAACCAGTGTCAGCAGGGACAGAGCACCTGACTGCTCCTGCACTCAAACAGCAGAGCAGCACCTCCATCTTCTGTTCTTCTGACTGATACAGGGGCAATAAGACAGCTAAAGTGCAATAGCAAATCTCTGGGGGCAGGAATACTGGCTGCAGGTGCAAATACCTGAGCACAGCTCCATAAACCTGGCTAATGACATCTTCCTTGGTCTTCCATGGAATACGCGTTAAAAAAACATGAAGACATTTGATAAAAATAGAAATTTAAGGTGTTCTGTATGATCAGGAGCCGGAAGAAACACCAACTCATTATGGAAATTCTCATTATGACATTTCATTCCACCCTCCATCATAGAGCAGCCTGTGCTTTGCATATTGCAGGAGCAGGTTTGGAATGTCAGGTCCAGCCACAGGAATCGTTCTGCAGGATGAACTCCTGAAAAGAGATGTGTACAACGCATGCCCCACCCCTGGAATGTCCCAAGGCCAGGCTGGATGGGGCTTGGAGCAACCTGATCTAGTAGGTGGTGTCCCTCACCACAGCAAGGGGGTTGGAAATGGATGGTCTTTAAGGTACCTCCCAACCCAACCCCTTCTGGGATTCTGTGAATCAATTACCTGTCCAGTTTTTCCTCAGCATGAATTTTGAGTGCTTGATACCTCTGCTCTTCCTTCTTTACTCGTGATAAATACTCCTGGGCACATTTCTTTAACACTTCTTCATTCTTGTAAGAGAAGATTACATTAAAGTGAATCCAAGAGGTCAAAATTTAGGACAGGCACCTATTTGCAGGAGTCACAAACAGCTATTTTAAGGGCTGCAGTCCAACCCTGCCACCCTCCCACAGAGGCCATCTGAAGCAACATTACACAATGCAAAGACCTTTGCAGTTCTGTTTGTACTTGATACCTGTCTGCAACCCTTCACCTGAGGATTATGGCATGCACTTTAGACCTGATGGAGTTCATCAGAATTGGCTGGGAATACAAGATGTCCTTCTGTTCAGCAGCACTGGTCCAGGAGAGCCTGCTCAGCTTTGCTCTTTACAGGAGATGTGAAGACGACTCACCTTCCGAAACCCCTCCAACACTTCTTTCATTTTTTCGTATCTCCTGAAAAGATCTGCCAGTGATTTCTCCACTGAGTTCAGATCTGCCAAAGCTTGTTCCTTCTCCACTATCAGCTGCTGAACGGTGTGATGGGACACAGATTTCTCTCTCTGTTCATCCTCTGTTGGAAAGAAGGGGAAGGGAAAAAAAAAAGATTTTCAGAAGGGCAATAGTAGTAAAAACCCCAGTTTCACTATCTTCTACAGTTTCTACTATACTGTGCTCTATGTTGTGTATTAGTAAGTTTGCAAGATCAAAAAAAGTCATTTTTATATAAAGATGCAATCCTGATTTGGAAAAAGGTCGCAAAATACAATATTTAAATATTTTGATGTTGGGGGAAAATGTGAATGTATCTCTGTACTGGTGATCTATTCACTCTGAACTTGGCTGTTCCCAGGAAAAGGCAGGTGTTGGATTTTTCCTATTTGCCTGAAGATCTACTAACTACAGGAAAGGATACTGATGCATATTACTAGCACTGGTAGCACGTTATTTGCCATTGCTGATACATGCTTGTCATGTCCTGGGATCTCTTTTGTAAAAACAAGGCAACTTGTTTAGTGGAATTAACTAAAATTTCAACTTGGAAAAACAGTGTTTTGCCAGCTCTCACTTTTAGGATTACTGCAGCAGGTGGCAGAAGGGAGATCTAACACTAGACAGCCTTTGTAGGTCCTGGTCTGCAGAAAAAATCTGCCAAGATCCTTCTGTGTATAGTTAAATTTGAGCTAGGGAAGGTGAGAAGAACCAAACAGAAATCCAAATCCATATAGAAGAGAACTTTTCAAAGGAATTTACCTCAAAATAAGTTAGAATATCCATATAACACTGGAAGAAAAGATCTGGCATGGTCTTCCAAAAGGCTGCATTGTTTGCTTCCTATCCTAAAATATTCTTTTGCCAGTGTTTTAAGGGCTACTTTGAATATTACTGAAATGAAAACCAAACTGCAAAACACAGCAATTTTATACTGCCACTTCCCTTGGTCTACAACAGAAAGTAAAATTAGGTAAGGAGTTCTCTCACATGCGGCATTTCAGACTGTACAACTCTTCATTTAGGCCTTTTATGTAATATGAAGAACTAAATAAAAGTACCTTTTTTAAAATCTGAATAGACATTTTCATCTGAATTAAGTATTTATAGTGTTGGTCAGCTCCAAAACATGAAAGTTGAATCTGTCAGTTCCTGAACTGAGATTAACCTTTTCCTTGTGCATATTCAATTTTGCTCTGTGACACAGAAGACCAAAAGGAAGCAAAGAAACTCCCAGGATGTGCTTGTAACACCTTTATTTTACTGGTGAACAAACACCTTTGACAGGGCAGAACCAAGAACCCCAGAGCCCTGTAATGCCACATCAGTTTGGTTTATTCAACCTTCTACTAAGAATAAACATTATTTTCTATTTTGCCTTTTTGGACACAGGCTGTGTTCATCCACAATGTCAAAATGAATGCATTCTCAAGTAAAGGAGTAAAGCATTTGTTGTCTTTTATTTTTCTATATCTGAGAACGTGTCACCTTGCGTTCCAGCACTAGATTTGTTTAATCAGGCTGGAGATTACACACTGTGAAGATTAATTCCAAAACACTGACTGGCAGGGTCCTGTTCTCTGGCAGAACTTTGTCATCACAACTCCAGGCAGGGGAAGGGATCCCCCTGCATGACCATCTAATGTGCTTTAATATACTTAATGTCCCAGCTTTGCTTTTCCTGCCTGTCTGAGGCATTTTAGCAACTTTTTAGGGCAACCAGAAAGTTGGTAACTCATGTTGTGCTTCCTCACAACTACTGAGCTTCTAGTTTTCCTCCCAGCACACTGTGGTCCTCTCCTCTCTCCTCAGCTGGAACACTCACCCCCAGCCACCCTTCAACCTACACATGGGAAATAGGGGGAAATGATACAGAATCACAGAATGGTTTGGGCTGGAAGGGACCTTAAAGCTCCTTTAGTTCCAAGTCCCTCCCATGGGCAGGGACACCTTCCACTAGACCAGGTTGTTCTAAGCCCCATCCAACTGATGCTCCCAAACAAAAACAGGTAAATACCACAGAAAACAAAAACTGGCTGCTGGCTGGAGGGGGTAATATTTTCATAAAATTGTGATATTTTTATAAAAACATAGAATGCTTTGGGTTGGAAGAGACCTTCTATTTTCTAAACCCATGATTCAGTTTCACTGAAAGCGCTGCTCAGGGGACACTGTGCTGGTAACACTCTGCCAGTGAAATCTTAGTTAAGCAGTCACAGATACTTATTTCTAAGGGTATTTATGAGGTTATGTGATTAAGATATTTTAATTAAATGACCTCCATGCCTGGAACACGTGCTGTCCACGGCTCACCAACAATAACAGCAGTATGCTCAGGACTAACACGATCCCAATTGACAGAATCAGAGCACCACCCCAGCAGATCTGCTTTCAGGCTCAGCTCACTGTGACTCACATGACAATGGGAATGCAGCAAACAGAGAACAAAAGCAAGAGTAACTCAAAATGCAAAATGCTGGTGTGAAAGTTGGTGAAAAGCTTTACTTACCAGGCTTGCCTGTTTTGTTTTTGCAAGCAAATAGCAAGAAGCAACGAAACGGAAGCAAAATAGAAAATCGGGAATTGTTAGGAGAGCAGAAAATAAGTAATGCAACAACTTGTAATGCACAAAGCATAACATCTCTTTGATTTTCACAAGGAGAATTTAATAATGTAGTTACATGTAAAGTATGAGGATACATTTTTAACAAAGGAAAAAAAAACAAAAACACTCCAATATTATTAATCCATCATTAATCCATCGGGATGGGGATTTAGGATGGGGACTGTGGATGGCTGTGATCAAGGTGTGTGGAGGGTGGGGTTACACAGGCTCTGCCCCACACAGCCAACCCATTGGGAGCTGCAGCACTTGGGCACCAGGCAGCAAAGCAGCAGCACAAGCAGCAGGTTGGCCTGGAAAGCCTGGTCTTTTTTTCTCCCCCACTCTTCAGGATAAAATAAAGTGTGTTAAGGGTTGAGGCAAGTGTAAGAAAAGAAAAAAAAAAAAGGGAAAAAGTCAAAGCACCAGTAAGTAAAAAAGTATGCAAAGAGACACTAAGGGAGATCTCTGCACTGAGAGCTTGCAAGCTCTGGCTGTGCAGTGTCACACTATCACAGCAGCTAGGTTGGGTAATGTTGGGTCCTCTATGTGCAGAACAGCAAATACTAAACCTTCCACAGCCCTTGAAATCAAAAGCAGTTACTGTTTGCAGTGCATGTTTTCAGTGCCTTTATAGGCAAACATATGGAGTACTTTCAATATTCACTACAGACACACATGCCAACCTACAAAAAGCTCAGCACGACCTCCTGACCCCACTGAATATTCATCAGAGGGACTGGTGGAATTGGTTCACTTGTGCCCTCCCAACAGGGCTTTATAAACAGCTCAGAAGGGTTAAATCATAAGTGGAAACAGCACAGGCATTTCTTTTGTTGAAATGCTTATTTTGCTTTAGCACCAAGGCATCACTGTGATAACAGCTCAGTGAGGTACATGCAAATAGCACACAGACACAGCTTCCTCCACAGGTGGCATTTGCATGAGGGAATTTCTTTATCAGAAGAGACAGTAATTTACAAGAAATGGCATGAGAAAGTGGGACAATTAGATCATCAATTCACATTAAATGCTGAGAGAAGCCTGCATTTAATGCACTACCATGCTGTAGAATTTGCATACTGCTCTAATTAACACACTTTGTGTGCTTTTGTTGGTTCAGTTCCTTTGCAAATGGACAGCGACTGATTCACTTACAGTCATAGCTCTTAAAAAACTTGCCACAGACCATCTGAAGGACTCTGATCCTCTGAATCTGAAGTTTAAAGGTATTTATATTTACTCAGTGGTCAATGGCTCCATGCTTTAATTATCCTTCATCTCTTTGCAACACGAGGAAGTGGCACTGCTGGAATGCAGACCAAGGCTCACCACAGAGAACGAATCCAGGCATATTATTTGTATTTATTATTCATGTTCAGATTTTTTTAAAGTAAATTACTTTATTATTCTTGCCATTGTTGCAAAATTTAATTATTTAGTTAAAGGGAAAATTTTCCCTTCATTTGAGAGAAGGCTGGGGTGTGTCCCAATGGCTGAGGAATCCAGGAAGGCAGCAAAGTCATCAGACCTTGGTGCTCTTCCCAGCAATTTTGGCCTTGGAGATCCCACTCAGCCATTTGCCTTTCTGGGAAACAGCTCGAGCTGAAGCAGTACAGGGCAGCACAAACAACTGGCATTTTCTACAGCCAGACTAATAAACAGAGAAATCTTATGAGGAGGCTTGAAAATCCCAGGGGTCAGACCTCCCAAATGAGCCCTGCAACCTTGGGTGTTGAAGTTCTACTGCATGCAGTTTTTCATTTGTGGGACATGCTGTTGACAAAGGTGTTTTTTTAATCCCTGAGAGGCAAAACAAGTCATAACTTAGACCTTAAATGAGACCTCTGTGTCAGTAACTGAGGAGGTGGATTGGCCACTCATAACCTCCCAGCTGGGATTGGAGTTAATCTTGGTTTTGGTCTGATCGATGCACTTAGTGCAGATAATCCCTGTTGTTGTAAGGAGCTAAATTGGGTATCTGCCATTAAACAGCCAGGAGTGGATGCCTAAGGGGTTTTTAGGTCACTCAAAGTCTCTCCCGGAGATACCCATGAATTTGGGGCAAAGCACTTGAATATGTTTCCTGTGGGGACAGCTTGTTTTGATGCAGAAGTGAAAGCCCTGACCTCCCGCATTACCTGAGCTGCCCCAGGGCCTGCTGGCACTAAACCGAAGCCCTGATTTTCCTCACACTGCTGTCCTCAGATGCATTCACAATTCCCAGCAGCATCAGCAGATGTAGCCAGCATCAAAATGAAGCCCTCAGACTTCAACCAGAGAGCAACTTTCAGAGCAGGAACACCTACCTATCATCTGAGCAATCGTCTTCTCATATTCCGAAACTATTTTCCTGTGAGAGGGAAACACAGAAAGAAAAGCTTTTGGCAAACAACATCATTGTCATGCCGACTTAGAAAATGACACTAAGTGTGGTGTTTTAAGAGACACAGAACCCCATCACACTCTTGTCTGCTCTTTATTGCCTGAGCAACAAGTAAAACTGACAGTTTTAACACTGCACTGATTTTGAATTCTCCATGGGAATCAATAAAGGTGGGGGAAGGAAAAAGGGACTGCTCTGAAACAACTTCTGAAACATGCCCAAAGGACATCACCACTCATGATTTAAACATCATCACTTTGGCCTAATGCAAGGATTACAAAGGGCCTGATTTTTCCATTCCTTTCTCCCCTCTTCTCTGTATCTGTGTTTATTTTTAATATGAGTGTTAAGTAAACTTTTAATTGGTACCAAGTAAACCTAACAGAAGTAGAGTTGGCCCTCACTCAAAATATATCTCATCTTCCAAATGAATCTTCTCATTACTAAATGATCCATTAGCACTTAAAAGCACAAGACCAAAATATTCAAACATGCAGCACAAAATCCATCATGTCCCATTGCCCAAATCTGTTTTTGAAGCAGAGGTGGCAAAATGTTACTTTTAAGACCATTTTATTTCATATACTCACAGTAGGCTTTAAATTTCCTTCTTGAAAAGAGGTTAGCCAAAATAAGCAGATTAAATGTGATTTAGAAAGATGATCCATCCCTTCCCAGAGCCAAATAAAGCTAATGAAATGAGACTAGCGTGATCTGTGCTTTGATTAATGAGCCACGTAGGACTGTCTACAAAAAACAAAAATTACCACACACTTCATCTGAAGTGGATATTCAAAACTGCAGTTTGAATATGTCCCTCTTTTGAAGTCTTAGCTCACTTTCATTTGCTCCATTTCAGAGGTCTGCTGCAGTTGGTGAGGTTGCAGAAAGGATGTGAGAAAATCCTGAGACAAAAGTTGGTGAGGAAAGGAGAAACTCGCACAAAACTCCCAAAGAGTTCTGCAATAACATCCCAAAGGAGAAACTCCCCAGAAAACTAATGCAGAAACCCCAAATCTGAATCCCAGGCAGAGCCCAGAACCTCTGAGAAGGCCACCTGTCCCAAAGGGCAGCAGCATCTCCTGTACCATGGTCCTGCAGAGCACTCAGCAGAGCAGGGGCTCTACCCCTGCGCACTGGGATTTCTCCTGTTAACCATAAATCACACCTCTGAGAGCAAAGGTGGCAGGTTTGGGTATCATGTCCAAAGATTACCTCAAAAGCTTGTGGTAAGCAGGAAGGATTCTAAAGCCTTGCCTTGTCCTTGTAACACCAGGCACCTTCAGGAAGTTTTATCATCCCAGAAAATGAAGCCAAGGACTCAGGGTGACGAGCACTTCCCAGCCTGAGCAGCACCACAGAAGTTGGCAGCAAAATGAAATCACATTACCTATTTCTTACTCTTACCAGCTTAGACTGGGGGCAAGCAGGCAGCACACTCCCTGCACTACCCAGCCTCACGAATCACGTGGCAGCTGTTCAATACAAGTGGGTGCTGCAATGGCACACTGGTTTTAATAATGTTCAATTTAAAAAGCAAGGTAGGCAAGTGAGGAGTTTGTCCCAGATCCATGTCAAATGCCTCTTTCAGCCAAGCAGCCTAAAAAGTGGTCATTACGGCTGGAGAATGAAAGGATGCTGCCACACCATTCCTCTCAGAGGGCACATTTAACCCCAACTTGACATGCTGCATAGGCTTAATTTTCACTCTTCTAGATATTCAGTCTATTTACTGACTTCCTGAAATTTTTTAAGTCGTAAACCCACCAAAATCCAGAGCTATAAAAGATCTTAGGAGTCAGCTGCTTGACTTACTGAGGCACCATAGTTAAGTTTTTCTGGCCTGCCTCTGGTTGCAGTCTTGGATTATGGTACAGCCCACCCCGGTTTAGCTCGTTGATAGTTACCGCAATATTAAACCTTTTCATTTTGGCTTCTGCTCTCCAGAGTGGAATTTCCTCCAGATTGATGTTTTCCTTGAAACTTAAAAGGAATTCAGGATATTCCAACTAGAGTATGCAGGGTTTGCATAGAGGAGCACTGCTTCTCCTGTGCACAGAGATGTTTTCGTGCTTGCAACTCGAGATAATCCCCTCACTCCTTGCCTATTGTCATTGCCATATCTCATTGCTGCGCCTCGAATTTACCACACATGGGCTGTTCCCACATTTAATCCTCCAAGAGAAGTCTTCCTCTCTGTGCACATGTCTATTTATCATTTTGTGACAACATCAGTCAGACTCTTTTTGGTGTTTTTTTTTTCACCCATGTGTTCCAGGCATGTGCCTGTGAGAAATTTGGCTTTCATAACGGTGTTGGGGTTTCTCTTTTTTCTTCTTCTTTTTTTTTTTTTTTTTGTTGGTGGTGTTTTTTTCTTGTTTGTTTTGTTGGGTTTGTTGGTTTGGTTAGGTTTTTGTTTGTTTGTTTGTTTTTGTCTGGTTTTTTTTTTGTTTTGGGGTGGGGGTTTTTGTTTGGTTTGTTGGGGGGTTTTGGGTTTTTTGTTTGTTTTGTTGGGCGTTTTGGGTTTTGGGGTTTTTGTCGTTGTTTTGGGTTTTGGGGGTTTTGGGTTTTTTGTTTGTTTTGTTGGGTTTGTTGGTTTGGTTAGGTTTTTGTTTGTTTGTTTGTTTTTGTCTGGTTTTTTTTTTGTTTGTTTGGTTTTTTGTTTGGTTTTTTGGTTGGTTTTGACTTTTTTCCAAATCACATTTTACTGAGGTTGCAGACACACAAGCAAATGACTGTGAGGAAGACAAGGGTATGGATCTATGGAATGCCAGCTGCTCCCCTTCCATGGAGAAACAAGCAGCCTCTGGCAGTGCCCAGCAGGCACGTGCACCCTGGCAGCTTGCAGGGCACAGCCCAAACACACACTTGAGTGTCTGCTGCATGCTGAGACGTTCCTCACAATCCCCAGTTTTGTTCCCTCCCTGTTTTGCTCCCTGGGTTCCACTGCCTGCAGCTGCTCCTTTCTCCTTCTCCTCATTAGGCACTTGAGGGCCATGCCAGGGTTTTTTGTTTCCTTGCCCAGCAGAGAGCAGGAGAGGTGAGAGAACTCAGCTGGGCACTGGGGGATGGAAAAAAAGAAAGAAAGAAAGGGGCTGCCCTTGCCTTTTGCAGATGCTTCCCTCAAGCTGCTTTGGCTCAGAGCCCTGTGCTGCCACTATTCCAATCTGCCATGTGTGACTCCTGGCATCCCTGGCAACGTTTGCTGAGCTCTGCACTGCAGTTCCCTTCTCCTCTCACTCCCCAAGAACAGTTTTCCTGGGCACAAGCAGCAAGTGCTTATGTAGGTCAGCACTAGATACAGTGTGCTGGCTTTAGCTTTGAATCACTGAGAGGTTTCATTTTGGGAAGAAGGTGGTGCTGGAACAAAAAGGATTTTGAAGAAAATTCAGTCTCAGAAGGGATTGGATGAATTAATACTTAAAAGAAGGAAGCTAAAATAGTAAGACAGTTTCCTTCTATTAATGAGTTACGAGGGGGGATATTTTCCTCTGTTTTTTGAAGGTAGAAAATAACAGGTTTTAAAGACTCCATGAAATACTTTTATGCACGTTCTTTTGCAATTGATGACTTTCTCAGATTCAGATCAATGAGCAGGCCAAGCTCATTGGTATGTCCTTCTTATGGTCTTACCAACAGCAAAAAAAACAAAGCCTGGACCTTTCAACTAACTGGGAAGCATCACTGGTTCTCTGCTCACCTCATCCACTGCAGGGATTTGTTGTCATCCTTGCAAGTGGTAGGACCTGGGCTGGGCAGGAAGGTCAAACTATGTTCCAGTATACAGATATTTAATATAACAGAGGCAGGTTTGTAAGGAGAAGTAGAATAGGACAGATACAACCAGCACAAGCTGAAAAACTTGGGGTGCCTTCTGTCAGTTTTAAGAGATTACCCTGAGCAGGGGTGCCCACCATACAGAGCAAAGGCAAAGTATCAGTTTAGGAACAATCCAAAGCCTGAAGTTAAAAATAATGAAGCAAATTCAGCTACCCAAACCATCTGTATGACCATGGTACCCTGCGTAGTAACCACAGGCTGAAATGAGACTCTGTCAGTGTGACCACTGACAAGTTAATAACCCACCTCATTTCCATCACTTCTCTTCTGCTTTCTTCATATTTCTCTTTCCACTCAGATACTTCTCTTTCCTTGGCCACAATCTGAAAAAAAAACAAAAACAAACAAAAAACAACAAACGCCACATCATTAAAACCATGTGATTCATTAAAGAGAAAATTAAACTGTACAATAATTGTTTTAATATTGAATCCTAATTAACAGGGGCATAGTTTTCAAGTGCATAATGGGTTTAAATAAAGTGTTTCAGACTGCAAGATGCAATAAAAAAAGTTTGCATGTGAAATCATACTCCAGTTCTGAAAAATTAACTTAGAAAAGCAGTTGCAATGTTCTTTTTTCATGTTGAGTTCCTGACTATAACAAGAACACTTCTCAAGAAATACCACATGACCCTACACCTACACCTGACCTGGTGCCAAACCTGACACTCCTCTGTACATCAGTTTGGCATCTGCTGCCCCAGTTTGTCCTTTAAGGGGGTTTTGCATCTTTAGGGCTGCCCATGACATTTTATAACCCAAAGGCTGTGTTTCTTTGTGCACTTTTCATTCACACAATTCATCATTAAGCTTGAAATACCAGATTGTATCCTTTTTTAATGGTTATTGTTAGCCAGACTAATACTCTATCTGGTTTTGTAAAATACATAATTTCATTCTTATTTCTAGCATCTTACCATTATTCTACAATTACACAACAGTGCCAGGATGCACAGTGTACAGCTGAGGTTAAAAAAAGTTAACTTTTTAAATATTATCTAAATTTTATCTATTGATACAAGTACATACAATTATATAAAAATATGTCTGCTTTTCACTTGTGTCAAGCAAGTAGAACTTGTAGAGTAGCACCTTTTCCTTCAGCATGACTGAGAATGGTTTCAAGGACAGAACAAGTGCTCATAACAAAAATCATTTGGGAGAAAACAGGAAAGGAGGAAACCTCAAGGGGCAGGTATCTTTGATAAGCTCTGGGGAAAATTACCTCTGCTCTGGCGAGTCGCAGTGCTGAGTCCAAGTCCTGCTGGGGGTAGAGAAGAGCCGTGGTGCTTTCTGCATCCGAGGTGCCAATCCGGGAGTACAGTGCACTTTTAGAGATGGAAACATCTGCTGGGATAGCAGGTTCTCTCTGTGGGTTTGGGTTTTTTGTTTAAATACAAAGAAATGAACCATTAAATAAGCATTGAGCTCACGTGTTTTCTGGGTGTGGTGCAAGGCACCAGGGTCCTGAGCTAGGGCTAGAATTCTGCGCACCTCTAAATTACAACAGCAATAACACTGACAAGGAACCTTGAGTTCAGCAATCATAAAATACACATTTAACATCCATAGGAAGTGCCAAGAGACTCATATGAACCTTATGGAGAGAAAATAAAGGCAGCACTTAGCCATCAATATTTTAAGGTCTTATAATAGCAAGTTTACTACTTTCTGCTGCAGAATGTCAGCAGAACATCCTCAAGAAATGCACATCAGCAAAGGGAATCAGAATTGGAGGCAGCGAGCTTGTTAAGGGGAATTCTCCTTCCAAAAAATTAAATGAAGAAACCAGAAGCAAGAGGACAGCTCACCTTCCCAGGTCTGCCCTGCCCACACATTTATCTATTACAAACAACACCACATAAAAAGTGTGAATGCACAAGTGATGTCGCTGCCCCACTGGTGTTTAGCATGCGATTAGTAAGTTAAATGAGGTTTTTTTTCGCAGCTGTCAATTTTGCTCATGTCAGCAGCCCAGATTAACACAGGAGGAGAGCAAAGAACAGGTCCATGACACTGAGATGCAGGAGGTGTCTCACAAATAACTCCAGATACACACTACCCAAACTACAGCACATTAAAACCAAGTTGATGATAAAAGATAGTTCACAGAATGGTTTGGGTGGGAAGGAACCTTTAAGAGCATCTGGTTCCACCCCCAGGCATGGGCAGGGACACCTTCCACCAGCCCAGGTTGCTCCAAGCCCCATCCAACCTGGCCTTGGACACTTCCAGGGATGGGACAGCCACAATTTCCCTGGGCACTGCCAAGCCCACCACCAAGTCCAGATGCAGCCACAGAGAGGGCTGGACCATGAGTGGGGAGACCATTCAGGTGGATCAATGCCTTTTTTCACCCACTGACAGAAATGGATACTCACATCCAGTTTTTCTGGTGCAGCATTTCCTTGCTGCTGAAAAGGGGAAAACATATTTTTCCAGTTTGCTACCTTTGTGCATAAAGCAATAAATTCTGTTCCTTCAAGTTCACTAATGCAGTACCTTAGTCTTTAGGCTTAATTTAAAAATTCTTAATTCCTAATTTTTTAATATAAAATAGAGAAAAAATTATTCTATTGTAAAACTGGGTGGAGGTTTTTTTAGCTGTTTTGTCTCCTTTTTAAATAAAATGCAGAGTCACACTCTACTGCCTGAAGCACAGGAATGTGCAAGTGAGTAGGTAATGTCTGGATCAAGGTACAGTCCTCATTAATTTCAACACCACATGCTCTTGTTTCAACACACTTAAAAGGAAATTTTGACAGATGCTATTCCGTAAGACATTCTCTCCCTCATGGTTCTTCTTGCACAGCCCAGGATCACAGAAAGGATCCAAACCCACTCTTAATTTTGTTGCAAATCCCTTCTGGCTATTACTTCTAGGATTAATGCAGCGGGCCATAAACCTTTTTCGCGACATTTAAAATGGGCACCCCAAATAATGATCAATTCCAGCCTAATTAGGAGGTGCAACCTCAAATCCAGAGGGTTTTCCTACAGAGTTAAAGGCACCCCAAGGTCTATCAAAACTGCATAGCCTGTGCTCTTGAAGGTATCTCCCAAAGTACAACCACGTAGGGAAAAAAATACATCTGGGACACAAGTTTGGACATCTCTGTAAATCATAAACATAAAACCAACTGGTGCTGTCCACAAATAGGAGTAAAGATAAAACATTCACTAAATAAGACAAAATGTACTTCAGTCACTTCTCAAACACAAAGCAAGAATGACTGAGAGATAAAAAAGAGCCATTAGACCATCAAAGCTGTCCTTAAATGAAAGGCCCTCCTTGAGATCGATGTGTTGAGCTGCATGTATCACATTTCAAAAGCCTCCTGCAGCTTAATTTGCTGGATCTCATAAGGAGATGGCTGGAAAATATTAATTGTGGCAAAAGAAACACCAATTTCCTCAAGCTCGTGTAAAAAATGTGTCAAAGTAACTGCCAGGATGATGACAAGTTTAAAGAAAAAAATAATTTAAAGCAATTAATATATACTTATTTATTTTTACACAATGCTCAATACCTCACTAACAGTTTTTTTCTCTAGTTTCCTTTGCATTTGAATAAATTGTACAAAACAATAGCAATAATGACACACAAGGCAAATTAAAACTCCCAAAAATTACTATAAAAACTCTTGGAATTTAACCACTAGGCAGAAATGCTTGTGGGATTGGGCCAACCAGTATTGCCCTAACTCCTGGAACACTTTATATGAGTCACAACTGGGCTCTGTGTCTCCAGTAACCCATAAAAGTCCTCATGGTTTGACTTCAAGAGCCAATTTTACACAGCTCCTAAGTGATGTGTAACTCAGTAACTGCTATTTGGTGCCTTGAAATATTGCTGCCCTGAGAAAATGCTCTAACCTGCCCAACAGGATGATGGCATTACCCAAAATAACCCAATAATAATGCTTTAAGTTCGACACCTAATTGCTGAGAAGGTAAGCAGTTAATTGGGGTAATAATCAGCGTAGGGATTTGTAAGTCACTAAACCTTGCACAGAAAGATTAGAGTCTTCAGGGGAATTACTACTAAATGTAGGTCACTGCAATCTTAGTGTAAATATTTGAGAGCTCAACACGCTCCTTCCCCTCTTGCCAGCACCTTTCACAGAAAGTAGATATCTCACCAGAAAGGGAATAAATGCACATTCATTAACCAGCCACAGTTATCTCACTTCTAGGAGGTCAAAGGGAAAGAAAACAGAGGAATGGAATGAAAATGAAAACTGACTTTTATCATACTAGAGAAATATGCATTTAGCCCTGCTGAAAATGAGCTTGCCCTCTCCAGGTCCTGCACTAGTGCTCAGGTGTGTATCGGATGATCGACCCTTTAACTAATTGATGTGTGTGCAGACAGGTCAACAAAGGCAAAACAAGACCTACTTGTGCTTGCAAATACGTGGAAAGGCAAGTAAAATCCAAGCATAAACATTCAGCTTGTAAGGTTTTGCTAGCAACTGGTATTCCTGTTTGAAGGAAATACTTCTCCTTCACTGCCATGAGAGAACCCAAAGCTGTGACGAACTAATCCCACTTTTTGGTGATGCATTTCCTCTCAGTTCCTCTGTTTTCCTTGGATCTTGCTTCTACACCCAGCTCTCATCCTCTCAGCATCCACAGGGTGATGGACACAAACCCTATTCAAGCTGCATCTACTAAAAAAACTGTCCACAGGGCATCCAAATGGAGACTGTTGAACAGAAAAGTGTTAATTCATCTGAGTGTTGGAAGACAGAAATATCTGGCAATGTAAAAGCAGGGACTAGTCCTTCTGTTGTTGAAGTCTGTGACAAAAAATTCGGGAGTGGCCAAATAACTTCCCTCTGCCTGAGAACAACAAACTGCACATCCTTATCCTCACTGCTGGTGCTCGCACAAAATGCTGGTATTTAATCTTTATTTTGGGTGACCTAATTTGCCATGTCAAGTGCTTCTTGTCTTTATTTACCATCCTATTCTTGCTACTCGTCCTGCAATGGTTTAGCCAATGTTAAATGTAATTATTCAGCATTAAGAAAGAACAGGGGCTGAGCATCCAGAAGGGAATTCTGCCAGTTAACACCCAAACTAAAGTCACTGCAGTCATCTGATGGATTCTCTTCTACTTAATCCAGGCCATCAGTCACTGCAGTCACAAGGGGTGGCGTCGTGGGCTAATTTAACACTACCAGCCTCCCACTGGAATAGCAAAATTATGCAAGGACAAAAGTATTTCCCAGTCCAACACAACACTCGGGGAGTTTGTCTACAAACATTCCTGTGACTGGACCGACATGGGGCTTTGTGAACCTCAAACTGCTGCTGACAGAGAGTCAGCTGCTGACTCTGTCACAGCAGGGAGCTTAGCAAAAATGATAAGCAGAGAAAAATAGGCAATCTTTGTTACATAGATTAATGTCCTTTTCTAAAAAAAAATAGCACATGAAATGCATTCCCTATTTCTAAGTTCTAAGGAGTTCATCAACTTGTTCTGGATAAAAGAAGATGCCGCAATGCTGTTAAAAAACATCTTTAAAATAATGTAACTCCACATGATCAAATACCTTCTACAATATGTCTACAGCTCCGGATCCTCCCTGGGTGACACACAGGTACTCACACACACACAAACCCATTCTCTTCAGTCCCAAAGGAGCACAGTTTGTGAGTTTCTGAATAGTTGGCTGGCAGCAAAAAAATGCAGAATTTTAACAAAAGTTTTTTGTATAACCCGTGAAGAGTATCTACATGTTATTATGTGTTTCATCTTGATGATTTCCTGGTGCTGGAGAGCCTGAATGTTACAGCAAAGTGCTGGGAGGACAAGGAGGTTGGCAGAGAAGAAGAAGGCAGGGGAGGATCCAGAGAGGATCCCACCTCTTCCTCTTCTGACACCTGCCACTCAGGGCAGCAGAGCAAGGGGACTCACTCACACAGGTTACCACCCACACAGGAAAATGCTGATTCTTTTTTCCCCCTCATTTGTTCTTCACATTCCTTATTAAAAGTTCAAGCCTGGTTAGTCTTTCCAATGAAGACAACAGCACGTTGTTCTTAAGTAAATAAAACATTATAGGCACATAATTTAAAATACTCCAAAATCTGGGAGCAATACATCTACCTCAGTATGTGCACCATGGAAACAGCTGGTTTGTGGGCTATTCATGTGAAATAAATATAATAATTATTTTTTCATAGAAGTACAGTTAACCAAAAAAAACTTTATGCACTAGCTACTTAATAATTGATCTTTAAAGCCCTCAAAAATTCTGTCCTACAACCAGCTCAAATGCTGTGATTCAATGAACTCCAGACAATATTGGATTGGGTAAAAAGATTCACCACTGATTTATTAGTGAACAGTATAAGCAGAGGAAGGTCACTGGAGAAGGACATGTCAGAAGCACATCTGGAATAAAGCATCTCACTGCACCAGGACACTGCCATCCCCTCAACGTCCCATTCAGCTGACACCCAAGAAAGCCACCAGGTTTTCTGGACTGACTCTTTTGCTAAAAGTACCATGAAGGGCATCACAAACCATCTGTGCAACTGGCCACCCACCAAACCCAGCACATCAGAGCAAACTTCCCCATCCCCTCCCAAACACAGCAAGTTCCAGGGGCATCCCCAAAGCAGTGCAAAGCCTCACTCTGAGGCACAACTACCCAGAACGGCCTGAAAGTGGCAATAAAAAAAGAAAAAGATTTAGATCTTCATAAATAAGACACCATTTGTTGAGAGGCCTTTTTTCCTCAGGAGCTCTCTAGCCCTTCCAACCCTGCTGCAGTCCCTTTCTTCAGATGCCTGAGGGCAAGGTCAGCTGAATGAATCCCTTCTAAACCTCAAGGGTCAAAGGTGTCTGATTTCAAGCTGAAAATACCAGCAAAAGGCAAAATATCCCTTGTCATGGGTTTCTGTAGCTGAATTTTAGTAGAAGGGGGGGCTTCCAGGATGGTTTCTGTTAGAAGCTGCCAGAAGCTTCTCCTGTCCCTGTGGAGCCAAGGACAGCCAGGGCCAGGAGGGACCTCCTGCTGGTGGACAGAGTTGAGCCAATTAAGACTCACAGTCACAGTTCTGTCATAACATATTTAAGAATTAGGAGTGTGGGGCAGTTGAGAAATTCCAGCCATGAGAGAACAACACAGAGACCAAGGTGGGAGCAGGAGGAGGTGAAGGAGGGACCCCACACTGGAGCAGGGATGGGGTCCCCCCCTTCTCCCTGAAGCCCGTGGAGAACATTCGGGGTGCACAGACCCCCCTGCAGCCCCTGGAGGAGCAGGTGGATGCAGAAGGAGCTGTTGCCCTGTGGGAGGCCTAGGATGGAGCGAGATCCTGGAAGAGACTTGCAGCCAGGACTCCTGGAGAAGGAGACCCACCCGGAGCAGGTTTTTCCCCCAGTAGAAGTGTTGCCCGGGGGGTGGACTCACATTGGAGAGTCTATTGAGGACTGTCCCCCGTGGGAGGGACCCCAGGGGAGCAGGGGAAGGACTCAGATCTGTGGCCCCCCTGCAGCCCGTGGGCAGGACCGTGGGGGAGCAGGTTGTCCCCCTGCAGCCCACGGAGCCCATCGGGGGGCAGAGACCCGACTGCCCCCCATGGAGTGACCCCCAGGACAAGAGCAATGGCAGCAACAACACCCACCTGCAAACCTCCCATTCCCTGCTCCCTGGAACTGCTGGAGGGAGGGAGGAGTGGGAGGAGAGGGGTGTTCTTGGGACTGATTTATCTCTTTAGTGTTACTGCTTTTAGTTTTAGTTCTTCTCTTGTTAGTAATAAATTTCAGTATTTAGCTACTCTGAGTTTGCTTTGCCATTATCTCTCAGCTGTTTTTTGCCTTTTCCCCTTTTTCCTTTCCCTCTGGGAAAGGGGGGGCCTGGAGGTTTGGGTGGACACCGGGTGAAAACCACCACATCCCCACAAGTCAAAGCAGGCTCAGCATCCTTTGCCATCAGATATTTGGGGACAAATCCTGCTGCAGACAAACGACCACGGGAGCGAAGCACGGGAACGCCGCTCCCCTTGTTGCTGTTAATGTGGGTGTGAGCGGGGCAGGTGGCAGTGCCCCCGTGGGCAGCACTGCCCTCCAGCATGCTTTGGTGCCACACCAGGCTGTGCCCAGCTGGGCACATCACCAGGGGAGAGTCTCCGTGCTCTGGTTAGAGGGAAAGCAGCGCCTCAGTCTGCGCACACTCACACACGCGGGGCAGGCACGAAGCGGGTACCTTGGAGCGGAAAGAAGACAGGGCAATCTGCCTGGCTAACTTCAAGGCTTCTATCCTCATGGCAGCAAACTCTAACTCCTCCTGTCAGGTGTGGGGTGGGGAGGAACGCCACGGAAAAAGAAGGGATTAAGGACAGAGCAAAAACCTTTAACACGCTCAAAAAAAGGGGAGTGTTGCGATTGAACGCGCCATCCTGACGCCGCCTGGGTGACCAATACCCCAAGTTCTTTGCATTGTTGGGACACTGATGCAAAACTCCAGGTGCTGGTTAGCTTTGAGGTGGCTGTGTAGACAAATAATTTTTATCATGTGATTTGTATGGACAATGCTTTTGGTACAATAAATGGTTTTCTGAAGCTTAAGGTGTTTTTTCACAGACTCGTCTCCCTTTAGTTTCCATTTTATGTGCATTTATGGCAGCTTGAGATTCTAATTCAAGCTCTGCTGGTTTAAAATTTCACTGCAGACCATCTAGAAAATATGTCCTGATATACAGAACTGGTCTGCAGATCAATTTGCTTCTCCTACAAAAAACCATGCCAAATTATGCATTAGATTATTAAAAAAAAACAAAAAAAACACACAAAACACACAAAACAAAAAAACACACAAAAAACCCCCAAAAAACCAAAAACAGACAAAAAACAAAACAACAAAAAAACCCGCAAAAAAAGAAAACCCAAAAACAAACAAAAACCACACACACACACACAAAAATAAAGGAAAAAAAAAACAAGGCCTGATTTTCACTTCAGCAGAATTAGGTCCTAAATCTCAAAAAAATGAATCTATGCACACTGACTTACTAAGGCCAGGTGTCAAGACAACTCCCCACACATCATGTGCTGTGCTGAACCTTAAAAAAAGCGTGGTTTACAAAAACTTCTGCAAAATACAGTTACAGGAGAGCTGTTGTTGAAATTTATGTATTATATGAGTTAAATGAAAATATCTTTTTTCTCTATGTTCTTGAAAGGCCAAAGTCTGTTTGGAAAGAATCAAACAATTATTTTAATTCTGTTCCATCTCCCCTCCAAGCCTCTCCCCACCCCTTTCAGATGAGTCAAGGCATACCTGTGTCTACACAAACATAAAGAGAAGTGATATTTATAAATCTGCTACAAACCTGAAGTTTCTGAGCAAATACTGGGGGGTTCTTTTCTGCTAAGTCAGGATCTAGATATTCAGGCTGATCACATATTGAGGTTTTCTTAGATATCCTACTGAGAAGAGCATCAGCAGAGACAAAGGAGTCTTCAGGAGATGTCTGAAGGGTAAGGAGGACATAGAATAAGCAACAGAGATTTTGCCCAAATAGTTCAAGCTAAAAAAAAATCTTTGATTTCTGGTAATTTTATGCCCCACTGAAGACAATGTTTGAATAAACAATTCACGGGTGTAACAGATGAACACCAAGAACAAGTATTCCTAATTTAAAAGCTGAGTAAATTTTCCAAGACTAACAAGTAATATCAGGACCTCTCAAACCATGGACAGTCCACTCTCAATACTTCTGCAATAGTTTTCAATCAGTGACCACAGGTTTAGTCCTTGCAATAGTTCATATTCAATTCAGGCACCTCTAAGGCACTTCAAAAGCCTTGAAAAGCACCAAAACTGAGGGAAACCTCAGCAAGACTCTTTCTGCTGTCTTTACAAAGTCTTTTGCTGCATTCTAGGGATAAACTAAAGTATGTTCACAATTTTACCATTATCAGGAAAAATATGAGGATGGGAGAACCAGAATGACACAAAGATGACCACTGGGGTGTGAGTACCCAAGACTCTCTGCAGTGGGAGAAGTATTCAAACTCTTAAAAGAGTGTTTCGTGAGATTGCAGCAAAAGCATCATTAATATAAATTAGAGCCTTTGTTCTCCAATTCCTGAGGGCTCTCTCAAGGCCTCCACTTCTCCAGAAAAGCTTGTTTCACAAATGCCAACAGCACTAGGAATGCTAGACTATAAGACAACACATTTACTGAGGAATCAAAAAAAAGCTGCAGGTCACTTTAATAATAAGTTCTATAGTCCATAATGCAGCACAGGCTGCAAAGCAAGGAAAGGCTCACCACTATTTCAAATCCAACCCAGAGAAGACACTGAAAAAAGCCACTTAATTGGAAGATGGAATGAGTTCTAACAATCAAGAAAGTGGATTTTATGTTATCAATATCAGAAAACAACCATATAGCCAACAGTTTATACAAAAATGTTAAAGGACATGTGTTCTTTACCAACAAAAACTTGGAATTTCACAGTATGTGTAACAGAACAAGTCATGTCTGTGTGTTTATATCAAACCCCTTACTTTACATATAAAATCTTTCTTCAAATATTGGGTTCAAGCACAGTGTGAAAAGGCCTGTGTGAGAGAAAAGGCATTTCAAAGTATCAACTTGGAATGTTATCATGCCAATGTGTTAAGCTATGGTAATAATTCAGAAGATGCCTCTGAATTCCATCAGTTCCATCAACCTCCCTCCCTCATTTGGGTCCTGCCACCTGCTGCTGCTGCTGCCAAGACCCTTGAATGCCAAGTTGAATTTCACTCTACCTTCAAGATCCTCCTTAAATGACATGTGAAATTTCTGCAGGAAAACAGATCCCAAACTTCCCCCATGAAATACCTACCATTTCAATGGCCTCTGGAGTTGTCCCTAGAGTCATAGGCTCTAGGTCTTTCTGTTTTGACTTGTCAGGTGGCTGTAAGTGTGTCTCCTGGCTGGCAGCAAGGACTCGGGAAGCTGGATGCTGTATTTTCATTCCAGAGGATTGCTGGGCTTCAGGGTCTTCAAAACTTGACCTGGAAAAAGGTTGTGTTTTCAGGGTGGAGCACAAGGTCCTTACCATTCTGCCTCCGGTAACAGCTAGGAAAGGCCTCTTCATCACTTTCATTTGTATGTATACACATATATATACACACACACACATTGTTTCAATTCCATTTTACATCAATTATACCTCCTAACACTTTGCAATATGCTTCCAAAGCCATTTTATCCAAACAAAACATCTAAACAAAACCAGTTCCTTCAGAAATGTTGCACACATTCCTTAGGTATTTCTCACTTGCCTTTTTACCCCTTTCTCATTGTGACCTACATCTCTTCCAACAAGTGACTTTTACCAACAAGAACAGATGTCCTTAACAAGCAAAATTATTGGAAGTAAACACAACCCCCACATCCTGTTCTTATGAACAGGAGCCCTTGTTCAGAAAAATGTGTCCAGGAAGCGCCATGGGAAAAACTGCAATTAGGAGATTTCTAGATTAATAGGAAAATGAACTCAGTATCTGAGGAAAAAACTGTAGGTAGGATGCCATTGCCCAGTGAAGCAGTTGCCACTGTGACTCTATTCAGTAAGAACATGAAGGAGAAATGTATGTCCTTATTCATGTCCTCATTCCTTCCCAGGGCAACACTTCTGTATCTTTGCCCTCTATCATATGTGCACACAGATGGGACTCTATTTTTAAACAAACAACTTGGCAACACGGAGGCAGAGAGAGGAAGAATGGCCTGTGGACGTGCTCTGATGGCAACCCATTGCCCTGACATCCTTTTCCACCACTGAATCTGTTCCCGGTGACGTACCCCGAGCACGGAGTGGTGGAGTCAGACAGTCTGATGGGAGGTGACTTGACTGGGCTCTCCTGCTGTGCATCAAACATTAGGTACAGAGACTGTTTCTTCGGGGTGCTATCATCCTGCTGGCAACAGGAAAAGAGAAACTCATTGAGCAATTCAACCCTTCCCCATTAAGGCTAATTCAGGTCACTGAGACCTTCAATGACCAAATGACAGATAACAACAATATGCTGATACTGAGATGATCCCTTTCAGGAAGGAACCATTAAAGAACAAAGAGCCATTGCAAAGAGGGAGCTGTTTAGCTCCTCTTCTCCTACTTTGGGGTTAATAAGATTTCTAGTCTTACCAGGCAAGAGGCATCCCTTGGTTGAGAGTGTTACTGAAATAAGCACTGAACATTCTCGTTGGTTTAAGCACCTGACACACATGTCTGACTTTTCTAACTTCCCCACTGGATATGCCCTCACTGGATCTAGTCAAGTTATCAAATCCATGGATTAAAAAGAAGCAAGGCAAAACAACTGATAATGTACAGAACTGCATTTCATACTTCACATTAATTCTGTATTCTCTCCTGATTCCCTCCAGCTTCTTTAAAGTTTTACTCTCAGTTTCCTAAAATAGTTCAACAGCTGGTGTAGACAGCTCTGTACTCTGCACTGCTGGAAATACGGATTTGCTTTTCATCTGCAGAAAAAAACTACTACAATGCCAGCCTACAAATAAAAAAAAATAAAATGGAGCAAGCTTTCCAGGATATAGGACAACAAAGCACATGCAATTTACTCCAGTTATGCCAATTTAAAGGAACTGGTTTTGCAAATTTGCTGCAGGCACACTATAATCAATTTAAGGGGTAGTGAGGCTGATGGCATTATCGGGATAGTATATTATGACAAGGGAATGCAAATGAATGGAAATGGAAGTGAGAACTTACAGGCACAGAAGAGCCTATTTTCTCCATATATTCTATTTCATATGAGTTGCCATATTCCAATTCTGCAACAAAAACAAAAAAAGAGGTGTTAAACACATGCCATGACATGATTTTTGCAGCAGTAAATGAGATCTCATTTACAAGGGCCACTCTGCTCGACCCTTTCCTGTAACATATTAAAAGCAGAATATGCAGAGAGAAAGCAGAAGGTGCACTGATATTCACTGACAGTCAACAATGAATCTATGACACATTTCAGGCAAATTAGCTTGTCGGGAAAAAATTCACCTTTGTCAATTTGCCCCAGGGGCCAGAATATCAAGAAAGTTTCAGTGTAATTTCAGAGCACAGACACCTTTCCTCTGTCATGGTGTCTTATCACAGAAAACACATTTTTTTAATAATTGGCAATGCTGATACCAGTGTCCTTTAAAAAACAGATTTCAACAGCTGTTGAGAAATGAATTCATTTCTATTTCCCAATGTTTATCACACAATTCTTAACTAAGAACAACTACTGTGGTATCACTTAAGAAAAAGATACCTAAAACACCTGAATGCTCACGGACCAGGGGTGAGACACCAGCCCAGCTTACTGGGCCATTTCCACATTTTAGTTCCAGAGAACAAGTCTAAGGCAGGAAGATCTACAAGGAAACCTAAATCTACAATCTAATAAAAATGCAAATCTCTACTGCTTCTCTACTTCTAATCTCCCAATTATCCTGGAGGGAATAACCAGTATTTCATGGTCACCCTGTAGCTGAAACAGAAGCAGACAGAGCTAGCACAGCAGAAGAGAAAGGAGAACACACCTTCCTGCACCCAGATGAAAGCAAAGATTTTTTTCAATGACAACTTAATTTAAAAATTAAAAACATAATTAATTTGTCCTAATGCTGTACTTTATTTTGTTTCCGCAAGTAAATTCAATAAACTACTCACAAAATTTAATTTTCACTGTAAATAAATTCTAAGGAACGCCACACTTACATTATTTAAGCATTTACATTATCATAAAAACATGTGCTAAAATCCTTCCAGATTTCAGCAGCTTTTGAAAAGTGGGGCTTGCATTAGGAAGATGATAACCACAATTAAAACATTGGATATTTAAAAACAAACCAATTCAAAAGATAACATCTTTCCTGTTTTGTTAAAAAAAAAACAAACCAAAACAAAACCAAACAAACAAAACCCAAACAAACAAACAAAAAACCCAAACCAACACTTTCAAAGGGTGCAACGTGAGTTTAAAACTATCAATTTTTATTTTTTAATAGTAAAAAGCACTGTAGAATACAAGGACTATAATTCCACAAGTCACGTATTTTGTCAAACAACCACTGCAGAGGAACAGCCACGAACTCTCAGTATCTGACATGTGGGGGGTATTAATCATAAAATACCTCAGTGAAAGGTGTCATTGCAGGCTCCTCAACATTTAAATTCTAACGCCTTATGTTTTCAGTGGTGACAGCAAGCCAGGCAAGCCAGACAGCCTTCTGGTACCAGATACCAGGAGCACTTTTTCCTCACTCCTCCTCCTTCTTAGTGAAAGCAAAGCCAAAACTGAACCCCTGAGGTTCAAACCACCACTGAGATGCAGAATTGCAGAAAGCCTGAAATCCCAGTGATTAGAAAATGCCTTTCTGTAGGTCATTTATCCATCCCCAGCCCGGTGAGGCCCCCCAGGAATGCTTCTGGAGCAGCTTCCCAGCCCCAGGGAGCAATTCCTGAATGAACATCCGAGCGGGCTCACGGGCAGGACACGCTCCGGCACTGTCCTCTGCTGGCACAGCCGGCAGGGATCCTCCACCCTGCCATCAGCTGTGCAGTCCCAATCCAAACTGACTGTTGGGACAACACATATTTACCTTTGCTGAATGAAAAACAAAACAAAACCAAAAAAGGCAGGACACAGATGGAAAGGGTTCAAGTAGACACAAAAGGAATAGCACAGCTCACTATGTGCAGTTTGTTGCGGCTCATTGCTCTCAAATTTCCAGCATTGTCACTCTCTCTCCTCTCCTAAGTATCTCCTCTAAGGCATCATCTCCCCTCCAAAAATCTTAGGCTCTGGTTATCTCTACACATTCAAAATGGCAAAAGCCCAGGATATCCCATAAAAGATATAAAGATAATTATCTTTTATAAATACATACGACAGACTTACTAAGAGATGTCCTTCAACTCCTCCTACAAATAGCTGCAAGATTACATCAGAATTTTCTGCTAATAATTACAGCTTATTTCTGCTCTGTGCAACAGGAAGATGGCACAGTTACAAGCAGGGCATGGAACAGATGAGAGCTGGATGCACCGGCTGACTCAGAAGTTGGGCTGCATCTCTACAAAAGCCGTGTTGGGTTACAGGGTAACACTCATACCCGTGTCTGGGAGGGGTGAAAATATTCCCACTGAGAAAACAGCCCTCAAATTACTCAGAAATTTCTCAGTGCTGCAGGAGCAAGATTGTCAAGGGGGGAAAAATTATTATTTTTGAAAGATCTGAAAAGCAGAAGCATTGTTGATTATAATGAGCATGTAATCTGAAACTCCAGCTATACCATGCAGCACACATGAGACAAGACAATTAGCATTTAATTAGGAGATTTGTTCACTTTATGCTAGCCACTTTGAAAGCGTAAATGATTGCCTTTGAGTATCCCTCACGATTCTTTTGTTCCATTTCCTTCCATATATATTCCATTTCCCCAGATTTATGGAGCTTATTTTCTAAAAGGTGTTCCTTTGTTTGTTTGTTTTTTTTTCTTTTTTACACAAATAAACTGAAGCTCTTCCTTTATTTTTTTAACACAAATAAACTGAAGCTCATATCTAAAATTTATAATTTGACAATAAGGTGAAATGGATTTACCCAGACTGAAATACTTATCTGTCCAGAAGACTCAACAGATTTCCAAGAAGCCCAGGGCACACAAACATACAAGCACATGCATATGATCCACTAAAAGGACTGTGATTATTCATGCCTTTTGTTATCAACCTGAAAGCTTAGTAATTCTTAATTAGGGAAAAACTCAGATCCAGTTTAAAATGGCATAAAATAACTTTAATGGTGGACTGGGACATGGCCTGAAGGGTTAGGGGGAAAAAAACAAATTCTGACCAAGAAGAAAAAGCTTAAGCCAAATTAAAGTCAAACATTTTTCCCACCCACAAAGCTGAAAATCTGCCTTTGGAGCAGATGTTGCAAAGCAGTATTCCCTCTGGTAACTCCAAGGAGGGCCACACACAAACTTTCCTAATTCTGCCTCTTCCACATTTCACAGACTTGTTCCCTGAACAGAAACTTCCAGCTTTAGTTCACAACTGCTTATAGGAAAGTGTAACAAGAAAAATATTAATAGACTGATCCAGTAGGAAATTTTATCTGGCACATCTTATGCAGGAGATATCCTGGACATCTGAATGCATGAAGACACCTGGATCCCAGGAACCTGAAGGAGAGATGGCACGTTGAGGGTCTCAATGCAATACACAGAATTCAAGCAGAATTTTAACCTGGGACCTTCTCCCATTCAGGTCAGAGGAACAGGCTCAGGCAGAATGAGTAGTTCAGTGACTCTGGATCCAAGAGCACTCCCTCAGAGCAGTCTCAGACCCCAGTCTCTGCGGAAGCAGCGAGAGGACAGGTTGCACATGCAGAAGAACAGAGCACATCTATGATTAATCATACAGAGGAAGCAAAACCCTTTCTCTGAAGGCCCCTCTCATTTCCCTTTAAGTATCTCCTTTTCTCCTTCTTGAAAGCTCAAAGTTGGTCTATTGGGGTCTTTAATTCAGCTCCCCATAATTGCCACATTCCCTATAATGGTTGAGAGAGCATCATTTTCAGGGTTCCTAAATAACAGCTTGCACTCAGGAAGGTACACCCTCGAAAAACCAACCCCCCCTCTCTCAGTAAGTATCACCATGGCTGGCGTAGACGGTCCTGTGGAACACGTACCCTCTGTAGGAGAGCTGAACTTGGTCTCATTGACAAATGTGGACAGATCAGAGGGTTGTGGGTAGTCCTGCTTGTCCGTGTTCAGGTCCACAGTCATGCAGGTCCATTTCTGGCCCGTCACTGAAGACGCCAGTTTCTCCTCATCTGTCGCATGGACCACCGTGGAGATGACGGGAGGTGTTTCTGGAGTTGGCAGTGGGGTGGGATCCTGCAGAGAACCAGGGCCAATTCATTCTCTGCTCTTCCATTAACACATCGAAGAGCTAAAACTCCAAGTTCCTCTGCACCACCAGGGCCATCTTTTTAATCCTATAATCTTTGCTGCAGCTCTGCATAAAATACTTAGTGAGAAATACTAACCCTACTGGCAGCAAGTTTTCCCAGTGCAACTGAACTCCTTGATGAGAAACCCTTGCATTGCAAAGCTGCTTTGATAACAGGGAAGAAAGAAAACCCAGAGCCACTTCAACCTTTTGGTCACTTGACGTAAGTGGCACACATCACCCATGCCTGACTTCTTAGGCTTCCCCCACAGGAGCAAACCCTCTACGAGGTCATGCACCCCTTCCCCTTTCCTCACTTCTACACTGTCAAGGAGCACAACCGAAAGGGCAGGATGGATAACAGGAAGAGGAATAGCAGCGTGGAAGGAGCTGTGCCACATCAAAGCCACCAGGCCTTTGTAGGCAGAACAGCTTTTAACTTCTCTTCCCAGAAAAACACCTGCCAGCAGTTTCCAACATGGAATCAAACCATCCAAGCACATGCTTCTGGTAGATCAGCCCACTGGGTTTATTTCTATTTCCCTTCCAGCCCACCAATTTGATGCATTTTTTGCTTTCTAATGTAAAAATTCCAGACTGGGTAGTGATGTTTAATTTTTCAGAAAATCAACTGAAGATATTTATTCATGTTCTTGCTTCATCGTAACATGAGACTTTCCAAAGTGCATTTGCTAACACACTGACTGGAATTCCCAGAGCAAATGCTAGATCTCATGTGTGTTGTGTACACACTTCTAGAGACCAAAAGGTTAATGCCTTATGGTTATAGCCCAGTGTGCTAAGCTTGGACACCAATATTCTTTACAAAAATCTCTTCTATTATTAAATGTACAATTCTATTAAAAAATCTCTTGCATTATTAAACCTATAATTCTACAATTAAATAAATCAAATTTCCCCTCCTTTGCCCCTTCAAGAACACAAATTACATGCAGCTAAGCAAGGCAGGACTTTACCTGAGAAGGAGGATCTGATAGTGGGGATCTTTTTGGTGATTTTTTCACCCTAAATGTATCACTGAAAATAGAGTTAACACAGTTAATATAATAATACCAGCAAGAATTAGGTCATTTCACACTTAGCAAGAGACAGCCACAGACAACGCAACCTCTGTAAGCCCTTCTGCATTAAAACCCCATCCACTAGGCAGCAGCACCACAGAGAAACATGCCATGGGTACAGATTCTTGTCATGCACTTGGAACAGGCCTTGATTCCCCAAAAGCTGAGAACAGCAGGATTGCCATATTTTTCATGCTAGATGTTGACACTTTCACAGGACAGAGTTCCTGCTCTGTTGCAATTCAAGTCCCTGTTCCACCACAGGCACCCTCGGTGGCCTCCAGACAATTATTCAGCTTCTGACTGCTTCAGCCTCCCAAGTGAAAATCAGGTCTAACCCACACCTTTACCTGAGAATTAAAACTGTGATAAACTTGGGCAGTAAGTTCCAACGATCCCAAAAATCATTAAGAAAAAAAGCCTGGGATGCTCTGGATGAGCTACACAAAGCCACCTGAGGCAGATGCTGTTCCCAAGGTGGCAGAATAAAGCTCTGGCATTATAAACAGGCACAATGGACCCTTTTTAAAACAAATCCAACAAGAAATATGGCAATTCTGCTTCCAGTTCCCCTGACAGGTCAGGGTGCAGGCTGGGAGCATGGACACTGCAGCCCTTCAAAATCCCACAGGTTTCAATCACAGGCAAAAGGAATGAAGAACATACATTGTATCATCACGGTGTACAATTACGGATGTTGCCTTTATGTTTATTCACGATTGGTTAAAAAAATATTTTCCAACTGGGAATAAACCAATTATCTACCTGCTCCCTTGATTCATATTGTCAGAGTTATTCATAAACATTTATTTTACAAAGTAGAAGAGGAAAATACCACAGCAAATTCACTGATAAAGACTTTATGTTTGAACTGAGATGCAGTGGCAAAAATCACTGCCCACCAGCTCATCCCTGATCAATGATGGCCAGATTGACACCAGAATGGTGGGCTGCAATCACTAAAGGGTAAATCAATACCACATGTAGAGGGGAAAATAAATTGCACAGCTGAATATTGGTGTGTTCCATGTCACTAACTATCCAGATATGATCCCAGAAGTAATTAGGATAACTTCTTCCTTTAAGGAGGAGAAGCACTTCATGTAGTATTTACAAAGGACTTACTGTACAATGTTGTTCAATGGTAGAAAAAAATCTTTCATATTTCAGCTCAAGGCTACAAAATCCCTATGGTTTTTAAATGAGGATCTTTGACAGGCAAAAACATAATGAGGCAATAGATTCCTTAAACTCATTCACAGCCAGGTATCTTACTTAAAATTGCTCTCATATGTGCCAGTGAAGTGAAATCATTAACATAAAAGTTTCATGCTGAATAAGAACTGATCATGCTGCAAAATAAATAAGTAAAATTAAAAAGCCCATAAATCAACGAGGAAATTTGAAATGTTAGCTTAGAATTACTTACAACAGAGAACATACAGACATCACATCTTCTACCATCCTAAGACAAAGAAGACAAAGAAAAGAGAGACAGACAGAAGGAACTGACAAAAAAGATTAACCTACAAATACCGTTAATGTGTTAAAGCAATCTGATCATGCATATTTTCTACCTGGATAATCACCTTAACCTCTACTTTCTATTGTGAAATACAAGGTTTTCAAGTTCAGTGTTATACTTTTGACAGGGTTGCATCCTACAAAACACATTTTTCAAAGCTGATGCCTCCAAGTGAAGTTAAACACACTAACCCTGCCTTTCCTGATGGAGGCCACCTGCTTGCTTTTCAAAACACAGTGTTTGTTAATACATAGGATGTAAAATTGTTCTTGAATGGCAACTAAGCTTAAGGCAAGAGTTATTCCAGGGTTTTATGTTTGCTGATGTGTTACAACAGTACAGCAAAAGCGACTTGACCATTTCAAATCATTTACCCAGGTCAGGAAAGACAACAACGTTTCTTTAAATCTCCTCTGTTTTGGCCCTCACTGAAACCTAACCTGGTGCTCTGACAGAGCAAACTGATTTCCCCCAAAGCAGAACCAAACCCTGCCAAACAGTTTAGGCTAAGAAAGGTCTTCATCTACTTAAAAGCTTGGCAGCTCCTCTTTGTCTCTTCTCACATCCAACAGCTTCCAGGGCGACACCTACATGAGCGGTGTCTACACAAACCACCTGTTTTCACTCAGCACTGTAGGCTGGAGCTGGGGAGGCATCAGCTGCTCTTTGCTCACCATCACTCATCATCATCTCAAGGCAGCCCAGAGCTTAGGTAAATGATTAGAGAGTAATTTGTGTTGAGCTGAGATCTCTTCTACAAAACTCATCATCTCACATGAAGGTTAATGCTTAGCCTGCTGCGGGTTTCATTCCAGACTAAAAATGGATTATTTTTATTGATTTAACATGGGTAAGACTGAGCACATGGCTCAGATTCAAAGCAGTACAAGCTTAGCAATGGCTTAAACTCATGCCTGCCTTTACCTCCCACAGGTCTAATCTAGAAATCGCTGCCTTTCCACCTGAGGAGCATGTTTCCAAACTGGCCCATAGGATCTGATTTCTGCACCCCTCAACAGCGCTAATAAAAACTCCTGACTGAAAAAAATCACCCATTAATTAGGTGTTAGAAGTCCTGGAATATTACAGTACCATTTCCAATTTGTGCCCCTTGGAGCTGAACCATTTTGTACTGTCTTCTCTCTCCTGTCCCACCACAGAGTATTGCCAAGAAAGGTCCTACATCCCATCTCCCTGCCCAGCCAGGGTTTCTCCTGCAGTGGATCCCAAGGAGGAGTCATTCTGAGGGTCTTTTCATGGAGAAGAGAGACTAGAGGGCCAGGGGCAAATAAAAACACTGCTTTCCCTGGCATCACCCACAAAGCCTCAAGCTAATTTTCTTCTAGAAAGAGCCATGGCTGCAGGCTGCACTGTGTATTAATAAGTAGATTCTCTTCTTTGTTAAAAAGGAATAAAACACCCACAAAATTATGCTACAGGGCTGCAGGGAGCAGACACAGAACACAACACAGTGAAAGGGCTGGGAATTCCTGCAGCCCTCCTGAGCCAAAAACTTGTAAGCCCTGCACTGGGGAGGCTTCTCTTCCCCACCAGCATTGAACTTCAGGATTGTAGGGCAGGGCATTCCCATGATAGATTTTCCCAAGGATGAATGTGGTTTAGAAAACTCTTTGTAAACTTATTTTACTCCTAAATTAACATTGGAATTCATTCTAATACTCAAAGAAGATGGGTGAACTCAAGAGGCCCACATTGGGGGTCTGTCAACTCCAACTACTGAAAGACAGAAGGAGACTCTGGCCACAAATATCAAACCTAAGGATCTGCTGGTATCAAAATTCTCTCCTTTCCCTCTCCATTTTCCCCAGTAAGAATCAAACAGTTCCTCTCTTGCTGTCAGACTTTTAAGGCTTCTTGATTTGGACCAAACCAGTGTCGACTGCAGCCTTGAAAAATGCATCAGCTTCACATGGATCTTAATTCCCACCTGCATTAATTAAACCTCAAAAAGAAGCAACATTAGAAAAAGCAGGCTGCGCCCTCAAAAATCCCAACTCAACTACACAGAGGTCTAAACTACCCATAAGTCATAAATGCCTCTAAAAAGAAAAAAAAATATTACACAAAATTCCCAAAATCTGGCAAGGGATGTGAAGTAGAAGCCTAGAGGGCAGGAAGGTGCTCTTAAAAAACGGGATAGTCTCCATCTCACCCCACATAGGAGGTCATCTTTGGTACTGTTTTCATTTAACCATGCTATCTTCAAATGGCCAGGCTTTTAAAATCTTCACTCCTGTTTTGGTTAGCCAGCTGAAATGCTTAAACCATGGAGGAACATGAACTGAGATCTTTCCTTATAATACACACAAGAGACCAATTTCCGAGAAATGGGATATAAACTTGGTGATTACCAACTCAGAACAACCATGTCTGAACAGATAAAGCAACATGTACAGCAGCAAGTGAATCAGTGCAACCAGCCATTGAGGTTTTTACCCAAATATCTAAACACAGCAAGTCTAGGAATTTATCCTGGAATTTGTCAATTATGCTTAAAAGCTGGATATTTCTCCAGTGTGCAGCTGTCTGGGACATTTAAACTCTACTGCACAAAAAGAAAACGTTTCAAATTTTTTAGTCTTGTAAAAAAAAAAAATTTCAATAGTTCACTCTTCTATTCCAGGTTATTTTCTTTGAAATACCACAAGTCACTGGATGAAACCATCTCCATGCTGTGTGCAATATGAGACTTGTCACTGCCTTGCTATTTCACATCCCACTCTCAAAAACAATGATTCGTAAAATAAGTCTTTACCAGTGCGAATACCTCGATCATCTTGAACAGCATCAAATGCCTAAGAGGAGGTCACAGAGAATTTGGTAGAAAACTGATAAAAACACAATCAGGTTCCAAACTACACTGAGCCCGAAGACTTCAGAAGTGCCGTTGCCTAATCTGGCTTGGCAGTGCTGGTTGTCCCCTTGGGTGTGGAAATATCAAAGTATTGAGGGAGAGCAGGTACAGACCTCCAGCTGAGCCCAGTTGTGGCCACCAACACCCAACTACTCAAATACAAGCCCTGTGTAGCTGCACTGAGGGGTAGGAATGTGCTGCTTCTAGTCTAGAAACATCTCTGCCCTTTAACTTACGTTTTTAGTGGCGTCTTCTTCTTTTTCGTGGGTTTGTTGAGGTTGTCTCCTTCCGTCCCGTTTGTTTCATTGGCACTGGCTGGTATCTCAAAGGAGGCTGGAGACTTGGAGGGAGAGCTGGCTATCTTAGAAGAAGACTTGAAAGGGTCAACAGAGTCCTCACACATGTCTGGCTCAAAACTGTACGTCTGCTGAGGCAGTTTGGGCGACTCTTGCATTTTCGTACTGGAGGAGAAGGGGTTAAAATTGGGATCATCCCACTTGTCGATGTCAAAAGTGTAGGAGCCTTTTGTGATGGGGATTTCGTTTGGGTCAGTGGGTGACTTGGTCGGTGTGGGCGGAGCATTGTCAAGCTTTTCCACGGTCTTCTTAGTCTTTGGCCTCCGGAGCGGCATTTTAGCACCCGGCTTTTTACCTGCTTTTTTGGGAGGAGGAGTGCTCTCCTGCTGGTCTTCACTCACCCCCTTTTCTTCAGAATAATCAAACTCCAGCCTCACTGCAATGCCTTTGACCGGAGGGTCCTCTTGGCCCCCGGTGTCCGGCGGTGTCACCTCCCCAGCCTCCGGTGCCGTTGTCAGAGGTAGTGTTTTCCTACTGGCAGGGGGAGAGTTCTGCACTTTGCTGCCTCCACTGCTAAATGCACTAATCCCTTCAAAACTGGCTGGATCCAAAGGGTTGGATCCTTCAGGCACAGGTGGGGCCTCCTCTTTCTCAACAGAGATTTTGGAAGGTTCAGTACATTCGGGCTTCACTGAGTCGGCCTTCGCCTCCGATGCTCCTTTATCCTCACCCAAGGCACAGGCTGTTTGGCCAAGGTCAGGAGGTTCCTGTGGTGTTTCCTTCACCAGTGGAGCATCCAGAGGCTTTTTTCCTGCCTGCTTCTTTTTTAAGGAAGCTGGTCTGGGTTTTTTTGTTCTCTTAAGGGTACTGGAAGCACTGCTTGAACCAGTACCGTACGCATCTGCTGAGGGCGCTAAGGTCTCACTGTTGCCAAGGTAAGATGCCCCATCAAAATCACTGGCTTGCAAGCTGAGAGACCTCGACAAGGTAGATTTGGAGACTGGGACTGAATCAGTAGATTTTCTTCGAACATTTGCTTTGGGGTCACGACTCTTGGATTCTGCAGAGCTCGGTCCCAAGGCATGGAGGGAATCGACCAGCTCAATGTTATCAAAGTCCAAGTTGTACGTTCCACTGCTGGCTATGGGTTTGTCCTCGTCGAAGACAGTGGAAAAAGAGTGGGAAGGGGGACGGAAAGGGCTTCCTTGAACTGGTTCACTGTGGGACACATCGGTTACGGGTTCAGCTTCTGCACACAAGCCTGTGGGAACAAGCAGAAGACTCTGTGAACTTTAAACACACTTTTTAAAACCGAGGCTTAATGAGTTTTATTATAATCTAATATGGTAAATGTGTAGTATTTGTTTAGTAATCTAAACAAGTAAAAGTCATTAGAAACAAACAAATGGACTAAGCAACGATTAAAGGACATACAAACCAAAGTGGCATTTCTGATACATGAAGGGGGGTAAGGGGAAAAAATAGAAGTGTTCTCCCCAGAAAAGGATTCAAGGCAAGTTTCCTGGAAATACAAAATACACATTTTGCAATAGCCTCTAAAGCATCTATTCTAAACTATCATTTACAGAGATGGTTATTACTATAACATGCTAAATATTGCAAATACCAGGAAAACTGAACATCAAGCACATGAATGCCACTTCCCACTATTATAAAGAGTTCACACAATTGTGTCAGAGCTCTTATGCAGTAAATTTGCTGTAAATTGACTGGTGCTTCAGTAATTACATGTTGACCTTAAGTTTTGTTTCCCATGTGCTATTTTTACGAATTTTCCCGGAGGAAAACGCTTCCTCTCCACAACCCATCAATGCTGCTCCTCTGTTTGCCCCAAGCAGTCAATACACTCTACTTTGACCTCATACTTGCAAGTTTATAATGAGAGATGAATCACTGAGAACTTAATAGGAAATAAATTATGGTAAAGATAAAAAAACCCTAGTCAATTATAGAACTCTACAAATATTTTAATTTGAAAAATCTTCCTTTAAAAAGATCACTGGAAGCTCCCTACAGATTATTTAAAACAGATTTTTCCAAGTGTATTTCGAACTTGTTGATGAAAAGAAAATTTTGTAGAGAGATTTATATGCTAGAACTGTTCACTCAAGCAGCTTTTCATTGTAATTAAAGATCTTATTGAATAGAATCCTAAAAGGCTTTACAGAAGTCTCTTCACTTGGGATATAACAACTCCACTGGACAAAGGAGAAAAGGTTAGAGTGTATATGAAAAAAAATAGAAAATATATAGGTAGGAAAGGATTGAGATGATGGTCCTTGCTGCCTTACAGCTCATTAGGTTGATTATTCAAATGCTTTACAAATCCTGAGTGTGGTTTGCTCCTGCTGTCACTGTACTGCCACTGACCTGAACATAACATGGTCACCTCTGTCCATGTGTCCATGTCCCAGTGGGGTATCAGAGACCTGGGGCAGCTCTGAGCAGCTCACAGCTCAAGCTGGGCTAAACCAGCTCCTCAGACCTCTCACTGAGGAGCAAAATTGGTCCCGTGGTTCCCACTGAAGCAGCACAGCATTCTTCATGTTGTCATTTTTTTAATTATGCAATTACAAAGAAAAACAGCCCAACAAAAATGAACGCTTAGCTCAGCCTTAAATCATTTCAGAGACATTTCTGCTCATCCTTGTCATTCCAATCTTGACATGTTTTGCAAAATAACTCCCATTTTGCCCAGCTACATTCATTAACACTGTTCATAAAAGCAACAGACAACCAATTATTACTTTTAGTGACAAGTAATGACCAGATTAAGAACAGAAAAATATTTCCTTTGTTTCAGAAGGAAATTTCAGAGGAAATGGTATGTCTGCAGAGACTGCAAGAATTATTATTTATGGGTGTAAAGGACAGAAAGGATTTAAGGGAATTGGACACCCTTCCCAAAGCAGCTCCTCAAAGTGGCACCGTGTACTTCCAGAGACTGCCAAAGGAACGACAGCTACGCAGTTTCTCTGTTAAGACCATGGACATTCACTAAGATACATCAATTAAAGTAATATTTTAATGTGTTTTTCTGCTAAATGAATACTAATAATGTGGCAGCACTTCAGGACAGTTATTTTTCTCCTTAATCCTCACAGGGTGGAGCCTGGTCTCAGCCTGGCTGAGGCATCATTAATTAGGCTTCCTTTGCCAGCGGAGCTGGTGCTCACTTGACAGACATATCACCTTGTGACACGGATGGGGCTCCTGTTAAGGGCACTCCAAGAGTGCCACAAACCTCCAGCATCAGCCTAATCTGTCTGCTTTACCCTGAAAGGGGAAGGGAAGACTCTTTGGGGGAATACATCACAGTAAGCACTGGCGCAGCCCTGGGATGTCAGCAGAGTACAAATGTAGGTCAGCACCAAATAAAAGCGGGATCTGAACGAGAAATCATCTGCAGTTATGCACTGTTTTCATTCCTGCCTGCCTCAAAGCCCTCAACACATCCAAGGCCCTTGTTCAAAGTACTACAAACATGCATAAAAACAAAATAAAATAAAACGCTGCCCTGCAGGACTTGGACTGTAAATAACAGGCTGAGGTTTGGGAAGCATCACACAAAGGGAGTGTACAAGGTTCTCCTGCTACTCAAAGCATTCAAATTCGGTGTGCTTCACATAGTCAGGGCTTTAATCTTCTTCAATTACTTATTTAACAACTTACTCCTAATTAAATCCTTTCCTTAAGAGTATGGATGTCTGCAGAGCTCTGCTCAACTTGCTGCTGTGATATTTTTATTGTTTCTTTATGAAACAAGATGTGAAACCGTCTCAGAAAACATGGCTTTTGGCAGAAGTGAAATGCTGCTCCCAGACTCTTCTGGCATTACTGGCTCAGTCCTGAATTGTTGGAGGAGAAGACAGAAACAGAACTCACAGCTTTATTACTACAAAGAGGTATGAAGACCATTCTTCCCTGACACAAACATCCTATTCAGAGAGCAGTGACATTTGTCCTTTTACTACACGGAATTAAGCAAGTCAGTGTTCCTACAGTATTTCATACTGAAATTCATTCCAAAGAAACATGCTATGACACAAGTTGTGGAAATTAAGGCAGGACTTGCCTGAGAGAGACCAGCACAAGGTTTTCAATCAGATTTACACCTTTCATTAGCACTGAGAGTCACTCACCATTTATACTGGTAAGAGCTGCCCTCAGGTAGATATTAAGCTTTGTAAAGCATTCCAAGAACGTGCAGGATAGCAGGGAAACTTACACTCACATAAAAAAACAAGGCAAATTCCCCAAAACTCCTCTAAAACATTCATTAAAACAGAAGATGCATATCTGCTACTTCAACAAGGAAATTTCTCTGATCTCAGATAAATTTTGACTGGATCAACTAAGAAAAGCAGCCCCAAACTCAAAAACAACAACAAAAAAACCCAGATGTTTTCTATCCAGGTGACGAGACCTGAATATGAGAGCTACATGGCATGTTTAGTGCTTGGCATTTTCACATGGCACCTGTTATGGCAGAACCAAAATTTGCTAGAAGGTCATAGAATCACAGAATATCCTGAGTTGGAAAGACCCATGAAGATTATCAAAGTCCAACTCCTGACCCTGCACAGGACAACCACAAGAATCCCACCACGTGCCTGAGAGTAACAGTAAGATACTGTGTGCATTAATAAAATTAATTTCTATTGTTAATAAAAAGAAAATCAAAACCCATTTCTAGTCAACTACAGACATCTTACTTTGAACACTACGAGAAACCAAGGTTTTGATGGCACTTCAGATCCTTGTAAGGCTTCAATGTCCCACAGGAACACTGAGGTTGGCATAGACCTCAGTTAACTCAGCCTTCTTTAAACAGGGAATATGTGATAAATTATCAGCACAGTAGCAAATTCTGCGTGTGTGGTTTAAACTCTACACTGATGAGGACATCAAACTTTCAGTAAACTGCTTTATATTGAATATGAAAGGATAGGAGGCATTTGACGATTGGATCAGGATGGGTCTAAGGATTTACAGCTTTTTACAGCCTAAGGAAAGAAATGCAGAAACTGAGGGGCAGGAGCTGCCTAAAGAGATACAGAAGTATCCAGGGAAAGGGGATTCTTTGCTGAAGTGTATCTGAAAACCCCAATAAACTGAAAATAGACCTTAACACTGCTGAGCTGGAAACAAAATGAAATGCTATTTCGAAAGGTTTAGAAACAAAATTAAAAATAAAAAAAAGTGAATACGAAATAAATTAAATTCTAGTTCTGCTTTCTAGAGAAAAGCAAACAAAGGCAAGCCCCTGGAAAATGCTTACAGGATGCACACACATACTCTGTTATGGGGAAATAACTCAGCAGAAAAATACACTCTGCTGAAAGTATAAAGGAATTGGAATTACCTAACACTGGAAAATTTGAAACACAGTTTATTTCAAGTTACTGCTTGTTACAAGAAGCCTTTGAAGTCACAAACATCACTTTTGAAATCACTTTTGAAAAAGTTCTGTAAAAATACTTTTGTCACTTGCTCTGCGAGAAAACTTTGCATATATAGTTTCTTCTTGATTTTTCTGTGTCAGGCTTCAAGAGGAAAAACTCCAAAGAAGAATGTTTTCCACAGCAAAAATTTGGTTTGTTTTTGTCTGGGCCATCATGTCTCTCTAGTGGAAAGCCTGACCTCAATTTCCCTGGCACCAGATGACCATTTCTCCATCAGTGGTCTGAAACAGAGGGGTCTCCAGCTCTCACATCTCCCCTGTGAATATAATCTGAAGTCATTAATCTACTGGGGAAGGCACTGGAGTGGGGGTGGCAGAAGAAACAGCCCTGCCCAGGCAGGAATTCCTGGTCAGAAACTGGGATGCTTGGGAGAAAGGGTTTGGGGGACTTTCTGCTGCTCAGATAGATGAAACAAGGCACAAGAGGTCACTGCTACTACAAAGAACCTGGTGAGACAAGCAACAGTATTTAAAATACTACCAAAATAATGATAAAAAGTAATAAATGCAACCTAAAACTCTCAAATTTGCCTCACATTTCCCAGCACTTATTTAGAGAGGAGTGGAAGGGCTCCCTGGGGACACTTCCTGGGCTTCAGGGATAGTTTCCACACATTGCTCTGTTACTCCTCTTTCCCTCCAGACTCACACCCAGACTGACTCCCCTCCCCTGCTCTGCTGCTGATGGACCAGAGCCATGCAGCAGGTTTTACCCCACCAGGAGCTGGCACAAACCCAGGATGAGTTTAGCTATAGTTCACTTTCATCATATTTATTAAAGCAGCATTGAAGTCAGCCTAATTAAAAACTCTCCTCTCGGCTTTCCAGCAGTGGGGTCCATCCAGCTGCTGCACTAATGATATCATGCAGCACCACTGCAGCCATCTGCATAAGCAATTACTGTCAGCTAGAGATGAAATGATCCTTTAAACACTCACTGTGCTCCCTCCTTCCACCCAAACACACACTCTGTCCCCAACCTCATGTCAGGGACAAAGCTGTGGGGCTGGTGAAGCAGAAACCCAGCGGGGCAGCGCTGCCTCTCCCTCTGTGTGTGTCAGGCTCTCCAGCTGCCCCCTGTTCTTCACTCCTCCTTTACTGAAGCCCATTTATTTTTAGCTGTCTGGTAAGAGGGGCTCTTCCTCACCTGCCCATCACCCCCCAAGGAATGGACTCGTTCCCTTTGTGCGCAGCCACAGGTGCAACTTAAGAGGTAAATAAACTACGAGATGCTCGAGTCGTTTATAAAGTACAAAATGTTTCATTTTTCTCATTTCAAAACACCTGACCTATATTTCTACTATTATTCATTCCTTGTAAAGATTTCCAAAACAACTGAATGCATTGTGTTGCCCTCCTACATTGGAAAGTTTTCTGCATTATGCATCTTCATTCCCCACAATAAATTGCCCTGTTGTGTAACTGTTTTGCATCATTTTGGAACACTGAACACATCGCCTTTACTTTGGGGGAACTGGTCTCCCATGGACAATCTGATTTGCAAATGAAATGCTTTCACCTCTGCCATCCAATGGCCTTCCATACAGTTCACATTGCCTATGAATAGATATATTCAGTTGCCTATTTACTTCAGAAATATCTGGAAGCAAGAAGGGGGAGAACTGGGATGTAAGGAGTTGAGAATCACACGTGCCAGGGAAGCACATGGGTAATCAAGGGCTTGAAGATAATCTGCTGCAGTAATTAAAAACACACTCCACTCCTGTTCAGCATATGCCTTCTTTTGTTCTCTCAGCACTTATTTTATAATCATTACATTGCCAAAGACTAAAAAAAAAGGAAAAGAACATGGAGAATGAGCAACCTTTGCTACAATGAGGAGGGAACTGGAAGAGCAGAAAGGAGAAAGTATCAGGATGGCTCCGTATTTTATTCTTATTTTGTGGCATCAGTTTATTGAGCATCTTTCAAGCTTCTTATAAACTTTATCATAAATCATGATCCTAAAGAGCATTCCTTAATGAATAACTCCCAGAAACGCTTTAGGTGGCTCAAGACATTTGCAAGACTTATTTATCACTTTCCTGAAGGTTTAAGTCAAAGCTGGACAGCCTTTGTGATACACACACCAGCCTTGGACATTGCTCTGCCCACTGCTCAACCAGAAGGGAAAGGGAAGCTTTAAAACACTGCCAGGCATCTGTAGAAGCCCAGAAAGTAAGTGGGCTAATGTGTAGTAGCTGGATAGCCATGGAGGCAACCAAGGATTGTTGGCAATAACAACCAGACATCGCTGGTAATAACACCCTGTGAGAAAGAACAGAAGGTAGCTGGAGAAAGAGCCAAATGGAGTTAGGGCAGCACTTTTCTGGGACAAGTATCCTTGTTATCTCCTGGAGAAAAGCAGAACACAGCACAAGTGGAGGAATGGAGTCGTGCAGCAGGCATGGACTGCAGAGGGGGATCAAGACCATCAAACACTGCTCAAGTCCTCTGACCCATTTCCAGAAAGGTCCAGAAGAACAGACTGTGCATGACAACTAATTTGCATAGAAAGCAAGACACTTCTCTCCAGGGGAGGGAAAACTTAACCATAAAGCGGTCCCACCACAAAGCCAGAGTGCAATCCTGGACACCCCAGCAGCTGGATCAATGCTGGAGCCAGGACTGGTGATCTCTCTTCCTTCCTCTCTCCCTCTAACTCATTTCCCTCCTTCAGCCTATCCCACTGCCACATGCTTGCACTGGCAGCTCAGGGCCTAACAGACCACTTTCCATGCCAAGTGTGTAATTTACTTGTCAAACTTTGTGAGCTGTTGCAGACCCTCTTCCTTTGACCATGAGCATCTCTCAGGTGATCTTCTCCTTAAGGGTGGGACACCACATCTTTCCAAATGCAATATGAGTGAGCTTTAGTCTGCTGGGAGTAATGTTACCTTTATGCAACTTAGCCAGGTGATCAAGATGACTTGACTTTCAGATGAGAATAAAGACAGAATAATGGGGAATTCAGTCAGACTGTAAAGCTGTCATCTGACAGCCCAAACAAAGCTATTTTGGGCTAATAGCATGCTCTACTCCCTCATATTCCATTACTCAACTCAGAGAACAAAGGATTTCTTTGGTTTTTAAACACAATCCTCCCTTTTTAAAGGTTATTTTCTCAGTATGTGCCACTTTTATGCATGCATGCCACACATACATTGATACATACTCCCATGTCCATCCTATAACTCTAATATCAACATTTCTATTGTTCTAATGGACTTTTGGATCACCACCTGCTACAGGCAACACATTTGGAAATACCATTTTGTTCACTGTCACAGTTAACAGTGCTCACACAGGTACATGCACCTGCATCTCACACCTCCTTTTTCTCCTCATCTGACTCTTTAAAGATCCTACAGAAAGAAATTTGATTCAGAAGGTATAGAAGGTTTTTCTAGAAAACCTCTCTTTTCTTCAACATTTGTCAAATGCTATGGACAGACTCTATTTTATTCCAGGATGCAACAGTGTTTTTCCTCCCAGCATGGATAATGCCCAGCACACACTGATATTCCAGAGGATAATTTATTAGCATCAATTCCTTGCCTGTGCTTAGAGAAACACCTCCCTGCAGCTCCATCTCCCTCAGTAGCCTGTCCCACTCGTCACATCCTCATTACCTGTGTCTTCCAAGGGCAGCTGGGGTTTTATTTCTTGCTCTGCTACATCTGCAACCACTGCTGATGCTGCTGCTTCAGGGGGTGGCTGTGGAGGTGAAGGTGGTGCCTTGACAGGTGTGGTGGACTCCGGGGTCTCAAATGCTTCTTCAGAGTCAGAGCTCCTAGGGAAAATCAAATGAGAGGCTGGTGAGCACAGAGAAGACTCATGTTTGCAGCTTAGATGTGGGAATGCTGGGCTTTCTGAGCTGGTGGCCTAGACCTCAGCTATCAGGCTGCCTCTGCATTTCCCAAAGGAGGTTTTACATTGCTGTAAGGTCTATAGAGCAGAATAGTATGGCTATGGTTTTCTCCCTGTACGAGTATTTATGTCACTTGTGTTACAGAATTCTAAAGGATCTTCTCAAGAGAATGTCATAGCTTCATCAAAACAAACAAACAACACCCTCAACAACAACAAAAAAAGGCAAAAAACCCAAACCAAAACAAAACCCAAACAAAAACAAATAAAAAAAAAAAACAAAAACAAAAAACCAAAACAAAACAAAAAACCAACCAAACAAACAAAACCAAAACCAAAAACCAACCAACCAAAAAGAAAAAAAAAACGACACCAAAAAAACAACACACAAACACACCAAAACCACCAAACAAATCCCCCAGGATCTAAAATAGCACCAAATTTCTGTGTATGCTCTTAAGGGTGAGAGAGCAGACATGGAAACATCTGAGGTGCAGCAAACCCTTGAGCATCCTGTACTGCTCACAGAACTTTACCACTGCCCTTTTCAAACAGGCCTTGTTACACAGCCTGAGTGCACAGAGTCCTGGTATTATCAATAATCTTTTTGCAGCACCATGTGCACCCAGGGACATAAAAACCATAGGGACCTCAGTGGGTTGGTTGGTGACAGCCCAGCAGCACCCAAAATAGAGCCACTCAAACAAAACACAAGCTTGAAAGGCAGCAATTCCACATACCTGTGAGTAACCTGAACATTAAGTGAAGATCTAAACCATTCAAGGACATACCACTTGCTATTACAGATGCACAGCCATGGGAAACTGTACTTCTAAGTCTGGAAACTATAGGTCTTACTTGTTCTTAAATCAAACTGAGCCCAAATTTTGAATGTTTCCTCTTGAGGTTTTTTTTGGGGGAGTCAGGAACACAGCAGCAATGGTGTCATATTCAACAGGCACTGAGCAGAGGTTCAACAAGCCCTTCTGTTGCTCAGATGCAGTTTTGGACTGCAGGTCTGTAATAAAGTGAATTGAACATGATGGCTTCCTAAAGGACAGGATGGATTTGCCCATTTCCATGGATTCTGCATGAGCCTGTGGTGTCCCTGCTCCTCAGGGCTGCTCACACCCTGCACGCCACTGCAAGGGGACAACATCTGCCATGAAATGAAAAGCTATTTCATCTCCCAAAAGCACTCCACAAATCATCCAAAAATCAACAGCTCCTCTCATTCTGCTCAGGCCAAAAGATAACTCAGAGCTGCCAGATCCTGCCTGGTTTCTTGAGACTTGTGATTATTTTAAGCTCGATGTCAGGAGAAGTGCAAGTACAGGATTTGCATTCGATTACATTTGCCTAAACCTATCACAGCATGAAGCTTTTGGAGAGCTGGGGAAGAAAAGACCCCGGTGTCACCCCTGGCTGCTTGAGGAGCACAGCAGACCTGATTCTCCCCAGCTGTCCCAGCAGAATTCCAGTGAGAGCTCCCACCTCCCCACACAGGTCATGGCCTGACACCAGCTCTGTCTCATCACCTCTGCTCCTGTCCAAAGCCAAGGCATTTCTGCTAGCTGGTAACTCTGCATGTTTGCCTTACTCGGGGATGTCTAAAGATTGGGGTTTTTTCCCCTCCACAAATTTATGCCACTGCCTGGGGAACTGCTCAAAAAGAGTTTGTCTGGCTTTCAATTGTGTCCATTCCTGCAGCTTCCCCAAAATACCTTCTCTGTGTCATTGTTTAAACCGTATTTGTTCATCAGGTCACAGAACAGTCACACTGGAACACACAGGTTGCATCATTTTAAATTACACCCCTACAAAGATGCACCACGTTTTGACTACAAAAATATTTTAAGCTTGAGAACAACTGCAAACAAAGAACTTCTGTAAATAAAGCTCACAATAGGTATTCAACAAACAAATGCCTTTCTCCTCCTTCCACAGAGCTGGCTCAGGAAACTTTAACGCTGAAGAATCAAAGAGAAATGGAGTTGTGTGATATTTTCCCAGTGTCAGAAAAATAAACCTAGGAAGTTATCATGTAAACCAACAAAATGAAAGCTAATTCATATCTCTCAGGCTTTCACATAGTTCTTCAAAGTGCTGCAGTTAATTAATGTTTCACTCTTTTAATTTCAAACTCAGTCTTGCTTTGTAATACTGAAACAATAACATTTAGACTCCTTTTTTCCAAACCATCTGTATAGCACATGTAACATACACAGTAAATACATAGATATATATATAACTGGAACAGGAAAAAAACCCCTCTACTTCTCTATCTTATTCATATTAGCAATTACTTTGTTAAACTGGCCTGATGGAGCAGTTCTGTGTAGTTCTTCAGTTATTACAGAGGAATTGGTGCCTGTTTATCTCCCTTTTAAATGAGCTCCCTTTGTTTACTTGGTCTCCTCCTTGGATGAAGTGAACATAAGCATTTGAAATGAAGAGAAATATCTGTTCTCCTCTGTTCACTGCAGGAGTTCTCACTCTGGAGAATCTCCCAAGTCAGTGGACAGAGAGTCAGGGTGCCTGACCTCCAGCGCACAAGGCTTTATTTTGCTAATATTTAATAATTCCCAAAAACTCTGATGCAATACCCCTAATTTTCAGCTAGTACAGTCAAGTAAGAACTGTATTAACCATAACTCAAATGCTTCTGAGTTTGCTATGAGAAGCAATTGTGCTCACAAAAAAAAAAAAAAAAAAAGAAGGTATTTAACAGAGAAACACGAAGGGAATCTCAACACCAGAAAAACCTTCTGTGTCATAGCCTGGGATCTGGGTGAGGGCATAAAACGTGGAAGCACATGCCAGCACTGTGCTCCAAAGTCTGTGTTACGTGCATCCTGGAAAAAAAAAAAATCAGACCTTGTGTTCAGCTTTCCTCAGTGAAAATAGGGATGGTCTCTCTTACATAGGCTATTTTTTTTAGGACCACAGTCCAACATTCAAACTGTAAGAAAAGACTTTCCCAGAACAACAGGATTTCCTGTGAAAAGGAAATCACGTATTTCAGCCAGTTCAATTCATAATGTCTTTTCCCCGAGAAATTCAGGGAATACATGGAACAAGCAGAAATAACACTGCTGCAAAGGTGTTGGTATAAAACAGATCCCAAATTGTGCTATGCAGTATGAATGGGCACCCATTCAAAGCTGCACAAGGAGTGGCCACCACGGATCCAGCTATGGGCAGGCTCTCACCACAAAGAATCCTGTACCACCTAGAGGATCATTCTGAGCTCCAGCCAAGGATGAAGCAGGATGAGATAAGATGCATGGGGTTCAGGGGAGGAGAACTCATTTGCTGGCCCACATTGTGGAGATGGGACATGCAAGTGCAGAGTCTGAACCTGTAGGTCTAGTTTGAGGGGCAGGGATGAAATAAGAGCTACAGGAAGGAATATACATTCATACATCTCTTTAGCCAACCTGGGAAATTAGTGGGAGCTTGCTTTTATAAAATGTCATATCTCACCAGCTGTCTCCTTTGGGTTTTGTATATAATAGGCAAAAAAATATAGAGAGATTGTAAAAGCTACAAAATATTCCTTCAGTCCATCTCTATCATTTCCCTTCTTCAAAGAAACAGTAAATGTAACATACAGATGGGGGTCCAGCAGCAGGGGAGAACAGAGAAATGCAGGAATCATACAAGACCAACACTAATCTGGCAACACTGCAACAACTTGTGGAGCCTGAGCTCTCCCACTGTCATCTGGGAAGTCTGAGCTCTTGCCCAGCCTGTGACATAAATCTCCAAAGGAAATACTGAAGTGAGTCACTAGGGTTGACTTCTCTTCTTCACCTCAGGCCATGTGGAAATCCAGCCTCCTAAGTTACATTACCTTTTTTTTTTTTCATAATCCACAGGCACTTAAAATTTTAAGTCCTCCCCAATTTCAGAATGAGAAATTGCCTTTTTGTCAGCATGGCTGGAAAGCACTCAGGAAGCAAGAATCAGATTCCTTCACTCCACTGCCTCTCCTCCCTGTTTGCCTTCATCAGGCACGGCAGCCCCAGAAGGGAGGTCATCCCAGTTGCCACCCAGGAACTCCATTCATTAAAAAGTGGTTTGCAACAGAGTTGTGGCCTTGGGCTGTGTGGGTAACCCTGCCATGTGCCTTGGGTTCCTCTAACATTTAGACTACAGCAGCATAACCAACACTAATGTGCTCTCTGGCTTTATTTCACAGCCAAGAAAGAGGGGCCTGATGCATAAGAAGAAACTTGAAAGCAGGGCTTTGACACGAGGGCTGAGGTCAGCAGCATCCGTCCCTTCCACGGAGTGGCACAAAGGAGCAAAACTGCAACTGGGATGCACCAAGGGAGGTCCAAGGGGTTTTGGGGAGTTACTTTAAGTCAAACCTATTGAGAGATTAATTAGGTGCAGAGTCTGCTTCAGAAAAAAAACCCCACAAACACACCTAACTACTTCATGGAGCACTGATCTGTTGGTGTGCAGTATGGGCAGGCTGGAGAGGAAAGGGGGGGTGATAATATGGATTTTTGAAGTCAGGAGCTGAAGTTGCATTATCAAGAAGTGCAATGCTGCCTGTGTTGGGAGTGGAGAAAGGGGGATGGAGCCCATGAAGATGCTCTCCCTCAGTTGTGGTTGTGGAATCACAAGTAACAATGTGAAGACTGACTCTGGGGGGATCTCCTCCATCAGAGTCATGGAAAACAGCTCTGTATTTAAGCCCAAAATTTGGAAGAAAATATATCAATTTAAGTAAAAGTATGTTAAATTTGCCTTGTTAGTGGAACATGTCCCAGATTAACCAAGGTCACTTGCACCTGTCAACACTATCACTGCTGCCCAGCCAGCACTCCATAAACACATCCTTCTCATGGGCACTCAAAAAACTCTACCCACCAACTGCTTTGTCTTCATGTACCTTTGTTTTACTGACATGACAGCCTTCACTCTCCTGGTGCATTTGGAAATAGAAGATATTGGGAGGAAAAAAAGCCGGATCATCTTGTACCACACAGACAACAACAAAATTAAACTGTGCTCCATCATCTCCCAGGAGAGCTTGGAGGGGAACACAATGAAAGCAAGGACTGCAAGGGTTCACTGAGAGCTGCTGTTTGCAGACTGCCCTCTGAGTGTAGTGTGTGGGACATCTGGAAGTGTACAGAGGAATCAAGGACTCTCCAAGACGATGAGCAATTCCTCCCTGATCGGTTTTCACTGGCAGTAACTCCTGCAGTTTTTTCCTGAGATACAGCTGTACTCCCTGAGGGGGAGGAGACAGAATTGGGTAATTTGTCCTTTTTTTTTCCCATCTCATCTTCAGATCCACATGTCCTTCACAACTGGCTAGAGCTGCAGTTCAAGGAGAAAACGTCTTTCCAAGTGCATCCATTGCCTCTAGGCCATGTAAAACCACACTGGAGTCGTCTGAAGATCTGTTTCCTTGAGCCTTCAGAATCAAACAAGAAATCAGAGTGCACAAGGCTCCTGCATCTGTTCCCAGGGGACACCAGGCAGCACTCCGCTCCTGTATGGAGGTGCCAGAAGGGATCTGAGTCCAAAGCCATGGGATGAAGGACCCAAGTGAGCAAACATTGCAGTGCTGATGCGTAAGCACTATCTAGACCTAAAGGGAACATATTCCAACAGACCTGGTCCTCCAAAGTGTCTGCAGCTGTTATATGATGAAGTCCAGGTATAAATTTCACATGAGTATTTACAGAACCATTTATCATACACCCTGAGAGGAAACACAATCAGAAAGAAGGAAAAAAAAGAAAGGCAGCTTCTTACAATGTTCAATTTAGCACTGAAGATTAATTTCGGCTTTCATTCTTGTAAATTCCACTGGGAGACGAGCAGGAAGTAAAAAGGAGGAATGAGTTCTGTAGTCTCACCTCCACTGATCATTTTCAGAGATGATCTTCATAAAACCTGCATGAATAATTCAGGTGTGGTTTACTGATGAGGTCAGAACCAAGGATGCAGGAGCAGTGTGCACTTCTGAGGTCAATCTGTTTGCGTGTTACTTAAGCAGGCACATTTACTGCAGTGGTAGGAGCCACAGAGGCTGACAGATCTGGAAAGACACTCAGTAACTCTAAAACTTAGAGTTTCTTAAGGCAGAGAGACAAGGCACTTATAGAGATGTGCATTAATTTCAGTCAAAGCTCATTCACTGTAAACGGTCTGATAAAACCTTTTCAGATTTCCTAGGGCCACTCCCAATGGTTAAACTGATTTCCCCATAGAGTACTTGAAAAACCCCTAACCAAATAAACAACAACAAAAACGAGGCAGGATGTTTCAGTAACACATCCCTCCAAAGACCAATACTACTCTCAATTCTGCCCTTGTACTGCTGTAAATACATAGAATCTTAAAACAAGAAGGGACCCTTAAAGTTCGTCTAGTTTAATGGTCTTGGTCAGTTCACTTCTGCATCCACTTCAAGTCTGCCAAATCTGCTCAGGCTGGGATCTCCAACTAGCACAAACAGCTTCTTGCTCTGGTTGCAGGCAAAGTCCAGAGAGGCCAAAAGATTGTTCAGTACACATTACACTTGAGGGCTTTTCTTTCTGTTTATAGAGAATTAAATAACTGACAACCTCTTTGTAATTCAACTTGTGGCATCTCTCATGTTGCAGTCACACAACTCTAACACAGATACATGCAAGTCCTTTTTTTTCCCCCCTTCAAACCCTTGCAAATACAGCTCTGGATCATAATTCAAAACCATCAAGAGAGCCCAAGCAGTAATTCGTTTCCTGGAGATCAAGTTACCACTCGAGGCCAGCAGCCATTAGCTGACCCAAGGGCTTACTCACAAGGATCATGAATATTCTACAGCTACAACAAAAGGTCATCTTGCTCATCCCAGCACTAGGTTAGGATAATATCAAAGATGTGTCAACTTTATATGCTGTAATTTTTCTACAGTTTTGCCTATCCAGCTAACATGACATTCCACAATAATTAGCTTTTTTTAACATGATGGTTGTTAGCTATGTCACTGCTCACCTACATGCTTTGAATATGAAACATCCCTATAGATTTTAAATTTTAATAATTAATCTGTACAGCAACACCCAGAACACATGAATGCAACAGTAATCTGGTTATTTCGGGTATTAAATATTAATACTGGATGTCTGAATTACTCTGCCTATCAAACCTAGCACCCTCGGATCTGTTAAACTCATGATTTTGAGAACCAAGAGAAATATACATGGTGAAAGGCATTTCCCTTCTCTCTAATGAAATGCACCATTGAAATGATAGAGATTCCCAAAAGAATTCAAGAGAACAGCTCTGTAGCTCTGTACCTGCTCTGGGGGTTGGACCAGATCATCTCCAGAGGTCCTTTCCAACCCCAACCCCTCTGTGATTCTGTGAAGACATTTTGTCCAGAGAAGAGCAGAGCCCAGCCTGCCAAAGATGAAGGGTGGGTGACACTCCAGGGACCATGGGAAGCCACGTGCCTTGCTGCCTCTGCCCTCATGGGGAACCTTCTCAGCGCTGGATCTGACACTTGCATTGAGTCAGGAGCTGGGGGAGGTACAAACGTGTCACTTACGTGTCACCAACCCCCATTTACAAGGCAGCTCCTTTAGGGACACATTTCTGACCATTAACTATTAATGGACCTCTCACACTATTGTAAGGCTGTTCAGTGACAAGGTCATCCATCCTATGATTAAATAAATTCACAACAAACCCACACTGTGAGCAGATAAAACACAAAATAGGTCACAGGAAGATGATGTTGAGAGGGAAACACGCCATCAACTTTCCTTCAGGTCACATCCTGCTCCTACAGGCATGATCCCCTTGTCCCAGTGGAACATTACTACTGATGTAATTTGATACACTCAAGATGAGCATCAAGTCTTGCAAACATAATAAAATCATGTTTGGTACTCCCAGAGTAGCCCCAGGAAAGCCAGAGGGTGTTTATCTCTGAGGGTCTGCTCCAGCGACATGAAAAATGCCCCAGAATACACCAGAAGGCTGTGGGGATTCACAGCTTTTTAGTGCTGAGTCTTCACTGAGCAAGAGCATCACCTGACCACACTTAGGGGAGCACTTCTGTCTGCTACCTGGGATGGATGGCACAGGCATAGAATACACAGCACATGTACCAGGAAAGGCCATCACACCCTGGGCTACTCACCTGCATTGCAATGCAAAAAAAAAAACCAGTGTAGCAAAGTCTGATCATCCAAACAAGGCCAAAATTTCATCACAGTGTTATTTTAGTTTAAACAATAATGCTGGAGAATAGCTTAGTCTTGTAACAGTCACCTCTGCTGAGTGACCAGATCTCTCTTTTACTTTAAAACCAGATGAGGCTCAACGGAAAATAGGTAGAACTCCAGCTTCTTTAATCACAGCAATTTAAAACAACTTTATTAGAAGAAATCCATGAACTGGGATAGCGTTAATTTTCTTGGTATCTTCATTCTTTATCTCGCTATCTTTCTCAAATATTAAAACACTAATTAAAAACAATACTGTGGGACAAAAAAAAAGGCAATTTTTTGAAAGAGGATTTTTTGAGGGAACTCATACAATCAAAGCTGGGAGGTTTGAATATGTTTTGCATTCAGAAATAATATTCCACAAACTCATCTGCAGCCCCTTCCTCAGCAGAGCCATTCTGCTCAACGGGAGAGCAGGAGAAACGTCACGTGTTCGTTTCATGGCCTGAGCTCCAAGGCAGCAGAGAAGCCTCCTTTGCAGTTCTCACTTAAAGCTTTTATCAAATAAATCCTGTTCCACTGAAATGACAAAGACCTGCTTTAGTGCACTGCAATTGCACCAGGACTCACACTGACACGGATGTGCGCAGAAAGCAGGGCAGGCGCTCCTCTCCAGAGAAGGATTTTAATATTATTTCAGTGTAAATATTCCTACAAGACCCACAGAAAACACAGCTCCCCAGGAGAATAATCAGTGCTGATATATCCTGGCCCACAGGTGATATGTCCTGAGGCATGAGGTTTAATTTTAGGAGGGACAAGGGAGGAAGGTCATGGTGCAGCCAGTCGTTCCCCTGCCCTGCCTGTGCAGCTCTGTGCCATGAGCCTCAGGGTGCAATGCCCTCTGCTGCCCCAGAGCATCTCAGACAGCTCAGCTGGAGGGGTAATGATTTACATCAGTGTGAATTCCATGTGAGGGGGTAAATATGGCTCAGTTACACTCTGCTGCTGATCTAATGCTTCCAAGTGACCCCACAGCTCTTCCAATAACATTCGACTTCCACCGTCAAGTCCTGGGATAACTCCGTGTCTCAGCTGAGAGACAACAATCTGGATTTCCTTTTTTTTCAATGTAGGTGAGACAACAGAAATGAAATGCCATGGCTTCCTTTTTTGGATCATCATCATGTGGGACTCAAGCAATGGAAAAAATAGCTTGTGTGTTATCCAAGCCACAGATCAGTTTGGAAACATGTCTTCTATAATAGATTGCAAAAAGAAACTCATGAATACCTTAAACATTAATCATTTGCTATAAAAAGGCCTATTTTCCCCTCACAGGATGGTTGTGTTTAGACAACAGGATTAGAACTGCAGTGGAGAAGAAGTAAAAGGGGATAATCATCTCAAAAATAGCGCTGATTTTTGATTTTTAGCCTATTGTACTATAAGCCATCTCCCTACCATAAGTAAAAGGCGAAGAAGGAATTATTTTTTCCTGCTTTTTCTCCTTGTTTATTCAGCAATTTCGAGCATATTTTGTGCAGAAGCCAAATTCCCACTCCCTCAACAAAAGCCATTTCCTGCTTTCACACAGCAACCAGAGAGAAATGTCTCAAGCTGTGGGAAACCACATCTGAAGGGAAAAAGACTGCAGGATGTAACATGGCACACTTACAGCAGCACTTCAATCTACTTAAATCATTTTTCTAACTGATTAGCAAGAAGTTCTCCATTTTGCTTTAAATCATGTTAAATTTTTCTTTTTTATTGCTTTTCCTGAGACCTAGCAGGGTATGTTTTTCAACACTACTGATATACATGAATAATGAAACAATTCCCCATCCTTTCTGGCCAGGCTGCTTTCTCTTTTACTGGCTTCAGCCTGAATAATGGAAGTATCTGTGCCACAGAAACAGGACTCAGAACTGAAATTGTTTTTTTAATCCCTATGCTCTTCTCAGGCAGATGCTTTATTCTCAAAGGTGCAACAGGAAAAAGCCATTTAATTAAAGGCACTCATCTTCAGACATCACAGCTACAAATATACTAATGTGTCCCTAAATCGCCAGAGGCTGCCGAGTATTCAACCACACAAATCTCTTAAGAAACAATAAAGATGCAGGTTATCCCAATATCAAAGATGGAAAACACTTAACACAAATATAACCAGTTAACACAAAATAATCCCAGTCAGTGAGGCACTGTGCTCACCCCAGTAGGTATGGAATTGGTATTCGAATCAGTTGTTGACGTTTAAGTATTTAAATACCGTGGCAAATAGCTTTCTTTTCCTGCCTTTAGTACCGAGCTCTAGAGCTTTAATCCAGGGAACATCACTTGAACCTTCAGAAAGCATCCAAGTGCCTGTGCTGCTGCAAAACACCATCATCAATGGCTTCGAGCAAAACCAATCAATAATTCATTGGGAGCCAGAGCCATAGGCTTGAAATTGCTTCGTTTATTGGAAGTACCTTTTGAAATGCCTTGTTAGGCTTCCCAGAGCCACCTCTCTGCTCTGCCACACTGCTCAGAAGCACGACCCGGGGACAAAACAGCAATTGTGAAGTGTGAAGATCAATGTATGACACCCACCGCCCCCGGGGACCTTCCCTGGAGAGCATGGGGATGGCTGAAGACATTGAGATGTGCAAGTAAGGTTGTGTTCCTGGAATGCTCATGGTCCTTCCTCTCAGAAAGGAGAAAAGGATTACACGGGGGTGGAAGAAAAGGGAGGCGGGGAATCTCTTTACTGAAAAGGAAAGAGGGGAGAAAAAGAGTCCCTCTGCCTTCCACCTGCTCCACATTGGGCCCATCTGACCCCTGCACGGCCTCTGTCAAGCTGCCAGAGCTTTGCAAGATCCTCTCTTAGCCCTTATTTCTCTACTTCAACATGTGAAGCAGCGGCATGGATAGACACACAGCCAGCAAGAATTAGGAGCAAAGCACAAAAAGAAACAACAAAACAACTCAACCCCTTACCACCACCACCACCAAAATCCATAATTATTCCATCTCCCGACTCAGAGTGGCTGTGACCTTCCTGCTGCTCCAGCTTTGGGAGGTTTCCCCCTGCCCCGGGCACCCCCCAGCTCTCGGCACAATGAATCCATCCCCCTCCGGCTCTGGAGCTGCCGACTCAGCACCACGGGAAAAGCAATCCCTGACCTGCAGAGGCACCTGCCCAGCTGGCACCACAGCTCTGCCAGGTGAGGGATGCGCTGCTCAGCCCTCCCTGCCCTTTCCGCTTGGGAAGGGGGCAGTCCTGCACTGGGGAAATTAAACAAAGGGATTCGAATTCCACGCTCATCCTTCCCTCTCCTTTAGCAACCAAACCCCTTTCCCAGCACAGCGATGGAGTCACTTCTAAGGAAAGCAACGGACTGTTATTAACAAGAGCAATAAATGCGGGTTTTATGCTGAAGGAAATCCAAACTCAGAAGCAGGAGCGTGTGTGATCGTATCTGCGACTCGGTGTCAGACACAACCTGGGCTGCATTAAGCCCTAGAAACAAACTGCTTTTGTTTGGGGAATGTCATGTAAATTCTAACGTAACTCTAAGGATCCGGTTTAATCAAAACCAAATAAGCTTAAAATGGAAAGCCACATGTTTTCTCAAAGTTCAGTTTTCCTCCCAACAGAACCAACAGCCCCAGTTCTTCCTCTGGCAAGGAAGAGGCTTCCCAAGCACCCACTGACCTCCTCCATCACGCCTCGTAGCAGAGGGAGAGAAGCTGTGACCAACAGTACTACAGGGAGGCAGTTAAAAAAATTACCAGACCCCGAGGTCTCTCAGACATGTCCACAGCTGCTTAAACCAAAATTCAATTCACAAGCTGTATGTGTAGACAGTCTACGTTGCAAACGCCAATTTGGTGTCTAGAGCTAAGGAGGGATCTCACTATCTTATCCGTTATCACCATCAGTGAAGGTTCTCAGGCCAAAACAAGAAACCTTGAAACTTCAGACTGTGGTGGGAAAAGGAAATTAATTCAAATTTTTTTCCCATTAAGCCATCTCTCTTGTGCTAATGGGAATACAAACTATGGTATCTACAGCCTAAATTCAGATGGTTGCTTCAGAGGATTTAACGATCTGAAGGGAAATGACACCTTTTTTTCACCTGAGCTTTTCCATAGAACAAAACAGATTTGCTTGTTTGTTTCTTATGCAAACCCACCCATTTTCTTAAAGAGAATGCAAACTGCATGACATTTCCAGCTAAAATTATAACTCCATCTAACCTTTCGCCACGCAAAGGCCGCTTACCTGAACTAAATAGGAAGCTTGTTACAAAGCTAAATCCTTACAAAGTATCAGAGATGGATAAGGAAATGGTATCCAAGACGCAAGCAAACACAAAAACGATGTGCGTATGGTCTTAAAACAAAGGAAATGTTCTTGCAACAGACAGAACTGCTTTTCTAGGTGAGATAATCAGGTTAGAAAAACACTAAAAGCACCCAGACTATTACCTCTTGAAACACAGAGGACTGCAGAGCATCTTTGATTGAAATCTAATCAATCAGTTCCTCTGACTGCCGGGTCAAGCAAAGCAAAAAGCAAAGGCAGGCAGGGAAAAGCTCTGCCCTTAAGTGACAGCCACGCTGCCTGTGCAGGAACGCCTCTCCATTCATGTTTTCCTACCCCACATCAGTCTGTATTTTCCAATTTGCCTGTGTGTCACGATGCATAATAGATGACAGCAGCTCCATTAGCCGTGGCATAGGGCACCCCACTCCGTATGGAGAGCCCTACGGCACACATGGATGTGCCAGATGTGTGCTGTGCCTTCTTAATAGGAGGGTGAGGGACTCTGGGGTCTTTTCATTTTGTTTTCAAGTCTAAACGTGACCTGCCTACTTCCAGTGACAGAAGCAGTGGTTGATGTAACCACCTCTCATATCAAAGGAAGCGCTGTCATTGACTTCAGAGAGGAGATCCTTTGGGCTCAAATAAGGGAGGCTGGCATAAAAGACAGGGAAGTCTGACAGAAGAACCTCCTCGTTACTTCTGACACATCTTGCCGTAAGTAAAACATCCTCATGTCTCCCAGAAATTCACCCTATTTAGCAGACAAATCTAGTAGATAGAGGATCCTCTAATTATGGATGGGGATGCTCACTGATGGCTGTCAGTAAGAGGAAGAAGAAAACAAATTCACCGTTCTACTTCAGATGCTGACAATAGGTAGCACTATCTGTCAAGGGATTAACTACATATTAATTCAATAACAGCAACCTCCCTTCTTCCCAAGACCCAAATATTTTCAAAATACATATATCCCAGTCTTCCATATATACATATGTATATTCATTACCATCATTTTCCTATGTATGAGCATATAAAATCGTGCAGATATTTTACCAGACTCATTTCTTTCAAACTTTTGAGAACCACACACTGGATTCTTTCAAATTTGGGAGACAGAAAAATAAAAAATGCAGTGGCAAGCAAGGGCTGTGTTTTTGTACGTATGCAGAGATAACTTTTATAAATACATACGGATGTACACCCTTACACATAGAACAACTGCTCACATCTCCTATGCACAAGGCTGTGACCATCCAGTGTGTATCTTTGAGTCTTTCCAAGCAAATAAAAAGACCATGCAGTAGAAGAAATATTGAAAAACAACCCACCAGGTCACCACCATCTTGGCCTGCTCCCAGTGATCAGCAACATTCAATTTCTTTCTTGGAGCCTGATCCAGCTCCCATTGAAGCCAGCGGGTATTTCACTATCAACTTCAGTGGGAGCTGGCTCAGTCTTCAGTCATTTTCCTCTTGGCTTGGCAAGGATGGAAATGTTAGAGACACCGCACATAGAGCTCCTGATGGGAGGAAATAACACATCAGCAGCCTTTTGGCTGATCAAGACACGGGCACTGAACGTAAATCCTGCCCAGTTGCTGCAAGGACAGCGACCGTACTGATCCACAAAAGCAAGGTGTGGTTCACGCTCGGGAGAAAGGAACCCTTTCCCCTGGAGAAAAAATACGACTCAGAGATGACAACTGACTAAGAGCTACCACCCTTTAAATCCCTAGCAACATTTCCAGTTTGCTAATAATTGAAAAATATTACCAAGTGGTGGAAATATATTACAATTGCAAAGAAAAGCACTGAGATGTAGTGGTAGCACTCGGGAAGCAGGTTCACATCCTCAGCAGGACAACCCTGGTACCTCAGTGTGGCACAGACAGCGCACACAAGGACACGTCGCCAGCACCAGATGTGTGCAGGCACTCAACAAATCCATCCACGAAAACATCATCACGCTGTCATTTGCTTTTATTTCAACCGAGTCAACTCCGATTATCTGATGGAAACGTGCCCTTGATTGAGCTCAATCTGTGGCCACCAGGGTGCCTGCTGCGATTTGCAAAGCACATGACAGCGCTCATAACGTCAACAGCGAGGGCTGAACCACACCACTTTCATCTGCAGTTAACTTTTATTGTCAGGGGCTTCCCTTGGGCTTTCCCTTTTTTATCATTCCAAATTGACTTTTCTCTTTAAATTAAAGGGCAATTGTCTGCTGCCAGTGAGTGAGTGCTAACAATTCACAATGAGCAACAGAATACCCCCGGCTGTCAGTGTCAATATTGGGTTTATCACAAATACTTTTATCCTGGCTAAAACAAGTTTACATTAAAATTGGGAATTCTGTATGCACATGCAAAACCAGCGTATTTAATCACATAAAGACTCTAAAATCTTAACCTAGGCCCCTTTTCAGTGACTCTTAACACCAATTTATTTCTATGACTTTCCCTAGTGTTTAATGAAGGGAGTCCATCATAGGACACTTTGGGAGGACTCCTAAACCAGCAGCTATTTAAGGAATTTGTTTGCCTCTGTACTTTTTCTGATGTCATTCTATTCCAGTAATGACTTCTGATTTACACCCATCTAATTTAACAAACCCAGGGCAGCAAAATCCAACCCTGCTTTCCCTTCGGAGAAGCTGTCTCTTTTGGGCAACAAGTCTCTGCTGATGGGTGAGATGATGACTTCAGGGATGCTCTAACTGCATGGGCAGCTGCCCAGCTTGCCTGGGACACGGCCAGATGTTTCTGCCTCTGAGCCATCACTGCCATTAAGGAATTTGCTTGTGTGTGCAAAGTAAGTTAAATGCAACCTCATTTGAAAAGCACTGGTAAAAGTTACAGCAATTAGGATACAAAGTCAAAACCTCAGACCAGACCTGAGGCCCATGACATCCTATGAGGTTGTTCCTGTTTCAGGAAATAGGTCTGTATTTCCTCAAGGATAAAGAAACACCTCCATTCTTATCTCATTTTAAAGCGTATTTAGTTGAAGAAAATGGCACACTCTTTTAGTGACTTATTTAATACGAGATTAGCAATACCTTTTACAAGCTCTGCCCAAGGACATCAACAGTTCCTGAATGATGCCTGTGCTAAAAAAGGTATCTGTTGATTACATTGTGTATTAAAAGATAATCTCAAAACCCCACAAGAATGACTAACTGCAAAAGATGAGCATGTTTATATATAAAAGGAGTCATTGAAACAATGTAATTTACTCATGTGTCCCCAAAATGTATAAATATATACACATACATCTCAATCAATGTTCTTCCAACAGACTATATTTGTAAAAGGCTGTGAAAATTGTAGATAAGAAAAGCCTGAACCTTGTTCAGATGGCCCTTTTATTGCCCAGTCCTTGGATTACTCTTAAAAATCAGCACCAGTTTGTGCAGATGAAAATGCAATTTATAATCCTTTAAAGACAATGAAGCATCGGTTTATTCCATCATATTATTAAAACAGATGCTCCTTATAGGAATGTCAGATGGAATCAGAGTTAAAAACCAAACCTTAATTGCTGAAGCCACACATCAAAGGAACAAAGGATCCAGAAATGCTGTTAGGCCTGTATTTCACAAATATAACAAGACTATCAAGCAAAGCTATCTGCTGATATACTGGAATATGACAATAGGGAGCATATACCTGCTTGTAAGGCCTATTACAGAGGAAAAACTATCAGTTACTGCTCTATCATTCCCCCATGATTCGGAAGCACTTATCTCAAACACACAAATGATGTCTCAACCATAATCAGATCTACCTTAACAAGCAGACATTACATTAAAAAAATGCCTAAGAGGCTGTTTCTATATGAGGCTAGTTTGTAGACCACCCCTAGTGGGTAAGTACCTAAAACTTACCAAAATACATAATCAGTAATGAACGCAGGAGTCAGACATGTTAGATAAATGTGATTTATATAACTGAAATAACAAAAGGAGACAAGGCAATTCTTCTAAAATCCAGTCAGAGGGTAAGGTCCACGCTCCAGCATCCAGCTTAGCAGTCTGGGGTGGAGGGTTAGGGAAAAAAGGTTGTTGGCTAAGTAAACTGCTAAATCCTCTACTAGTAAATGACAAAATCCTATTTACAAGTGGGAAATGATGCTGCTATTTCTCCACACACATACGTATTTGTGCACTTCCATTTAGCCATCTGAAGAAGTGCTAACTCGTTCTGAACAAGCACCGATGCTCTGCTTTCTCCTCTCTCCCCAGTGAATCTTTCAGAGTCGGCCTTCAGTGAGGAGGGATCTAAGGACACTTTGCTTATGATTCATCAGAGGATATAATGCCATGACAGGGAGGGATGCTGGCAGGGGTGACGTGACCTGAAAACCACTATCTGTATAGAGAAACGCAAAAAAAAAAAAAAAAAAGGGGGGAAAAGGCAGCGGAACGGAGCTCCATACTGCGCATTTTAAATAGAAAACACCGAGGTGGTGGGCTGGGTTCTTGTTCGCTGGTAGTGGTCATTGTGTTTGATTGATTATGTACCCCAAACACGAAAGGGCAGCACACGCGGGACGCGGCCACTGCCCAGCGACCCACGCCAGGTGCCCCGGGCAGCATCAGAGCACCTGCCTCGCCATACCCACCCAAAATCTCCTCTGCGCCTCGGGCGGGCTGCAGCCCGCAGCAAACAAAGGCTCCGCCGGCCAAGCCAGCAGCGCACAGGTTAAGAGCATCACGGGTCGGGGGGACAGGGGACAGCGAAGGGGACCGCGCACACTTACATCGCCTCTGACGGCTCCCGGACCAGGCCACCTGTCTGTGCCTGCTGAAGGGACTGCGACCCTCCCATCCTCAGCGTGCCCTGCGGTCCAAGCTACACACGAGCAGGGCCAGTTTCCTCCGTAATTCCAGCGGCGAGGAGCCCCGGGAGCTCTGCCTGGGCAGGGGCTGCGGTGCTGCAGTGCAGATGGAAACAGCTGCTCGCATCAGTGGCAGCGCAGGCACAAACGCTTCGGCAGCTTCTCTCCTCTGAACTCTTGCCAGTTTTGGTGGTGGGTTGCCTTTTTTATTTTTTTTTTCTCCTTTTAGTTTTTTTTTTTTTTTCCTCTTCCCTGTCCAGATGAACGCTATTTATAAAATAAAACAAAATCCCAGCCACTGTGACAGCGTAATCATCTGCTAAACATCAGTGGTCTGAACAGCTCCGGTGCAGGCGCCTGGAACACGGGACTATTGGCTGGGGAAACCGGCTTGGGAAAGAGGTGGGGGGAGAAAAAAAGAAGAAAAGCAGACCCTCCCTTTAAGCACACATTGTCAGCTACTGTGGCTCTCTAAGGACCTACAGGCAGGACCATTATATTGTGTTGACTCAGCTGATTTGAAATGCAAATGCACGTGTGCTCTGGGTGCCCTGCATACATTTCCCTCTCACAACAGGCAAGTTGTGCCTGTCAGGACGGCCGCAGAGAGGATTAATAAGCAGAACGCCTGCTTTTTTTCCCCTCTTTTCATTTAACAAATGAGCTCATCCCTCTTGCAAAAAAAAAAATGGAATCTTCCATGAGGAACGTAGGGAGAATATCATGAGCAGCCAAGGTAAACAAGCCAATGTGGGAGCAGACCAGGAGCTCCATCCAAGAGACCAGGGCACTTAACCATTTTGCTCCTGCCTGCGCAGACCCCCTTGCTGGACAGCGAGGTAGGGATGCTCATCATCTAATAAGGATGTGCTTCATGGGGAGGATCTTTAAGCCCATAAAGTACAGCATTCCAGGCCCCACAAATGAGCTTATCCTTTTGCCACCGTGGAGGTGCCAGGGCAGAGGGAACTGATGTGCATGGCACGCTGAGAACACCATCCCTCCCCACATCACTGTCTTCAGCGAATAACAGATGCTCCACATACAAGTTGGGTTTCACATCACTAAGGGAGTGAAAAAATTAATGAGCTGCACTGCTGTCTGTAGCAGGAATTATTAAACTCCAGGGACACAACTGGCTTGAAGCTGTGTAACCATTCGGGATATACCACATGGCAGAGAGGTCAGAAGGATCACACAAATTTAACAGAAATACTAAAACACTCTAACTTCCAGGCACCTACCACAGCACAGCTTTTATGCTGTAGTGGAGGCCTCATTAGGCTCACACCTTAAACAGGTTCTGATTTTTTATCTCTGCTTTAAAAAAGCAAAATCCAGTAGGTTTGCTTGTTTTACAGGAAACACAACTGCTGAGTACATGTGTGTGAATACATCTGGCTCTCTGGGTGCACCCACAACAAACTCTTCTCGGTACAAGAGGAAACAAAGATGTTTAATGAACAGAGCTCTTTTCATTTGCAGAGGCTGCCTAAAATTAAGTTTTGTTTTACAAACAGCACTCTCTTGCTTTTCTCTGTTTTCTTTAAACTGAGGGGAAAGCTTGTGAGCCAGAACTTCATTCAGCCACAAACTTCTAAGCAAGTTATAATTTTGGGGTTGCTTTGTTTCTGATAAAAGCCAAAGCCTCATTTCTAGTATCTCATTGCTCAACCCACATCTCAAGAGCCCCAGAGAAGCAGCAGCACCACCTCACTCTGGGACTGAGCTTCAGGATTTCTGGGCCAGGGCTGTCCCTGAGCCACACCAGCCCCCCAGGCTCTGCTGCAGCTCCCAGCTCTGCTGCTCCCTTGTCAAGGTGTACACCTTCTGTACTTGCCACTTTACAAGCAAGTAAAACACAGAATGAGAAGTCCTGTGTGCTCTCTGGCAGTAGATTTGAAATGGTTAATAACTCTGGTTTTTCCATCCAATATGGGAAATCAATGGTACCAGCCAACAGATTAAAATTACATGTCTGTATCCAGAGACCCTATTAGGCTGAGGTTACAGCTAAGCTTCAGTTTTCCATGTGGTAGCAGCTTTACTGAGCTATGGAGGACTGGTCTTTTGAATATTTTAACAGCTCCTTACTGGATTTTATTTGTTACAGAGAAAAGGAAGATCCCTAGAAAGGCAAACACCATATTAAGCAAAGCCCTACCAGATACCTGGAAGCCAAGGGGCAGAACACATGCACTGCTTGTCCTGACAGTGAGCAAAACAGGGATATTCTGGCATCTTCCTAACAAATGCAAAGAATATACTTAAAATGCCTGTGTCAACTCCCCGAAGTTTCATATGTACATTTATTAAATAAACAAAGGCCCAATAAAAGAAGTCTTGGATTGAATCCTGTTCTGAGGCAGCACAGTCCTTTCAGAAGCTGTGTAGTGGAAAAAGCTTTTTGTCCATTCCCCAATGTTTCTGTGCAACAAACATTCGAGTTCCACTAGAAATCCATGCCTTGGCTTCCATGTCCACTGGCAATCTGCAGGATCAAGGGCTTCAGCCTTTTGAGACCAACTATGCCCCTGGTCACTTCCCACATACTGTGTGGGTTACAGGGGGCTCTGGGTTATGGGGAGGGATATCATGAACAAGGTACTGCCTCCTTCTCCTTTCCCTTTCACCCCAGTTCCTGTGCACAGCTCATGGCATGGCTCAGAGATTCACCACATCTACGATGCTTCTGATCATAAAGGGGGCAGGATTTAACTCTCCTCTTTGAAAAACAGCCATCAAAGCAGCTCAATTGCAGCAAGGAGCACTGGTAGAGCAAGAACATGGGCTGTAACACTAGGGAGACCTTGATGGATGTGCTTACATCTGTTTAATGTCAGTACTTCATTGACTGGCCAGAAGAGAGCTGCTTAGAGCCTTGGGAAAACGTCTGAAGATCAAGGATGGAAGAGCTCAGTCCACTACACCCAAAGACACCAGCACAAGGAGCAGTGACATGCTGGAGAGCAGTGGCAGCTCTGACAAGAGCTACACCAACAAAATCCAAATTCAGAAAACAAAATCTAATCACCTGTTACATGCCAATTCCTAAGAGTGACTTTATATTAATATATTTAACTTTACATTTTATAATTTTATGTAACTATTATAATAATTTAAAACTCCACACAGCCATTGTCTCTCAAGAAAAAAAAGTTGTGTTCCAATTGACCCCAGGACTGGAGAGAGTTTGTTGCCTATGGGATGCAAAAACAAATACTAAACTGACCTCTCTGGTCAAGCTGTGCAAGAAGGCAAACTATAGATTTACTTCTGATTTAACTATAAAATCTGTTACACTACAAAGCTGTCTGAGGACCAACCCCAGGGGGAGATTTGGAGAGGATCTGGCATTTAAGGTAAACTTCAAGCTGCCCTGGCTGCTCAGAGGATCATGTCACTCGTTTCCCTTTGTGCACTCCAGAGAGGGGACACAAAACGAGGCATCGTGCAGCTACAGCAGCCAAGTTTACAGAGCTGGGTCTGGCCCTTGGTTTCTCTGTGGGGCAGAAGAACAGAGGGTGACAGTCCTTGGGTCTGAACACAAACTTGGTGTGAGCAGCAGTGCTGGAAGCTTTTCCCTTCTTGCCTGGTAAGAAAGACCTCGGATGAGAGGGGAGCTCTCCCTCTCCTGCCCGGCCCCAAGTCACCCTTTAGTCCTGCCAAGAAGCATCAATTTAGTACTAAATTTAGTGCTGGCTTTTAAAAATATAAGATCTGTGTTGACACCCATAAGTACACTTTGTAAGAGCTTCTCTGAAACCTGAAAAACACACAGATTTAGCTCAGAAAGAAAAAAAAAAAAAGGAATAAAAATAATCCCACTGTAGCTTCAAAGGACTTAAGGATGCCCCAGGCACTTCAGCCTAGGGATGAACAGCCATGTAACAACTTATTGTGATCCCACTGCTGAAAAAGACTGCTTAAGTACTCAGCACCAACCCTTAAAATTCATCATTTTCTTTTCCTGCCTCTTTCATCCATTTAAACAAGAGCCTTATTTTGGCCTGCACAAAATTAATGTTTTATTGAAACTGGATGCCTACTGGTTAGCTGTTTAAAACACTGTACAGGCTCTTAAATATTTGGTCTTGTTCCATTTAATGTTTATATATAAATTCAGACTTGGGTCACTTGCACCTAATTTGAAATTTCTTGGTTTTGATCAAAACCCAGTGCTGGACAGGACTGTGATAAGGTTTATGACATCCCTAAATTTATGCTCTGTTGCTCTGCTCTTGGCTCCACTGTCCATTGTGCCAGGCACTCACACATCTGTCTCCTTGGGAAGGAGTGGGTGAATATTCAGCTACACACCCGAGCTGCAGTGCATTCTTAAGGCACTGTGCAGAAATGAGCACCATATAAAGCAAACTGCAGGGACAGAGCAAAACCAAACATCCCAAACAAAAAGGGGTCTCTCTGGTATCTGAAGTCTGCTGCCAAAGCTCTGAGGAGCAGTGCTGTCTACAAAACACAACCAAAAGATGGGAGGATGTTTTAAAAATGGATTATTGTTTAAACAATTTTCTCCCTCACCTTTATATATATATATATATATATATATCTAAGATAGGGCCTTTGGATGTCAATGAATGCAGCCTGGGAAGAAGCTTTTACCCCAAAACCTCCCTTGTTTGTAGGCTGCCTGGTATCAAAGGGTGCGTGTCAAGGGTATCCACATTATCAGACTGCTAAGGAAGAACAGTATCTTTCCTAAAGGACTAAAAGGACCGGACTGCTCAAAAAAACCCCAACACTGTTCTGTAGAGACAGTCACAAGGCATACCAGTGCCTCGGGGAGGGTGGCTGTATGTTTGAGAGCACATTAGCACATAAAAGAATCGACATCTTTTGAAATGCAGCGGGGACAGCCTTTTTAGGACACCCAGAGATGGAGACTTTAAAAGCCTTGCAGGAGCACCAGCCCTCCTTTGGCAGGCTCTGTCTGCCAAGTCCTTCCCAGAAACACACGTCTCCCAGGACCAGTGTTGTTCCCTGCATTACAGAGAAGGTCAAGCAGCCTGTTTTCAGCCACGTGGGCACTCAGGGTTTGGGATTCACCTTTCTAAAGGCCAAACAGTAAGCAGTTTACAGGCTTTTAAGAATTCAAGCGTTCTTCATTACAGGCTGCACAAAAATACATGGGTTGTGCCTATTTCTGTGCCTCTTTGCTCCCCATGCGTTTCCTTCAGTCCGGGGCCACCCAGGATTTCCTTTTTCTCTGTTTTTAATCTGCAAAGTGTCTCACACCTGCAGACAGATTCTTGCTCCTTGACCTCACCTCCCTTTCTGAACTGAGAAAGAGAAGATGGGTCTTATCATTTCCACTTGCCTTGAGGACAGCCACTTCAGAGTCCTCCTCAAACAGCAACCTGCTGCTGGAACACCACACAGCATTTGCTACCCTCCAACTTCGGTTCTTCACTTTTCCTTGCCAACTCTGATTTTATGTCATGCCCAGAGATGTGCCAGCAGGACTCTTTGTGAGACCACCTTGATCTCGTCTTGGTTTTTCGCAGCCACGTCACACCACCTGCACTGCTGTGGGACAGGGACAGTATTTAACAAGGGTGCTGTCATTACATCCTTCAGGAAGTCACAGCTAAGCAGAGAAACCCAATCAAATCCCTTCAATCTTTGTCCCCTGAGAAGCAATTTTTATTTTTTTTTTGCTTTAGGGAATAGAAGAAAATTAACTCTATCCCAGCCACAAAGAAGACACCACAGTATTGCATGTGAGCAGATCATAATTGAAAAGTGAAAACCTTTATTATTTTGAAGGATGATATCCCAAGGAGGGGAGGGTCAAGCAACTTGTCACAGAAAGGAGTAACCTCCTGCTGCTATCAGGTAAGCAAGAGCAGTGGAAAAAAAAGCAGATTTCTTCCTATCTCTCCCTTAGTTTTATGAGCAACTTAGTGCCACTGATGAAGAGTCACCTGAAACATGCAACAAACTTGTCCTTTTCTGGTTTACTGGCAAAAATTGGTGAAAAGTTAAGATAAATTGTAACATCTATGCTTTAGTAGTGCCTCATAAATAGACAACACTGCAATTTATGGACACAGTATAATTAAGATATTATTAGTCTATAATTAGCCATTTAAAGATGAATTTATCACCACTTTTCTAAAATCCAGTTGTCCTTAATTTAATCCCATTCCCGAACAGATAAATCAGGAATTCAGCCCTTCAGGGAGAATGACAGACCATCAGGTTTGATGGGGTTTTTGTTAGTTGTGGGTTCTGGTTTTTTGTTTGTTTTGTTTTGTTTTTTTTTTTCTTTGCAGCAGGTATTTTTTAATGGGCTCAGAGTGGGGCACTGATTCACTATTGGAGAGTGTTAATGAAAGCTGAACAGTGAAATAATTACGGAGTATTAAATCAGTGGGATATTTTTCAATATACTTTTCAAGAAAAACAGAAGCAATTTGCTCAATTGCCTCTGTACATCACTTGACATAACACAGCCCTCTCCATGTCACCACAAAATAACACAAGGAGTGAATAGGTGTAAAGCTTCACAGATTTAACTTATTCTTTCAGATCAAATCCTTTGATAAACACATTGTGTGCTCCACCACTTATCTAGATTACCACAGTGTGAGTGCTTTATTTGCATTGATACACTCTCCACAAAAACACACAATGTCTCAGATTTTTAAACTGAGAATTCCCCTCTGCTAATCCAAAGGAAAAAAAAAGGAGTGACCACTGATGATGCAACCAGGATGGACACCGCAGCTCACGAGAAATAAACTTTGGAACAGGTTTCGAACAAAAACAAGCATAAATAAAACAGAACAAAACAAACAATTGTTCCCCCCTTCCCACTGATCACCGTTTGGTTTCTAAGGTCAGTGCTTAATCTAAATTGCCAGTGAGATTAATGGCATTAAGAGTTATGAATAACCAAACTGCCTGCTCAGTTATTGAAACCTCCAGCATGGGAAACCCACTGCAAAGACAACAAAAGGGGCCTCTGCTGGGGATGCCGGGGGGGCTGCAGCCTTTCAGAGGCCACCAAGTGAATCACCATCAGCAACGTGAGAACTGAACACCCCACCAGATTCCACGTCCAAAGCTGTTTTATGAAATTAAGGAGCCAAACAAAGAGGGACATGAGGTTCCCAGGGCTGAGCACACCCCTGGGTGTGGATGTCTCCCTCCAGGGTGGCTGTGCAGGGATGGCCCCCGAGGACCGAGGGGTCTGTGCCACACAGACCTCCAGAGCAGGCACGAATTAAGGTTCCACAGCAGCCAGAACACTGTGGAAAACTCTTCCTGCAGTCTCTGCCCTGTCATTTGCCCCTTTGCTTTCCCCTCCTGCTGAGGCACAGACACTTCAATTCTGCACTGCCTCTCCATCGTGCCACTGCTGTGACAACCAGGCTCGATGTCACTGGATCACAGTGACTTAAACCCCTGTTCTCCAAAGTTTTGGCCTGGCCTTCAGACTGGGAGCACAAGTATAACCACACCAAAGCAAGGAGCTGGTTTCAGTGCTGACCGTGCCTCTGCAGACCATGTCCATGAGCCAAATGCCCCAAAGCTCTGCTGACATTTCCATGTGCCAGAGTTGCAGAACTACCATCCAGACAACAGGATCTCATCCTCCTGCCTCTCCCTAAGCCTTTAAACATCCCAAGGTGTGAGATTCCTAGGACAGCTGGAGCGAGGCTTGTTAGGAAAGGAGCTGCCTAATGCCAGGGGGGACTGACCTTTTTTTAGGGACTGTCAGGCACCTGCCCTCTGCTGACAAGGTCAGAGTGGATAATGCTCTCCAGAGGCACCTCCTTGCAGGAGATTTTGGGAAGCAGAAACCAAAGATCTCTTGGCCTCAGGGTCCAAGTGAAGAATCAGGTTCTTAAAATGCAGGATGGAGAAATCAGACCAGAACAGTATTCCTGTCTGGTGCAAACCTTTGCTGTGACTGCCAAGGACAGGTGGTCAAATGACTTCCTTCAAGAAGCCACCTTACAGCTCCAGTTTGATTTCAGGGGAGTTAACACAAAACTGAAGTATTTTCAGTACCTTTCAAGGATTTCTTGATGTTTTTGGTTTTAGAAGATTTAGCATTAGGGGTAGAGCACCCCAAAAGCACAGGCCATATTTAAGCCTTACAATGAAATACACCTGACTCAACAGTTTTAGCCCATGTAATACCTGCTGTAGGACAAGAGGTGGTCCCTCTACAAGCCCTCCAACCTCCTGGCACTGTTAGGTCCTCTGTCACCCTCAGAGCTTGCCCCAGTGCCAAGGAACAACAACCCAAGCCAGGTGTGTCATCTCCCTTGGACCTGCCACGGTTGTGTAGGATGCAAGGTGATCAATGCCACTCTAAAATCCCTTGTGGATGGGTTAATTACCCTAATGACATATTCTGTTTTCAGGCTGCTGAACCTGTTCTAGCAGCACGGAAATTACCATATATTGCCTGAGGGAACCTGTAAAATACACAGCAGTAACAAGCAAACAGGGGTCTGCCACTGCCCTTTTGTCCATGCCACATACTGAGAGAAGCTTCTCAATACACACAAATAATTGCTCTCTTTGAGCAAACACGCCGGCAGAATGCACCCCAGAGAGTCAAAATTCTCAACAGAGACATGGTTAGAGAACAGGTGACGCTTCCCACTTCTGTCAGGCATCCATTAACACTCTGCCTTTTAAACATGGAGTGACTGGGAGCTTTGTTTGAATTTGAATTTTGTTTGACAAAAAAAACAACAAATAGGGAATTTGTCCTTTGCCAGCACACAGCACCGGGGTTTTTGGGCACCCTGCCCACCCAATACCCAGCATTATTTCCCCTCCACCACACCCCCAATCACAGGTTCCCCTAGGGAAGCCTAAAGGATCCAGTTCCCTGCCTGGGGACACCACCACACCAGTGCCACAGTCAGCTACAAGAAAATGCACTTAGTGCACAATGTTTTGGGCTTGAAGCACAGCACACGTCCCAGGAGTTGGTGCCATTGCTCAGTAACAGGCTGAGCAACACAAAGGAGCCTCCTGCCTGGGGTTGAGCAGTTCTGAACACATCACTCAGGAGACAAATCTCCTTTAAAAACCTGGAATGGAGGAAATGAATGAAGAGCAGGAGTGCAGCTCATTCCTGCCCATTTGTTACGGACTGGATAGTTATGGGGAAGGTATCTATTTCTGATGTGTTTGAGAAGATGGTAAATGCTTTTCACAGTATCAGCCACAAAGTCTCGACACAACTCCTTGGGTTTTAGTTTCCAAGACCTAAACAACTTCGTTTCAATGCCTTCGTTCTGTTGCTATTATAAAAAAAAAAAAAAAAACAAAAAAAACAACAAAACCAAACAAAACAAAATGAAAAAACAAACAACAAACACCAAAACACACTTCACTTGTGCACCAGACAGCCCAGACACACACTACAGCTTTACTACTATCCAGTTCACATAATACACATACAACTCACAAAACTAGACATTTCTCAAAAAAACCCAAAAAACCAAAAACAAACAAACAAACAACAACAACAAAAAAACACCAAAAACCACAAACCCTCACACTTTGGAAAGAAAGAGGCCTGGACATTGCACTTGTATCCTTTACTTGCTCAGTGCACTTGTAAACCTAAGGTAGTAACACATTCCTTTCAAAGGGGTTGAATTCCCTCAAGGAAAGAAACCTTGAGCCTTTGAATCCCATTTAATCCCTTTTTGGGTTTGATTACATCGTGAAAAGCAACTCAGGCTGGGATTATCTGCCCTGGTCAAAAACGAAGGCAACACATGGATTTTTATTTCCTTAATTTCACACTAAGCTCCTCCAAAGATGGGCAAAAGCAGAAAACCTGTTTTCAACACATGATCAAGCACATAAACCCCACAAGTCATCAAGCTTCTCCTGTTTTTCTGTGTGACACCAATTACTCAGCTTTGCTTCCTCCCAGGGAAGTGTCATGAAATGCACTGATCCCACTTCAACCTGGTCCAGCTTTTGAAAGTAAACTGACCCTGTATCTGACAGCAAGGAGGACCCACCTCCCCAGTCACAAAGAACATCACAGGTACTGAGGCTGCAAGTGAGGACATGCTCAAAACCAGCATCTGTTTTTTGCTCTACAGAATAGATCAATCATATCCACCTCTCTTCCTTTCAGGACAAAGGGATGGATCAGCTCTTCAGAGCCTTTCCAGATCTGTCTGTAGGACTCCCATAAAGAACCAGTTACTCTCTCTCTGGTAATATTTCAGCACTCTTCCCAAATTATAACTTGTCTGTGACCCAGTTCATGATGTGGCCCTGACAATCACAGAGGAGACTGAAATGCCTCGAGGATCCATTCTGCAGAAAATCATGCAGTGGCACAGCCTGTGCAGAAGTTCAGCACCTTGCCAGGCACTTGCCATAAATGTGACAAAGTGAAACATAACTCAATTTGCAGGCTATTATTTTCCATGGCTGCTTTGATTTGATACATATGACTCACATAAAAATGCAAGATAGCCTCAGAAGTATTTGCATAAGGGGCTGAATTTAACAGCAAACAGCTATTTGGACAGTAATATATTTGCTTTTCAAGAGAATGCAAGAATTACCTTTTGTCCCACGGGCAACCCTAATTCTCAGCTCTGTGTGCATCTTAGTTTCCTTTAAGATGTGTGAAAGTCTGTGTTCATGTTACAAAAAGAACAAACACTCAAGTTCAGCTTTGGAGAAGGAGTCTGTGGGTGACAAGACCCTCACTCCAGTGTCCAGCTGGGTTACTGCCATCCTAGGCTGGATTTTGATTCTGCATTAAGCAGTTCTGCTAATATAACAAGTTCCCCAATCCCTGGAATTGTTCAAGGCCATGTTAGACGGGGCTTTGAGCAACCTGAGATATTGGAAGGTGTCCCTGCCATGACAGGGGGGTGGAATAAGATGGTCTTTATGGTCCCTTCCAACTCAAACCACTGGATGAGCCGATGATTCTACTTAATTACACTATGGTTTACCCTGTTCAAAAGTTTTTCAAGCACACATAGATAATGACATTATTAAACACACTACACCAATACTAAAACAAAACAGAAACTTCAGAGGCACAAGCCAATCTAAATATGTGAGCACAGCAGCTCTGCCTGCCTGCAGAGTTCTAAAATGATTTCTCCCCTCCTTGAAGCTGAATTCTAGTGAAAAGAAAAAAAAACACCATGTGTTTTGGTGGTTTCAATGTGGATTTGTAAACAACAGTCATCTGTGACCACACTAAAGCACTCACAGAATGTCAAACTCAGTCCAGGGTATCTGTGAAGTTCAAATCATTTTGGATGATCCTCTGGAAAGAGCCAAGATCTCAGGGTGAAGAGTTTCTAACTTACAACCTCACCTGCCCACTTCTCTCCAGTTTTACACCATTGTAACTACCCTTCAACTCAGAAAATCCTCTCCAGGTGACAGAACGTGCACAGTGGTGCAAAACAGGCCTGTGAGCACTTCTGTTCCCCACCAACACCACACAGGTCAAGCAATGTGTGTCCAGTGCAGCACCACGGAGGAAAACTACACAGAAGGCTTGGCCTGGAGGACATCATCCTCTGATCCAAGTTTAAAACAAATAGTTATCCACTACGTTTCCCAGACATTTTACTGTGGATATTTTTTTTTCCAGGAGCATTTGCTAATAGCTATTCATGTGCTGTTCCACAGCTGAACGTGTCTATTGTGTACATTTTAATTTGTGATTCAGAGCATCCTCTTGCTGACAGCAGCACCTTTTTGACATTTCTGAACAGAGCTTTAGTGGTGTCTCCTGTCTTGTACCCTACTTGTCACAACCTGCCAATCTGTAATGGTGGGGTGGGGAATGCTGTTCTCCAGGGAGTGCCCACTTCATATTCTCAGCTGTGCTGTGACCTTTTCCATTAATAGATGTCACAATGAGGGCAGGCCTTTATTGCCAAGCCACGAGAGCAGACTGAGTAATCACCCACAGACAGGCGTCAGCTGAAGCTCTGACAGGAATATCCAAACACGTCCTGTCTCGACTATATTTGAGATGGGAGAGCTAGAACTGGATGATCTTTAGTGTCCCTTCCAACCCAAATCATTCTGTGATTCTGTGACTCAGTTTGGGGGTTTTCCAAGCAAAAAAATGCACCAGGCCATCCATCAAATACTCTGCCAAAGATCAGTGCAAACCTGACGCAGTGAAACGTTTAACTCTGAAGTCAAGATATACAATATTTATTCAGCAAGAGCTGAACTTCTTCCTTCACTACTGACAACAACAATGCAACTCAATAGCGTGGGGTGGGGAGGTTGCTGGCAGAATCTGAAGGAGAATGGGTAGAACAGAACTCTTGAATATGACCTAATCTTGTACAGTTTCACCAAAAAACCCAAACCAACCAAACAACCAACACCAAACAAATCCAACCAAACGACAACAACCAAAAAACCAAACCCCAAACTGAACTTCAAGAAAGGAAAATATCGGTGGAAAAACAAACCTAAAAAAATATTAATTTAAAAATAGTAGGAAAGAGCAGCATAGTAATAACCAGTGTAGCCCAAGCTCCCTCTTCTGGTACTTATGAGTAAATATATTGGATTAGGCTGGGCTTGATAGTATAACAGTTGGATGCAAAATCCAGCAGCAAAGTGTTCATGTAACTTCACAAGACACCTGTTAAAGTTGTTCGGCCTCTTTAACACTAGGAGCATTTCTAAGCAAAAGATGCACAGGTGTGGAAATGTATACTGTAAAATATGAAATGACACAATACCTCTTTTTTTCCCTTGTGAAAACTTCAGTTTCCTGAGCAGGCAGTTCTACACCATCACCAGGGGCTGCAGCCAAAGGTACATCCTCAGAAACGTGGCTGTCAATTCCTTTGCAGTTATCAGGCTTGGAAGTGCTGCAAAACAGTTATTAAAAATAAGCTGACAAATTTCAGAAGTGCCCATGAAGCTTCAGTAAAGTGTCTGTAAAGGATGAACTTTGGCTGGATCTATAAGGGGCACATCAGCCCCTCCCAAATTCCATCTCTCTCCCACAAATTACTTCTTCCTACAAACCTTATTTCACTGAATTTCTCACGTGACCACAGTAATACTGCAAAGTTTTGACAGCTCTTATAGACCATAAAGTGCCAGAGGAATTTAACTGTGTATGAAATTAGTAAAAAAAAAAAAAGAAATAAAGTTCTCTTACTTGAAAAGCCCTCCCTTTGCTGTAAATCTAAACACAGAATAATCTCAGAACTCATTCCATGAATGTTAAGGTTATGGGACTGTAGTGATGCTGTATTGCTTATTTCCTGCAAGTCCCTCTGCTCAGCAAAGCCCTACAAGACCCACGCTCAGGAGCAGGGCAGGAACCACACTCCTCCCCATGGTCTTGGCCACATTCATGAAACCACTGAGAGAAAAAGAACTAAATAACCAGTGACTTCATGTCTCAAAAGCAGACACAGTGCAGGGTCTCGTCACACCACACCATCCCCTCCAGGGCACCTCTGACATACCAGAGGGACACTGATGTCCTGGCCCAGCAGCCACCCCCAACAGCCTCCCCTCCTGCAGCTTCTGCTGCCACAGATACAGACACAAATGTTTATGGAAATGCTGATGGAACTTGGCTGAGAAGCTTCGTTTAGGTTTCCTGAACTAAATATAAACAGCTATCTTAGCCACTCCTTCTAAAGTTCTCTCCCTTCCCCCAGTAATTATGTTGGAACTGCAGAAGGCAGACTGAATTGTGTTAGTGATTAAGAGTCAGCAAGGTTCAGGGATGAGCTGCTCCTTTCTTCAGAACCACGTGTAGAAAGGACAAGCCTAAAGCACATCCCTGACTTGAGTTACACACAAGCACGAGAACAGCTATTTCCCAAAGTGCTTGAGCACAAAGATCACAAAAGCTCTTCCTGAGAGTAGTTTACCTTGATTAGCTTCCCTCCATGAAGCTACTTGGTGCCATATGGGATACCTGCCCAGTAATTTCTTCTGAGAAATTATCTCTGCTCTACACGCTCACTCCTTCCTTCCTTCCTCCCTTTCCCCAGTCTGCCCAGCCTGGCCTGACACTGACACAGACATCCTATATTGTCAGTCACATCAATACAAATAAATAAATAATGATTTAAAAGCAAGCTGTTTCCTTTTCTCATGCAAAGGCCTTCGTCCTTTGCTAAAAATGTCTTGGTCCTAATTTAGTAACAGCATCCCATCTATACCAAGGCAATGTGACTATATAGGGGCACACACAGAGAGGAGTGAAAGTCACATTTTAAAGCAAAAAAAGTAAACTGCTAAAAATAAGCGAATGCTGAACGTCTGCGTGGAGAGGAAACAAAGAGCTGCAAAACCCAAACAATTCACAAGAGGGCCCAGCCAAGCAAGAGTACCCAAGGCACATAAAATGTTCTGCACACAAAGCCCATCCCACTTACCTGCTTGGAGCAGCACCTGTTTCCCTCCCACAGGCCCCAGTGACCACCTGCAGCCCTTCAGCTTCCCCTTTTAAGTCTTTCCAATTCCAAAATAAATCAATTTCCAGATCTATACTTTGACTAAAGACTGCCACTCCTAACGCTAAAGCAAAACTTGCTATCCACAGACAAGTGCTTTTATAAGAGCTCTGCTCCCTGGCCTGCACAGCACTTACTTTTATGAGCTACAGTACCTGTTGTGTTAAGATCCACAAGTTTCCCCTCATCTTTCCAAGCCTCATTTCCCCCCTCAGATACTGAGTTCTCCTGCAGAACCTCAGCTGCTTTGCCTCTGACAAGGGACCCACAGCAGCAAACTCCCCACGGCAGCTTCATGTGCGTAACAGGGGCTGGGACAGAGGTCTGCGCAGGGCAACACGAGGTTTCCCACCACCAGCTCAGGTTCAGAACAGCTTCCCTTCCCCAGAATTCAGGGCAGAGCTGTGACAGCTCTCTCTGGTCTGCCCTAAACACCACAGCAGCTCCACAGCCTCAGCTGGAGGTTTAAATGCAGGAGCAGAGGTTTTCCTTAGCGTGAGGAAGGGACCAGAGTGGGCTGCCCTGCCTGTCACCTATGGCATGACTATACAGAGACAACTCATGCAGTACGTGCTCTCCAAGCTGCCTTTTTTTTTTTTGCTGGGCATTTGCAGGTTTGTTGGGTTTTTTTCCCCCCATAAAACAGGAAGGAAAGTGCAGGGAACAGACAGACACGGCTCAGAAATGCTTCACACCTCTGACCACAGAGCTAAGCTGTGCTCTTGTCCAGCCTTCTCTGCTTTCCAACCTAAACACTCCTTGTATAACACAGAAGTCCTGTTGCACTTCTGCACCTGCAGCCTAAGGAGAAAGCTGTGTCTAGCCAAAATTTCTCCTACTGCAACATGTACTGGCAAATCAGAGTGAACTTGGCCTCTCACTGCTAAACAGAAACACTTGGCACAACAGCCAATGAACTTTTTACCTAATTCTTTTCAGGGTACTTCTTTGTAGATACAGTAAAGCAGATGATACCATGTTGTCCCTGATCAATATGTTACCAGCAGGAGAGAGGCAGACAGTCATCCTCAAGAAGCAAAACAAAGATACAGTTTCTTGACTGGACAGATGGAGGGACAACCTGATCTCTTGCTATGCCCTGCCATCTGGAAGCCATTTAGCACACACTGACCCCCACCTTACAGACACCATTATTTTTCCCTGTGCACACCATCTGCATTATGTGGCAATATATGGAAACAAAAGGAACTGATTAGTAAATGACTAAAGATATTGGGTGGAAAACACTTTATAATTGTACTTTACTGCACACAGACTGGAATAACATCATGCTGTTCAGTAGCCCTGGTAACATTTCCAAAATCTAGTGCAGAGGTACCCAGCAAGCATCACACAGAGACATTACATGTGTGTGCATTAGAGAATGTTATCCAGTCACACTGAAAAACAGGGGTGCAGTGTTTCTACAGAAACTGCCAAAAAAGGAGTGCCTTAATATGATCACCTTACTTATATAAGCAATAATCTGCTCTGTGACACAGGTGAACAGTTGATGACAGATGAGGCAATGACACAAAATAACAAATACCACTGAAGCTCTTAGATAAGAAAAGCCCAGTCCTGCTACGACTGATCCCCACTGAGAGCACAACCCCCTGTTTTCTAAGAGTATTACTTTCCATTGCTACTAACTTTATGTTCTTACCAGTTCAGGGTTGAACAAGCCCCAGGGAAGTCAGCAGAGCTGTCACTGCAGGGAGAAAGCTGCACCATGACTATATTCACAGGAGCTAAAGGAGGGGTCCAGCTGCATTGATTTAACCCTTCTTCTCCCAACCAGCTGCACCTGGGGCTGGGCACTCGTGGCAGCTACTGCCTTTCTACTGCTGGGACAGCAGGAAACACCCCTGCAAGGCTTACAGAGAAGCTGGCAAGTAACAACAGCCGGGACAGGAAAGACAGGTGCAAAGAGAACAGGCAGGGTTTTAAAGCCAAACAAGGACGCAAAAGAAAGGAGTAAGAAAAACAAATGGTGCTGACAAGAGTTAACTTGTGCAGCATTTAAAAAAAATAAACGAAAAAATGAAAACAAACAAAGAACCACCCACTCCAGCTGACTACAGTGTATTTCTCTCTTGGTAACCTCTGCTTCAGGAACTGGAAAACTACCTACATCCACGCTGAACACCCCTGGTTTGCAACTTTTTAGTGCTGAACCCTTGCAAAAACTCTGTCAGATGGCTCAGGTCAGGATATGGAGACAAGATCCAGGTTCTGAGGCTGCTGCACAGTCCATGTGCCCTCAGCCCTACTGGGCTCAGGCACCCTGCACTGGCTGCCTGCACAGCTGGGACAGAGTAAGGAAGCCCCAGACTATGACATACTAACAAAAAAGTCTTTTAGAGACAGAAGTTATAGATCAAAAGGTATAATGTAATGAACTTGAAACTCCAGATTCAGATGATAAAGTGAACAGAGTGAATTTGTGAGGTTTACAGGAGGTAGTGAATTAAAACACTCTAAGATTGCTCTCCTGAAATGTTTCCTAAGGTGACATTTAATCACAGTTTGCGTGCCTTTTTCCATGCAAAAAAGCAAACTTACCACCCTAAGGGCAAGAATCTTCTATTTCATGCTCTAGTCCAGAGACCATATGTAAATCTTTCTGGCACTTTTGGTGTTAGTCTTTTTTTCTTGCCTATGCATTCAGAAAGTAGCTGACAGCTCCACCTCAATTACTGCTCACCTTTTTCTAAATGCCTCACTACTATGGCCAACAATCCATTTACAGAAAAAAACCCATCAGTAACCCAATTACATTTGTTAAAAACAAAAAACCACAACTCAGTGAGTAAAAACTTACAAAAACTGGAAGAAATCCACATCATTAGCTTCCCACTGTAAGCTTCTCTAGGTCATCTTACTCCAACTGCAGGAAAAAGTTTGTTTTTCACAGGCTCACTCAGCCAGTGACTAACCAGCTTGGGGACTGGTGACAGACCAGTATGGGTTAAATAACCAAGTGACCCAGCATTTAAGGTGGATTGAGCAAGCCACACATGGTCCCTTCTGCCTTTGGTGGCACATTATTGTGACTTCAGCTAACAAATTTAATGCTAGCTTAAATATACTGTGTATGTTTACACTCCACTGAACTCCCAGTGATTGAAGGGTACACACACCCTACAAGGCTTCCTCTGTTGTTGGCAGTTAAGACAGATTTTTATGCCCAAAGATCCTGACAACCCCACTGCCACCAGCACAAATAAAGCAACAGTTTCCCTTCCCAGCACAAGCAAAGGCAGGCAAAAAGGCCAAAGCCCAATAGAGATGAGATAGCCGAATAACAATCAGGGCCTGCTTTATAATCAAAATTATGGAACTTCTAATGAGGAACTTCTGATAATTACAGAAAATGGCCAAAGCATCAGTTACTTTGCAGTAATTAAAAAACCCCAAACAAATCCCAATGAAAGTATAAGCCCCTAAAAAAATATAGGGCTGCACCTTCACATGCCATGACCCTCCTATGTGCTGAACTGAAACAATCTCAGGGAAAGGTAAACAGCATCTTCCTTTGAAGCCTTTGAGAAAGGGGGATGTGAATTCTGGTGCAGATTTCTCCTGACAAACGTCCCACTGGCGACAGGTAGAGGCAGCAAACCCCTGTGAGCAAGTGACCACGGCAGACACCCACCCACCCAAGGAGAGGGACAGCAGCTCCTCAGGCAGCACTGAGAAGGCCACCTGAGCAGGCAGGGGCAGCCCCAGCCCCCTGCTGCAGTGCCTGGCTGTGCACAGTACCTGTCTGCAGTCAGCTCAGCAGCAGCCACGGGGCCAGCATGTCCAGGCGCCGCAGAAACTGCCGGGGGGTGCTCACAAGGGTCGAGGGGAGAAGCCAACTGTGTGTCATCACCTGGTCCAGGAGGGCTGCAGAGAGAAAAGACATGGGAGAAGGCAGCCTTAGAGGTGTGAGTTGTTGTAGGGTTCCTGCTGTTTGCCTCTCTGAACCACGAGGCTTCAACATGGGTGTGCTGACTCGTGTGTTGAGGGGAGGCAGCGCAAGTTGGCGTTCTTCATAAAAGTTGCTTTTGTGCACGCCCCTGCTGTTCCCACAGCACTGAAATCTCGGGCTTTTTGGCTGAGTTACAACTGCAGAAGCAATGAGACAGTACAATCCGACAGCAAATTAACCCCATTTTGATTCTGATTATAGAAAAGCTGCTGCTGGAACAAGAGAAGTGACCAGACTTCCTGGGTCAGACACCACACAACACTCAAGGAGCTCGGGATTGGGTTTCACCTGGAGCTGGGGTGGGGGCTCATCAGTGTCAAAGGTGCCCCAGGTATGCAGGGAGCACACAGAGGGAGACAGCCAGCCTGTCCCATTCCCGGGGAGAGCAGAGTGCTGCTGAGTACCAGCACCTCATGGACAAAAAAACTCAATTTGGAAACACACCCTTGAATCAGTAAGGAAAGGAGCCTCACTGAAGGAGGTGTTGTATTGTTTTTAAGAGACACCAGATCATGGAAACCTCCCGAAAGCAGTATCTTGGTTGCCTCCTTCAACCTGACTTTGTTGTGTGGCCACTCAGAGATCAGGGCCCTGGAAACTTCAGTTTTACCTAAAACTCACCAAAATCCTCAAGTGTTTTGTAAACCATAAAGTGTGACATTAAGTTTGGGATCCAATTTCACGTTGTACTGAACCTCCTCCTGTCCATGTTGTTTCCTGTACCACCAAGTGAATAAAACTCTGTACACAGAGGGGTGGTACCATACACAGATGGATTTGAGGTATATCAACTTAAAACTGTCACTCAGCATTTGGGATTTCAGCTTAAAAATAAAAAGCCCTAAATGACAAAAATCAGCTTTAAAGGATTACTATTGTGCCTAACTTCAAATCCAGAGAACCAGCATGATTCTTTACTGTACTTTAATTTTGGATCAAAGAACATAACAAAGAGCCAAACTTCACTGTAATAATGTCACTGTTACTGGCTGCCATCTGAATATACTCACACTTCCCATATTTTATCTAAAGGATTCTGTAACATGTTCATATGGGAAAAACAATTACAGTGCTGAGCCATTAAGTGGCCACATGTTCTCTGGTTTAACCACACCTGAGGGCTCAGCCTGTTGCAGGGAACTTTGAGCCAAGGTGTTTACAGGTTCTAAAGTCCTCTGGTTTATTATCATGAAGGGACTGCTTTTCACTCTTTGCTGACTTGCAGGGCACAAACTGGGGTGTCCCCTTGAGTGTTTAGAAAGTGGACCTTGACAACAGCACTTTGTTTTTCACACTCATAGTGAGAAAAAGGAGCAGATGGGCAGGTTTTGTCCCGGCTCTGACAGAGCACTCACCCTGTGAACATATGGACAGCAGGGCAAAGCCCACACTAGAGCTGAAGCTGGTTCTCCTGCTGTGCCTCAGTCTGGTGAGTCAGTGAAGTGTTTGCCCACCACCACTCATGTCTCCTGCACGACCAACTCCTGCACAGCGATTTTCATAGTCTGAGGACAAGGTAACCTGAAACTCGGGCTTGTGGAGGTGATGGCAAAGCTGTTCCTTGCCAAGCCACCCTGCTCTGTGCTGCAGGGACAATGAAGCCATCCAAAAGCTGCTCAGACTAGTTCCACAGCTGACATTCCTGGGCATCACAACTACCTTGGGCTCACAGGCAGCCACCACCAGGTCCCTGCTCTCACCACCAGGTCCCTACTCTCGGTCCTCAGCACCCACGAGCCTTTTAAGACAATTTGTTTCTCTGTAAAAAGGCCACAAGCTTTTACCATTCCATTGCCTGAGTTCTGGGTCAAGTGTGGAAGAGGATCTACATAAAACTACTTCCAAATTCGACTTATGACAAGCATGACTGAAATACTTTTCAGAGGAAAATGCCTCACAGTTTAACAAGCAGTTGCTGACCAACAGGTGCAGCGAGCACACTAAATTCAGCCCAAAGATCGAGGGGTTCAGTCTGTTATTAGTGTGTCACAAGTGAGAGACACTGCCCATCAAGTGTCCTTAGGCTCTTGAGTTTCACAATTTACTTTTAAGGCCTCTACTTATCCTTGAAAAGAGACTTTTCCAAGTCTCTGTTAGAAGGCAGATACGCAAATAAACAAGTTTCAGGAAAAGCCTGACCCCTAGCAGTCATTAATATATCAATGAATGAATGAGAAATAACTCCACAAACCCATGTAATTTCTTCCATTTAAAAACAGCAGGTCTGACCTCTGTCTAAATAAGGTTTCAAACCAAGGTAGAAAACAAAGATATGCACAGAAACACAGCTTGGCACATGTGGACACAGAGGCAGAGGCAACGAGGGCTGGGTGTTCTGTGGGTCTGTTTGCTGCTCTCCTACACACACCCATGAGATGCAAACCTTAAACCCCTAACTTCACAGGAAAGTTTTAAAATGCCCTGACACTGGTGCTGGAGACAGAAGGCAGCTACAGGTCTTGGCATTTACTCCCTATCCATGTTTTTTCAATCAGGAATGCTGGATGTGACTCCCTTTGAACAGTCTACAATAGCTCCAAGTTTATTCCGAGGGAAACCAATAGGCATTTCAAGCTCTGCTATCTCCTAGTCCCAAACATTTGGTTTCTTATAATGAGATAACAGGAAGATTTATAGATCCTGCTCTTACTCCAGAACTCTGGAAAATGGCACCAACAACTGCAAGGCAGGACTGAGCTCTCAGTGCTCTCAGCACCAGCTATTTAGTTTTCTTCAAGAAACAAGATGCTGCTCACTGGGTACAGCAAGTCGGACAGACAAAATCCTCTACAGTCAACTTCTTGAGCCTCAGTTTACCCACACATAAGAAAAAAGATTAATCAATCCCAGGAAAACATTGAGAGGATTTGTTATTTCTTGTACTGCAATCCTTTGGAAAGGAAAGAGGTCTAGCAGCACCTCCATTGGTTCAAATTCACTCATTCAAAGACATCATATCTCATAAAACTTGACCCACTTTGTTAATTCCTACTTAGTATTAATTTTATCTTCTCCTGCTTTATTTTGTAGCTTACCTCATACCTTAGCCACATTCACTGGAATAAACTTGATGTGTAGAAAATACAACAATAACCAGTTACAGTAACTCTATACACCTCTGGTATTTCTATTCTTCAGAAGTATTTTCATGGTTGTTGGGGCTCCTGTCACTATGCTTTAGTGGAGAAGGAGGTAAGAAACTATTTCGCATACTAGAAATGAACATTACTGGTATCAGAAACTAAAACTAAACTTGCTCAGGGAATAGCTCAGAAGAACTGCACAAGGTAGAAGAACCAAAAAACCCAAACCTCTTCTCTCCTTCCCTCCCCTCCCCCCGTCTTACGAGGCAATTTAAAATTGATTTAAATATCTGCAGAATTTTAAGAAAAAATATGAGATGCTAAAGTTGAAATGGAAAGTGTGGCTTTATTTCCCAATGAACTAAGTGGACGTCTCTACAATCAAATCATCCCCACAGGGCAAGTCCATGTATCAGCAATAACTTTCAAAGCTCAGATATAATGATGACTGGAGGGTCTCTTTTGCTGGTCACTATGCACAGATACAGCCAAGGTTTTACTTTTACCAGCTAAACACACAGTCAGAGTCAAAAAATAAAGTTTTGGGAAATACACTTCTTTTGTAAACCCAACATGGAATTCACCTATGCATTTAAATATGTGATTTTGGAAAAATCTCTCAAATTCCTTCTGTTCTCTGAAGAAAAATCTATGCCTTAAGTGCCTCACTTTGTATTTAGACTGCAGGAGCCCCTGCACCCCTCGGCCAGGCTGAGTCCTGCTGAGGTGGACGCCGTGCAAACTCAGCAGTGAAGGTATCCAGGAGATGGACTGGCACGTGTTCATCAAAAGCAAATACAACCAGAGATTGACGCACAGAACTGTGCATGGCAGCATTTCTACACTCATGAGGAAAAAAGACACTGCCACCAAGATAACAAAACTGGCTCCTGGGGGAATCATTCCAGTGCCAGAGTGGGACTTGAGCAATGAGCAGGACAGGTCTGGGGGATGGTGCTCAGAGCACCCAGAAGAGCCCAGCATGGCTGGGGCAGCACTCGAGTCACACCTGTCCCCAAGGATGGACCTGCCATCACCCTGGCCATCATCCTGCATCCCCCAGAGTGTCTGCAGTAGTCCACGTGGGAACACAGGGCTGCCGGGCTGCGGACACAAGGCTGTGCTCCTAGGGCACCCTTCCATACTACAATGCAAGAAAGGAAAGCAAACGCAGCCAACCACGTTCTGGAGACATGAAAGTGTTTTTTAGAAGGCAACAGGAGGCAGCCCCAGAAACCAGGTGTGTAGCAGCTGGCAGCCCCTGCAGGTGACCCCCAGTGACCCTGTGGAGCAGAGCTCTGTCACTGCCGGGCATCTGCCGTGTGACCACGCAGAGTCATTCTCAGAAATGATACTTTTCTGGCACTGCTCATGGAAATCCCGACAAGACAGAGAAGTTATCTTGGCAGGGGATGGTGTTCAGTGACACATTACCTGCAGGCCTGCCCTTCCTCTCTCACCCGATCCTTCTTGCTTTGAAAGTCCCTCATTTCTGTAACGTGTGTCCCCAGATTGATCATAATAGTAAAATAGAAAAAAAGTAACTTCGTTTTTTTCCTGAGTGCCCACATCACTGTGGTCACGTTAAAACTTAGGGTGAGTTATTACACCCAACAAACACAAGCATTTTAGATGAAAACAACTTAATGGGACTGAAACACACGTTCCAGTACTACTTCCTTCACAAGCTAAAAGAGGGACAGCGGAAAGCCACATAAAAGTCTCAGAAGTATAAATCACGCCTGCACAGGATGAATAAGCAAATTTGCTGTAATAACTGTCAACCATTATAAAAAGCCCATCACGTCACCACTGAGCAGCTTTTAGAGCCTCGGAAGGGCTCTCGGTCACGTCCTGATGTCATTGCTGCAGAATTTCAGAAGTTTCAAATTCCAGCTGGTAAACCTGAAGCAGAAGTTTCTCAGTACAAACAACACACACACACAGAGCCTCCTCACTCGAGCAGAAACCCCAAACCCGAGCAGAAACCCCAAACCCAACCAGAAACCATGGCAGGAGCCACAAAACCATCCAGTCTTTTTTTTTTGGGGAGGGTGTAAGGAGAGTTAATCCTCACCCAGAGCTGGAGGCAGCGCTGCGGGGAGCGCAGGAAGAAAAGTTCCGAAAAGTCGTTCAAAGCTGGGAAAAAGATTTAAAAAAAAAGAGGGGGGAAAAAAACCTTTCCCCTACTCACCAACGCCAGGAAATAATCAGCAGCTTTCGTACTCCCGGTCATCCTCGCTTCCAACACAACACCCCGCAACAGCCCCTCTCCGGAGCACCAGCTCGCTGCGCTCCCACCATCCCGGGCGGGGACCGGCGGCTCTGCCGCGCCGACCAAACCCCGCTCGCTGCCGACGCAGCTTGGTTGGTTAATATATTTATTTTTTTTTTTATTTTGGGCGAGCTCTGGGGCGTACAAAAGGCCGAGGAATAGGAGCCTAGAGCTGCTTCTCGGAGGCTCCTCCCATGAGGCTCCCCGAGGAAAGGGCCGGAGCGGCCGCGGCTGCCGCGCCCCGTCCCGTCCTCCNCATCTCAGCGCCGCCGGGGGAGGATGCGGCGATCGTGGGACAAAGCACCGAGAAACACAAAGGAACACGAGCCCCCAAAACCGCCTCCCACGTGGGTTTTCTTCCCTCTTTCTTTCCCCTCCCTTTTTTTTTTTTCGGAGTTTCCATCCGCTGGAGGTGGCGGAGGGGGATGGATGTGGAGAGATTGAATTACGGTGTGTGTAAGGCTTAAAGCACACGCAAAGAGCTCCTAAAGCTTGAAAATGTGTTCGGCAACTTCTTTTTTTTCTTGAAGTTACAGAAGGCAGGAATGGTGTTTGGCCCCGCTTTAAGGATAACTTTCAAAAATGTTTTCAGGATGCAAAGCTTTTAAAAACTTTCACTGGAACTTCTATGTGTTTGTAACTAAACAATGTATGCTTAAATCTAAACAAAACCATTGTATTCCTGGGTTATGTTCCAGTTCCTAAAGTGGCAAGCTTTTCTCATGGGTTTCTTTACCTGCCTTCTTACAGGTTAATCTTCTTCCTTATAAGTTCCTTTACCTGCTTTCTCATGATTTTTTTTCATATGCTTTCTTATAGGTCTCTTTACCTGCCTTCTTAAAAGCTCCTTTACCTGCTTTCTTACAGATTTCTTTCTTATAGGTTCCTCTACCTCCTTTCTTTTATTTACCTTCTTTCTTATAGATTTGTTACCTCCTTTCTTGCAGGTTTCTTTACCATTAAAAAATGGAGCCATTTTAATTAGTTGTGTGCCCCTCTTAATCTCTTAAGTTTCCTATGGGTTTATTACAACACAAAAGAGTGGCTTCACAGGTAATTAAGTCTTTGCATGGAGATACACCAAAATTGCATATACAAGCTGCCAGCACCCAAGGAATTAATTGAGACTCTACCCAGGGATATCATTATCATGTTTATAAGATGCCATACAGCAACTATAGCTTAAATGTCTATAATGTCTATCCCACAGCAAAAGAGTCGGTAGATTCATTGCCTACCAAATGCCCAATAGATATTATTTCAGATAAAATGCTGGGGTTACAGAGATTTAATTTAGCTGAGTTAGTTTCCTAGCTGACTCTACATCTCCAAACTCTTCAATTGTGGTGCCAGTTGTGTGACAAAACTCACATTTCCTCTTCTTCAGAACTCTGTCCAGCCTCTAGCAGGACTGTGCATCTCCTTTTAATGTTAAGGTACAGTAATCATACCTGGTGGACCTCTCAAAGCATCAATTTAGAACTGGGCCACAGAGGGAAAAGCTATTCATCAATGTTTATTTTTTAAACTCCTGAATTGTCTCTCCTTCTAGCTCTTGTCTGAATTTCTATAAGCAAAAGGAGGGAACAGGTTTGTGTTCAGGTAAATTTTGTGTTGCAGGAGAATTTCCACATCTAGTCTGAAAGCAGGAGACAGGGACTTCCCTTCAGTGTCCTCATTGCTGCTTTTAGCAATTCAGATTCATGCACAGGAAACAGAAGACCATACCAAAGGATCCCCAGATGCCAAATCAGAAGCTGATGGATGAAAATGGTGACAAACATGCAGACAGACAATGTCACCTGAGCTGCAGGGTATGGCTTGTCGAGGGGCAAGCATGGTTATGGGAGAGTTCACTTGGTTGCAGCACCACTCTGACAGCAAGAATTCAGATGAATCTTAGAGTTAAAAGTTTCTGGGGAGAGCATCTCTCCCCTATCCTGCCTCCCAAGCAGCAGGAAACCAGCCATGGAAAAAGTTACTGTGATTTTTGATACAGGTACAAGCATTCAGTCCCCCTCTCATTCTGGGGGGAGCTAACCACTTCTGTCATCTGGAAACCATTTCACAAATAGCTTCTGCAGGTAAAACTGCCCTGAGGGGGAAGGAGACCCTGGAGAGGGGAATATTCATTAAAATAAATTTTTATTTTCTTTACTAGCAGCACTTCAGTCTGGCACAAAGCCGTGGCGACAGACCAGCTGTGCTCCTGCTAACAGCACCAAATGCAGCATTTCTGGAATAAAATGGTCATTTTCCTCAAAGAAAATGCCCCTCCCTGTTTGTTCCTTTGGTCTCTTGCTGTGCCAAAGCCCTTTCACCTACTGTGAAGCAATCTCAACCCACCTTTGTCATAAAAAAAACCCATTTCCACTTGTCTCCCAGTGCCCTCTGCTACTCAAACAGAGGGAACCTGATAGGCTCTCCCTCCAGGAACACGGTGCCAAGGTGTGCCTGACCTGCCTTAAGAGAAGGCTTGGGGCAGGAGAGGGGAAACAAGCTGAAAAGCAACAGGAAAACAAGAGATAAGCAACCTCCCAGCAGGGCTGGGGAGACAATGACAGGGCAGGGGTGGCTGTCAGGGAGCAGGGACAGGTTGGCTGGGGCGGCCACGGATCAAAGAGCCGCCGAGGAAAGCCTTGCAAAAGATTTCTCCCGGGGCCAGAGCTGGAGCAGTGAGTGTGCTGATGAGAGGGACTCAGAGCAGGAGACATCCCACAGGATGGCTGAGCCCTTCCCTGGCTCCCAGGGAACAGGGAGCTGCAAGGAAAATGCAGAAAGCATCAGGATGTTAAAAGGGGGGCATTTTTTAAAAAAATGCAGAACATATGATCACAGAATGGTTTGGGTGGGAAGGGACTTTAAAGCTCATCTTGTTTCAACCTCCTGCCATGAGCAGGGACACCTTCCACTATCCCAGATTGCTCCAAGCCCTGTCCAACCTGGCCTTGGACAGTTCCAGGGATGGGGCAGGCACAACTTCTCTGGGCAGCCTGTGCCAGGGCATCACCATCCTCTCAGTCCAAGGTTTGCCCTATCCTTGCATGCCCTTGGAATAAATGTCTTTGTGCAATTTTAAATTGGTCTTTGTGAAAACTCAGTGCCCATTTTTAAGGCCACTTTGCAACAAACCCATATAAATGTATTTCAGTTTGTTTAGAATTAAAGAGGAGTTTCTCTTTTGCATTTCCTAACCAGAGTTTCCTGGTTATTCACTCCACAAAACCACAGACCCAATTAAGTGCAGAGCAGGATGGCTGAGATAGCCAAGCCACGTCTGTAATAACACCTGAACTTTGTATTTCCACTGCTTTCCACATACAAATTGCCCACAACCACCATTTGTGGTGGCTGCAAATTAGGTCGTGCATTTCCCAGCAATTTTTATTGGCAAGGCTTTGGGATGGCTCTGTCTTCAAATTCCCAGACTTCTACCTTAACCTTCCTCTTGTTAAAAAAACAAAGGGAAGTTTAATGTTAACCCCTTACATCTCGGAGGATCAAAGTGATGGGAAACTGCCACTTGGCACATTTCCAAATAAGTAAGATGGCTTTTCAGAAAACCCTAGGCTACACTCAAAGCCTCACAAATCTCACTTGATAACTTCTCTAGCAAACCAAGTTTATTTGGAGTTTCTACCTGAAGAACAAGATTTGAAGAATGCTGGATGTAACGTAAGTTTCATGTACCATCACAGCATTAAAAAAAAAAAAAAAAAAAAAGATAAGATGTGGAAAGTCTTGGAGACTTTTAAATATTCAGCAAAACTGACTCTGTGTTTGGACTCATTTAATGACATTGTTGGGAAGGGGAAATGGAAGTTTTAAGTGTCCACTTATTTTCTTTTTCCTTAGTTGTTAGAAACTGAGAGCTGTATTCATGCTTTTTGCTTTCATTCCAGGAAACAAATCCAATCTTCTCTGTCTGCTGCAGAGTTATTCTTAGCTGGCTTTGATATTTCTATCAGCTAAGAGAGCATAACAATGTTATCGTGCTTACAAATTCCAAAGATTTTACATAAGCTAGTGAGTGCCTTAAACAAAAAAAAAAAATCACAAAAACTACTTTATTGATTACACTGTTTGTGTTTCGTTAGCCAAAGGAGTTAGGAAAAACAGGCTGGAAAAGAATTTTAAAAAGCAGTTTGATGAGTTTCAGTGAGCACATGCTCTATGGTTTTTAGAGCCCCATGTACAAAGAGAAGCTGAGACTGACAGGTGTGAGGCTGGAAAACACCAGGTAGTTCAGGCCAATGAATCCTTTACACCCTACTTGTCTCCACAGAGCCCTGCCTTCCTAATTTGACTTTTTATCAGTTGAAACAGCTACACCCCTCCCCTTTATTTAGGCAAAATGTGACAGCTGTGGGTATAGTGCTTGTAGGATGGTCTGGGTGGAAAGGATGGTGCAACATTCACCCTGGCTGAGCTGTTAGAGGCTCAGGGCCAAATTCTTTGCCGATATCACCCCAGTGGAGCAGAGACTTTAGCCCAGCATTTACCAACTTCAGGACAGGCTGCAGCCTGAGCCTTCTCCCACACAGCTGTCCTCAAAGGAATGTACACGAGGTAAAGAAAGTAAATTAGTGAAATTAAATTGGAAGCAACCTCTGGGAGTCCTCAGGCACTTTTGGACAGCTGGCTGTTTTACTGAGGACAGTGGATGTGTGGGGCAGACGGGAGTAGGGAAGAGGCAGGATTAAGCCTGGGTGAACAAAGAGATGCCAAGCACATTCCAGCAAGGAGAGCAAGATTACCATAACATATTGGGGCTGGTTCTTCCCAACAGCACAGAATGGTGGCACTCAGCATTTCAGAGGGACCTTAGAATCCAGAACAATCATGCCTTTGATTGGAGCAATTAACATTTCTACACTTATTATGGCAATTTGAGATGCAGAGCTTCTTACAGGGCAAAGAGACTCTACTGTGAGAATTGACCTGTCAAGATGAGTGTAGATGAACAGGCCCAAGGAAAAGAGCTTTAGAGATCTTGTCTGACCTATGCATGGGACATAGAGAATGTTTTTCAAGTAGCTTTGCTGATGCCAGCTGCTGCAATGTACTTCCCATACGAGAATGTGGGTTAGATTTATAAGTGATGGGAGTCAATGCAGCACAACTCTCCTTTCTCCAAAAGCATGGGTGCCACTGCTTTGCAGCATGTCTGTGGCTCCCTGTGCTCTTCCCTCACTGCACACCCAGCCCCAGCAGAGTCTGGGAGCATCTCTGAGAGCCTGGAAAACCCACAGGCCTGTTAACAAGCTGAGCCTTTTGCCAAACCAACAAATCAGTGAGAGGTGCAACGTGTTCTCTGCACCTTACAGACGCACATCTGGGAATGACTTCACCATCTCCAAAAAGCTCCCTCGGTACTTTTTCCAAGAGGCAATGGCAGTTTGCATGCACCAGCCAGCCAAGCTACAGGAAGTTATCAACCAACCATCTCCAAACAAGCATCTCTAAATATCCTTAAAATTTTGCCATCATTTTCAGTTTTGTTCTATGCTCTGCTCAACATCTGTCACAGGTCATGGTGCAAACAGGGGCATTTCAGGGACACAAGGAGTCCCTGTATATACAGGAATCCTCAATCTCCTTCCATAAAAGAAAGGTGTGTGGGTTACATTACAGGTGTGTGGGCATCCACTGCAAAAGGAGAAGAAGAAACAGCTCAAGTCCTGGTCTTCCTTTCCACGTAAAACTAGAACAGCAAAATGAAGCAGCTGGATGTCCAATAGTAAGTGGGGAGAATAACCTTTTGATCCCCAGATGTGACAATTAGGAACAGAGGTTTTCAGCTACAGGCTCGGTAGAGAGAGTTAAAAACATCAAAACCATCAAAAAATGGGGGGTTTTTACTCTTTTTTGGTGCTGACAGCGTTGCTAAAATCCAACCTTTCCCTGCTTCTGCAAACAGCACAGCTACACCTGCACAAGGAAGTGAGGCTAATGCTTCAGCCACAACCTCCTTTCCAAAAAAAATAATCATCCTTTTTACTGAAGGTTTGAAGGGAAGTCATTGATGCTGTATTATTGCTCTCAGACACAGGGCTGTCCTTATTAGTTGACCAGAGTTCTATTCCTAAAGGAGATGGGAGCAGGAATTGCTGTAGGCAGTGCTTGGAACTACTGTTCATCTCAAGGCCACCCTCCTCCCAGTGCCTAGACACAAAGGGAAGAAATTCCTCTGTTTCCTCTACAGGAAAAAATCCTCACAAGGATTTAAGAGTCAGATCACACAATTTTGCCCCCTCACACACAGTTCAAGGGGGTTTCAACATAAGGGATCACGTAAGAGATGAAGCTGTACAGAAGCAGTGGAGGGGGAAGAAAATAATGCTGAAATAATTCCGAACCATTTCCTTCCCCTAAATATAATATACTTCTAACTGTTACATATTTTGAGAGCTGGGGAGGATTCTTTCCTGGAATTCTTTCCATCAAGTCCACGTCCCCACAGGCAGCTCTTAGGAACGTGCACCTTATTTTGCATGGCTGTAGCAGTTACTCCTCTGTGAGGATGCCAGGGCAATAAACCACTGCACAGCACTCTGCAGCAACAAGTGCTGTGACTGCCTTACACAGCATATGGAACACACCTTGACATTTAATGATACAACACCAGTTTCAGTCTCAGAGGAAAACTGGATTGGTCAGTGTATTGGACCTGATGAAGGCAGTCCAACCAGCTCAACTAATGCTTTCTGCTTCTCTTTTGTACTATAAATGCATTTTCCTCTAAGAAATGAGCCTGATCAAAAGCAGAGGCTCCTCCTCTGTAACTTTGACAGTCCTCGATGTTTCAGACTTTTGGACAGTCACAGTCCAAAAGCAGCAGCTGCTTGCTGATACAAACACTCATGCTGGCAAAACAGGTGATAATGAATCCTTGAAGCATATGCAAGTATGAAGCAGCTACTCTGTGAATTGTCAGCAGCTGTTTCAAGAGCCCTGCCCTGCTCCCCACAGGTATTTATTTACAGCATGATCCACGCCCTGATATGGAACTCATGCACAGACACATGCACTGCCCATGGTCCCTTACGACTCCTGAGCCAGGCCATGCCAGCGATTTGTTTGGGAATTTCAAAGCTACCCACTGTGAAGCTTCCCATCCTATAAAGGGAAACAAACAGAAAGGAAAAGAGCCAGAGAGGAGTAATAGGGTCTAATTTCCTCGTCCCTTTATAGACAGATCCTTAAAGAGAAAGTCATACAGTTGCCCAGGCTTCCAACACTTCTAATATTCTTCTAGTGCACGTTCTGCTCACACAATTACATCACAGACAGCCTCCATCCCAGACTCACAGACAGCAGGAAGAACTTCCTGACGTTCTCACAGCAACAGAAATGCTCCAGGTATTTTCACTTACAATATGATTTTATCATCCTGACCTGGCACTGAGACATTTCCCCTTCGTATTCACTTGGTATCAGAGAAGTTTTTGGTTTGACTTAGAAAGATTCCATCTCTGCAGACCATGCATTGATAATGGTCTGATAGAGTTGAGCTTTTCACTGCACCCTTCTCTCTGCTGTTGTCTCAGCAGTTGCAGCTGTTGGTGCCTCCTCAGTACGGGAAGGAGAGGGACAGTGTGCAAGGAAATTGCTGAGGTTACAGAGGAAGCAGTGACATGACTACATAAATGGAAAGCGCTTATTCCAAGATCATAATTATTGTGAATTAACTGCACGTCAAACTAAGAATTCAGGCAGCAAAGTAAGGGCTCATTTAAAGGAAAAAAAAAAAAAAAGAATCTTAACGTTATTAAAGCAGTTACTGCTAGGTTTGGAAAATAAATAAAAATAAAATGAACAGCAACTCTGAGGCTCCACAAGTCCCAGCTCTGAAGAATTCACATCTGAAACAACTCCACGTCATTAGAAACACTGAATAACGCAGTGATCAAAGGCACTGTCAGTGCAATTATACTGTACGGGAGGATAAGAGGGAGGCCCAGACAACTAACAGAGTGACTAATTGGGTTACTCCATAGGCTTGTTTTTAAATACTGCACTCCTTGTGAGTGCTGCAGGTCTCATTTAACTGGGTCACCAAAACTTAGGCAAAAGTCTTCCAACTTAAGGCTAGGAAGTGCTATTTGGATGCCTAACTTTAGGCTGTGAGACATGAACACTGGCAGTGTAACCAAATCCACACAGGTAAAGACAGGAATGTGGACCAGCAGATGGAAAAGGTAAGAACTGTGCTCCTCAGCTTTTAGGACCTCTCTGTCCTTACAAATTGTTTTTTTCCACATAGTCCACATTTAGAAGCAGCATATACTTAAGACACAGTTAAGAACAGAGCAAGTGCTGTGCCCTCCCAAACCACCCAGACAACGGGTACCTGCCTTGAAAATTGTATCTCTGAGCAGCCCCGGGGCCCTGACAAGCATTTCTCATAGTAATTCAAAGTAAGTACCTTTCAGTAGGTAATCCTGCCACAGCCGTGTTTGGAAGTTCACTGAGGTCAGGGTTCTTAGGCTCAGTTAATGCAGGCGGTGAGAGGTTTCCTTTGGCATCCTGAAGTGAGTTTTCCTGTTGTGGATTCATCTCGCTCGGCTGGTTGTCAGCAGCGGTGAGATCTGCACGTGCTGAACGCTCACCCTGCTCCATCACAGGCAGGGCTGGAGAGTGATTTTTGTACAGGTCTGCCTCCTGCTCTCCAGTGCTCGTGTTTATGGCTAAGTCACCTTCACCAGTGACCAACATCCTTGCAGTACCTGTTTCAGGGACGTCTCCAGTTTTTTTGTCACCTGTCTCTGCCGTGCTTACCACTGTGTCACTGTTCTCTTTTGCATCTCCCTCAGTCACACTGCTAGATTCTAGCTGGGAGGCAGTTTGCAAGCAAACCCCCTGGCTTCCTTCATTTTTTAAGTAATCTATTAACCCATGCGTGGTCACTTTCTTTTCTTGCTGAGCATCTTGTGAATTTTCCGACGCTTCCAAGCATTTCCTATTTACTGTATCATCCTGTATCACCTGCATGTCATTCTCAGACTTAATGCCATGTATAAAGTGACTGTGAATGTGTGTCTCCCCGTTTTCCTCGGGTGACACATTAAAACTGTCTGCCAGTTTTTCGTGGCTGTAGGATCCTCCCGGGACAAGCGTCGAAGCTGCCGTGGCAGCGATGCCCTTGGCGATGTCTGGATCACCGTACTCACTCTCCTCCTGTTCATCTGGCTTAGGATGCCGGCACTTTTCAGGAGGAAGACTCACATCCTCTTCAGATGAAACTGGTTCTGCATCACACCCTGTAATTAAGCCATTTCCCTCCGTGGCAGCAGCGTCCTCTACGTCCCTCTGCTGTGCATCCCCTGCAGAGGTAACAGCTCCAGCGGGTTGTTGTTGACTGTGGGAACACGCAGGGAAGTTCTCAGCTGCTGCCCCATCAAAGGAAGCCGGTCCTTGCTTCTTTATCTCTAAGCTTATTAGCGATTCAGGATCAACGCCACCAGCACACACCCCTTCCTCTCTTTCCATCTCACTGCTCCCAGTGGGCTTGTCTGGCTTTTGCAGGTTTTCCAGAGCACGTTCAGCAGGTGTAGCTCCATCCAAGCTAGGGACAGCTTCTAAACAGCTACTGGGCTGCCTGTTTTCCTCAGTGTCCTGGAGACTTGCTGGTGGCAGCTCTGCCACGGTGTTTTCTTGTCGCAGAGATTTGCCTTCGGCAGCTTTGCAGGAAGAAGCTAAAGATAACTCTTGCCCCTCTGCTTCTGAGGTGCCCTCTGGAGCTCCTCTGCCCACCTTGTTTGGTTCTGAAAAGTTCTCAACACCACAGGGTTCTGCTGTATCCTTGGCCACTGGACTCTGCTTGAAGCCTGCATGGTTTTCAGACAAAAGCTGGGGTAATTCAGCACTCAGCGTGCTGTGGACAGTTTTTTTAAATATCTGGCTGATGTGCTGCCTGAAGTCTGGGATGCTGGAGCCAATGTCCAGAGAGCTGCAAGTCAGAGCCTCATGCTCCCTTCCAGAGTTCTCTGCAGACTGCTCGGAAATACTGACGTCTGCCCTGGTTATGTTGTTATTCTCTTTTGAAAGCTCTTCCATTTTTTCTGAATTCCCAGGTTTCTCTAAGATCTTACTGTCCTTGTCATCCACGCACATATTGGTTGCAATTTCCTCATTACTGCCTTCTCGTGATGATGAAAGGCTCAGTAGCTTCCCTTCTGGAGTAGGGATTGCTAACAGAGACTCTGCTGAACTGTCACTTTGCTGTGCTTTGAAGTTTGCCTCACTTTTTGTTTTTTTGGATTTAATTGCAGAGATCTCTTTCTTCAGCTTCTCAGAGTTGAACTGTGATAAGTTTCCAGTTCTCTGCCCTACATTTAAAGTCTCTGGCAGGGCGAAACTTCCGTCCCCATCACCCTGAAAACTTTGGTCTGGACAGTCTTTTTCACCCACACACATCCCTCCCACAGAGCTGTTTTCTGAATTGCCTGTTTGACCTGTGCAGGGTGAAGGACCTAAGTGTGCTGACACCTGAGGACCTGCAGGAACCTGCAGGTTCGAGTCACCTTCTAAGGTGTTTTGGCAAGCTACAACTTCCAGCTCATTATTTAGTGATTCCCCCCCATTACCCTCATCCATGGTGTTTCCAGGTTGCTGGCTGGGCTGGCTGAATGCAGAGGTCTGGGTGGAGAGGGCTGGAAAATCCGCTTGACAATAACCAGGCTGCTCTGTTGTCTTTTGAATGCAGCTGGATTTATTTGACTTATCGGTGGGAATTACTTCCCCATGTGCCTGAAATGCTGAAGGAGATCCTTGTGCCCCTGGACTTTTGTCAGGCTTCATATTGCTTGTTTCTGTGACAGAAGTGCTGCCCTCACAACGTATCTCCCTGTTTCCATCTTTCTGGATAATTTCCCCATCAGCAGTCAGAGTATTTACTGAGTTTTTTGCCATTAATGGCATTTTCCTTTGAGTTCCTGGATGAGGTATTTGAGGATCATTTTTCTCAGAATTATCAGAAGTATGTGCTATTTCTGTACCACTTGGCAAACCCTGCGATGTGTTAGTGGCACTTGCTGAGTCCTGTGCCCCTGGAAGGGTGTTTGTAGCAGCAGCAGCAGCAGCACAGCTTTCCCCAGTATTATCCTCCACCCTGCACACGCTGCCTGGCTCTTCATTCCTGTCAGATTCCTTACCAAACCTATTGCTCTGGCGTGCTGCTTCATGCTGACTAGCTGAGATCAAAGAATTATTACCCTGCTCGGGCTCGTTTGAGTTTTGCTTACTGCAGCAGTTTTCTTCTGCCTTGAGATGGGGTTTGTTTTGCTCGTTGCCGTCTTGCAAATGAAGCGTGGTCACACCTGGAACGTCTTGCCCGTGTGTGGTGCTGCCCACACTCTCAACCCTGCTGTTCCCCTTGCCCTGTTCCTCTACCCTCTCAGAGTCACACTGAGCCAGCCCAGACTGTTTCTTAGAGCTGTTTGAAATGTCCACAGGTATTTGTGCTATGCTGCTGGGATTATTTAGGTCCAACAGCCGCTCGGGTTGGGGTGCCCTTTCCTTGTGTCCCCCATCATCTGCTCCCGTGGCAGCTGCCACACTGCTCTGGTGCCTCTCTTGTCCAAGTGCTGTGTTTGGACTCCACCCAGCACACACCGACTGCTCCCATTGCTCTGCCCGCGGAGGAGCAGCTGGAACATCTGGATTTTCCTGCACCCCTCTGGCCCTGCCCTGCAGGGTCTCCAAAGAGCTGCACGTGTGGCTCTCAGAAGGGCAGCTCTTTGCAGTGATGTGGCTGTCACCCTTTTCCTCCACGTGCTGAGCAGCAAGTCCTGAAGTACCAGCTCCAGCCTCGGGGGGTTCTGAGCAAACCATCTGTGCATCCCTGTGGCTTTCTGCAGCCACTTGCTCCAGCTGAGCTTGCACTGGCACGTCTGATTTGCATTCACCCCTCAGTGCCAAATCTTTGTCCTCCACGGGACTTCTCACTGCAGATTGGTGCTCCTCCTCATCTTGTTCTCCATCCCCAGCACTGCTGGGTGCAGCTGCAGGTTCCTTCTCTGGACCACAGCAAGGCACCTCAGGGATGTGACTGTCCTGTTCTTTGGTTTCCAGAGCCTCTGAGACCTCCTTGGTTTGTTCAGCCCAGCGATCCACAGTCCCTGCCAACTCCTCCAAGCCCTGGAGATCAGCTTTTAATTTGAGCATTTTTGCACTCCCTCCTGACTTGCTAGAGCTCTCAGGCTTTTCTTGCCTCTCAGCTTTGCGTTCAGATTCCAACACAGTTTCTCTAGCAAAAGCCTTTTCCCAGGATTCATCCTGCTTACTCTGCTTAATATTATTGTTGCCAGGGTGGAGAAGCAGTGAACTGTGTGCACCGTGCAAACAAACCTTTTCAGCCCTGGGACAGCCTGGCTGGCCCAAAGTTTCGCCTTCTGGCTCAGAGTTCAAGCAATCCGAACTCAGTGGGCATTCCTCCCTTGCAGGCTGTGGTGCAGCCATGAACTTGTTCTCCAGGTCATCCAGGGCAGCTGCTTTCTCTTCCCTCCTTTGTTGTTCAGGTTCACAAACCAGGGGCTGTGAATTGCCTTTGGGAGTTTTCAAGTTACTGTCTAAACTCAGAGGCCTTTCCTCACCTTCTTCCCCTGCGTGACCTGTTGAAGTGTTTTCACAAAGGCTGAGTTCTTCAGGATTGTGTTCCAAGTGGGTGTTTTCCATGTCCTGGTGCTGGTTACTAACACAGCTCAATAGTTGTCTTCCTGCCCCACTGGAGCCCTGAGGTGATTCACTGGTTTCTGACGCTTGTGCATCTTCTGTTCTGATTCCTGTTTTTATTCCTGTAACATCTGCCTCAATTTCTTTTTGATACAGCTCTGTGGATCTGCTCAAAGAAGTACTTAATGCATATTCTTCCAGTAATAATCTTTTATCTACCAGTGAATTTTCCTTGGTGGGACTGATAATGCTTTCTGTTTCAGAAAGTGTGGTGCTTTCTCTAGACACATCATCAGCTTTTATAGTTTCATTGCTACTGGCTTCATCTTTTGGGCTTTCAGTTTTGACAGCTGATTTTTCTTCTTCCTCTTGCTTAAATGATAAAGGCACACTGAAATGCTCAGCACTAACAAGCTCATCCTCCTTTTGAAGCTCTCTTTGAAAAATGGATTTGTTTTTTTCAGAGGCTGTTTTCGCTGTTTTGCTCCTCAGTGGATCTTGAGAGTCATTTCCAGGCACATATTCCCTCGAAGGCTCTTCAGGCTTTGGTACGAGGGAGAGATTTGGAGGGTTCGAAGGCAACTCTGACACTAAAGTACAGGGTTCTGATTGCTTCCTTTTGCTTACAGACAGAGCTGGATTTGCCTCATTCCCCCTAGCTGTTGTCCCAGCCCCCATCTGTAGATCACAGACTTCACTGATCTCCGTGAAGCCCTGAGCATTCACAATTGCTCCAAATTTTTCACTGTCTGAGCCTCCTGTTGCTGGATAATTTAGGATTAAGGTTTCCTTTTTCATTAGCAGACCCTCTCCACCATCTGTGTCCTGTCTACCTTGCTGCATTACTTCTTGCAGCTGACCTACTTCCAAAACTCCTCGCTCCTGCTCGGCCTCCTGAGCAGTAAAATAATCTGCTGCTGCTTTACCCTGGGGAAACGTGCTGACATGTGGCTCCCTCATGCCACCCAGCTCTTCACTCTGCCAGAGAGGTCCTAACTCACTCAAACTTATTAGTGGGACTCCTTGCATTTCCGTGACTGCAGAGGGAGGGCTGAGCTCCAGCCTTGGGACTCTGGGCTCCTCCTCGCTGGTTTTGGTATAGGAGGCAGCAGTATTGTCACATTTGGGCCCTCTGTCCACAGATTTGCCACGTGCTGATCCCTCTTCTTTGTCACTCCCTGGACCTGGTGATGGCACTGCTCCGTTGTAGGCTGAGGTGGGTAACTTGTCCTTGCTGCTTGGGACATGTTCTTTGGCTGAGCCTGCAAGGGGCACTGAGACAGGCAGGCTTCTCTCTCTTCCTGCAGCAGGCTGCTTTAAGAAATTAGAGTCTGTTTGTCCTCCTTGCTTGTGCAAGATAAGGTTCTGTCCTGTCACCTCTGAAGACACCATGCTTGCCTTTGGGTTGGATAGCTCTTCAGCACTGTAGCTACTGATGCCTTCATTACCGATGCTGCCAACAATGGAAACGTTTATTTGTTTCATGTCAATAAAGAAGCAAAGAATACGAAGCAAATGAAGTAAAGAATAACACCAGTCTGTGCCACTGATGTTTCAAAGCCATGCACTACATGCACTGAGAAGCTGATAATCTGCTTTCAGGAGTTAAACCATCAGACACAGTGATTTAAATGCTCATTACACTGCACAGTGTGTCCCTACTCTTACCTGAGAGCCACTGTGCTCATGATATGCATTTTAACCATTCCAAAACCTTAGATCAGTGTGGGGAGAGGGGACACACATGCAACAGACTTAGGGGAAAAAATCTGGGGGGAAAAAAAATACTGGGAAAACCCCCAATACCTCCAAGAAAGGCTCTTTGTTTCTGCTTCCAAGAGCCCACTGTGCACAGGGCTAAGAGCGATCCACGGGGACTGCTGCTATCTGGCTGGGCTCGAGTGTGTAGCAGGAGATTAAGAAGGGCCCATCTGCTGAATGTTTTCTCCAGCTGATCAGCAGGCTCGATTCTCACCAAAAGGCCAAAGGTCTGCCCAATGCAGGGTGCTGCCTTGAGATGGAACACACCCTATGAGGTCATTGAGTTGCGGTGTTTGATTTCAGCACATGTGAGCTGTTACCCTTGGTGTGATCTCCCTCCCCACCCATTACAGATAAGGTAGAGAAAATGGAACCAGTTGGTCACGTACACTTTGTGGACCTCAGTTTTTCACGCTGAGGTTTGTAGGTGATGAAATAGTTTGACCTTGTTCTCTCCCTCATCTTCCCTGCCTGGGCGTATTTTCACCCCCTCAGGGAATATGAAGTGAAACATCAATCCAAAACTGACTGTGGACTTGTGCCTAGGAGGAAGGGGCAGTGCTTGCTTGACATGGAATAATAAATCCCATCCAAAGCAAGACACACAGATAACACACTGCCAAACGCAGGGAGGTCAGTGTGATGACAGTGAGCTCTGGTTCCAGGGCAGCATGGGCAGAGGAGGCTCACGGTGAGCCCATCGCTGCAGCTTTGCCGTAGCTTAGCAGTAGCAGGTTACAGTTCAGAAATTCAAAGTCAGCTATGGTTTGGAGCTGTAAAAGATGCTTAAAACACCTTCTGAAAGGCCAAGAGTAGATTGGATTTCAAGTAATCTCCAGAAATCTGAGAAGCCTGTCTCCCCTGCTCTGCCCAAGTTTTACAGATAAAATATTTGATGGAGAAGGTAGTCGGTGAGCAGCTCTCGTGTCCCTGCAGTTTAGGTCTGTGTTTATACAACCAGGGCCTCTTTGGCTGTGCTACCCTGCACAAAATGCACTTCCAGGTGGGCCAAAACCTCTCCTTATACTGAGGACCGCCCAACAAGAGAGGAACGCACCTAAAGCTGAACATGAGTCTGTCTGAACGCCTAAAAACCTTCTTCAGAGTCACTGCAGTGGCAAATAAACTACTCTTTAAAGAGCCATTGAAGTTTGTCTATATGAAAGCCTCAAATCTGAGGTAAAACATCTGTAACATACGATTCATATACAGCTCAAACAAATTTCAGCCATGCTTGGCATCCATTTGAACATTTGATTTATAACACCAATATGTTTCACTTAAACTCTCCGAAAATGGTTTTGCCCAGAGGAATTTTTCTTCCCCTAGCACACTGAAAACACCTGTCCAGATGGATAAAACTTCCTGACACTGGGAACAGCAGAGATGGCAATGCAATATTTGGTACCTGCTGCATCACTGACAGCACGGGGCATGACAGGACAGGAGCAAAGAGCAGGGGGATGCCAGGAGGCTTTCCCCAAAGAAGGAATTCACTCCGTTATTGACATGAATTTTGCACTCAGGGAAGTTTAATTAGAAGAGGAGGGACAGAAACCACAACACAGAATTGGGGAGGGGGTGGAAAAGTGGGAGTCCTTTGCCATTCCAGCCTTCTGCTCATGTGGCAGGTTTACCTTCTTACTGATTAAATTGCTCGTTAGCAGTTTTGTGCCCAGGGTTCCTCACCCTGGAAGCATTCTCCTGTCAGAGATACGGTGATCAGGAGGTAACAAAAACATGTGGAGGTTGGGGGGATAAGCCCTCTAACCTCTGTGAAACTGAACTTTGGAAGAACAGCATCTACAGTTACAATTTCTCCTTATAATTTATCTTCAATCTCTGATTCTTTACTTATCTTTAATCCCATCTGTCAACAGAGTTGGAAAAGGCACAGTAGTAAATCTGGGGTGGAAATGCTGGTAACGTTCACCATACAGACCATACATCATCATATATTTGCATTTTACAGATTTCATCTGACTGAAATTTCTCTAAGGCTTTTACATGTGACATCTTTGTTACATTAGACTTCTGTTTGCAGCTATTAAATATGAAACAGTTCCAAACATGTCTGAAGTGGTTACATTTCCTTGACTACAATTTCTAAGCCCATGAACTAGCTACTGCCATGCTGGTAGCAACTTTGTCAGGAGCCACAGTAATAAACCTGTGACTTAGCAGGTCCAAGGGAGATTTATCATTATGAATCAATCAGAACAATTTTTCTGGTATTCAAAAAAATGCTGAAAACTTGTTCATCTTACTCAGGAGTAGATGAAGGAATTGGGACAAGTTTTTGTAATTAATGTATGCTGAACAGAATTAAAATGACAGTGCTGGCACATGCTGTGACAGCAAGTTAAACTACCACTTTTAGAGTGGAGCAGTACAGATTCATCATCTGTGCTACTGCAGCTTCCTCCAATGTTTTATTCAGGACATAGCACACAATTAGAAAGTCTGAGTTTTCAATCATATCAGGATATGCTCAGACTGACCTGTTGGGGTATCTCTGTCTTTCTCCTTCTGATGTAACTAACAGGGAAAACCAGATAGGGAATGTATCCTACATTTTCCTTTTCATTTTTTGCAATCTTGCTCTTCTGTCTGCGAGACACGCTGGGGTTAGACTAACATCTGCTGGGAACGGCTTAAGCACAGCTGATCCTGCTTTAGGGCAGAAGGATGGACTAGATGACCTCTTAAGGTCACACCTAGTCCCATTATCTTCCACTCTTTTTAAAGGGAATAGCACTACAGGGAAATTACACCACATGCTGAAGATAATTCCCCAGAGTAAAACCCAATCTACATTAAATCAATAATTAACCTGCAGGGACCATGTGATTTCAGACGACCCATTTAATACAATCAGCATAAAGCTATGACCCTAAAAGTGTGGATTTTTAAACACAGGAAACTAAAATGTGGGTTCGTGATCTCTTGTATTTGCAATCTTACTTAGGAAAAATTCATTCTTATTTAGAAGAAAACATGCAAATGGCAATGTGTGGAAGAACATTCGAGTTCCTTATAGTTCATGCAGAGTTTAGGGCAGAAAGAGCAATTTTGCTAGGAATAATTTCTGCATGTGATTGATGATATGTTAAAGAAAAAGAAAGTGCAGTCGTGCAAAGACGTAGGTGCATCTGTAACTTGAAATATGTGAAATATGTGTGTCCCACTGAACTCAGGAGTTACCAAAGGGCACCTCTGCCTTAACTTAGAAGTCAACACACACTTCAGAATGTGCAAATCCAGGGTCCCCACACACTGACCTTATGAATGCTGTACTTCCACTTACAACATCCAATGACGACGAGTGAAATCTTTACATGCCTAAAATGTTTGTTTTGCATAAATAATCACTGAGAAGTTGCTTGTGTGGAAGCACACTGCAGATTTACCCACTGATTTTTAATACATGTACTTAACCTCTTTCCACCCTCAGAAGATACTGTGTTGAGGCTGAATGTAAGAGTCCCGCTTGGTGACTAAGAGGTTTGTTAGGAGAGCACTGCCTGGTTTGTGTTTAGGGTGTGAAGCTATAAAAGGTGTTAAGAAATAGATGACTTATGGTGCATATCCCATAAATCCAGATTAAGAGCCATGCCCAATCCACCAGCCGTTAACCCTTGAAGTCACAACTTCCATCACTCTGCTTTGTCACCCGCAGCAAAGGCAAAGGGCCAGAAAATAAAACCAGCAGCAGCAAGACAAAAGCTCTCTGTCATTTAGCATTTACCATCTGAGGGGGAGTGTGTGTGGAGGGGTGGGGGTTAGGGACACCCAAATATGTTAAGCATACTTGATAAACAACAAGAAATGAAGATACCAAGACAGAAAATTGTGGAGAATTTAAAACTCCCATTTCTTATTCCTTTGCTATCCTTCTAAAACATGCAGTAGTTGTTGAAAGATCAGGCAGCCTTCCCAACCCAGCCACGCTTGGGAGGGGAGAACACCAAGTGCTGAAGCCTCTGAATCCCAGAGGTCACCCAGGGCTGCCATCCATCCTCATGGAACTCAGAGCCTGAGTGATCGCATTCCCAGGAGCATGAGCCTGAAATCTGAGGATGAATTCAGAAAGCTCTGGAGGAAACAAATGCACAGCCAGCTCAGCAGCCACGGCCCACGTGGAGCTGCCTCTCAAATGTTTCTGTTCTCTTTCTTGAGAGATCAGTGTCTACATTTGGAGTCGACACGTTTGGACACAGGGTACTTGAGTACACAGAGCACTCGAGTTAACTTGGGGCATCCTGCATTTTAGTCTGTCCCTAAGAGGTATTGGAAGCTAATTAGGAAGATGGAATTCATTGCCATATTCCCTTTCAAAAAAAAAGAAAAAATAAAAAAAAAAAGAAGTCCCAGTTTCAGAGGCTGAGCAAGTCACTATTTGAACTTCTCAGTGTAAACAAGCACATGAGAAATCCATCATCTCTAAAGGGCTGCTAACAGCAGCCAGCCTCCCCCACCCTGCCTGTGCATCCATCTAAGCTTTCAGGAAAAAGTGAAGCAGGAATAATGATCTATATGATCCTCCTGGGAACCCTGTTCCCCTTCTCCCCCGCCCCAAAGCACTCTTCACCTCCCTGTTCCACACACGGAATAAAACACAGGGCTTCAATAGTTTAAGTATGACCAAACTAAATTGCTCCAGCACTAAAGAAGTGAGCTGTGCTACTTGCTGCAGCAAGCAAGCATGGCCAGATCTTCAGTGCCAGTTCCAGGACTGGCTCTTGTTCTCCATCTGAGACATCCACAGAGCCAGAGGGAAGCACAGCACTGAACAGGCTGTCCCTCAGGATGTGTGGCAGCTCCAGCTCCTCACTCCTCACTCCTCTGTGAGTCCCACAGGATCTGTGCATGGCAATCCACGTGGGACAGCAGCCAAAGTCATCCTCCAAGAGTCCTCCTTTCCCCTGAACTGCTCCTGGGTGTGTGTCTTTTAAATTGCTGCATCTGCTTCTTCCTAAACCTGCTGGGGAAGGTGCCCCTGGGGTTGAGTTGTCCAGCTAAGGATTCCCCAGGTGGTGTTGTGGGAAGATATGGCCACACCTCACACAGACACCAACGCAGAGCTCGAGGCTTGCTCGCCATCCCAGCTCTTCAGCATTTCTATTCCACGTGGAAAGTTCATGGATTAATTACTGATGGTCCTACTTTTCACCACACAGGACTGGTGAGGAACAGGTTAAAAAAAAAGGTGGACTGAAACAGACTATTCCAAAGTCACAAACATTTTGAACTCCAAACCACAAGAGTTTAAAGGCGACTGAAACAACTTCAGAGAATTTGTGGAGGGTATGAGAAAGTCACCCAGAAGACTGGAAGAAAGCAAACGTGGTAATTTCCCACCCAGGGATACCCCATGTGAAGATGGAAGGCCACAGGCTCTGAAGTCTTCCAGGAGTTCACTCCAGGGTGGAAAAGACGCCTTCAAAGCAGCACAGGCGAGCGAGTTAAAAATAACCAGCCCGGAATCCGGGACTTCAAAGGTTTTCCGTGCATTGTGTCCATCCGTGTTTTGGCAGGACAGAACTCCCAGGCCTCCCAAGGCAGGCATGTGCCAGCAGTGTCAGGAGGGAGGCTAAAGAACAAGTAATTGCCTGAGCTCCCACCCAGCTAATAAATTCCCTGGAACAAGAATCTGGCGAATCCCTTCGAGCTGACTCATCCACGCAGCGTTCATCTCGCACCAGGCATAGTTCTGCCTGATGCAGGGCCTTTGAGCCAGCTGCAATTTAAGTCCAGGTGTTCCAGGCACTCACATTTTCAAAAGGAAGCCCTAAAGAACTGCTGTTTTATACTATTTTGGAGCAATTTTTTTTTTTTTTAAATGCAAATTATTTAGAGAACAGTGTAAAATCACTGTGCTAATGTTAAAAAAAAAGGCAAAAAGAAAAACAAAAAAACCCAAGACTGTTCTTGCTGGCACCAAACCACAAATATTCCAACCCAAGGTAAGTCTCCAGTGTATCAGGTGGATGCTGACACAAGTGCTCTCAGCTGGAGGGTGTATGGGTGGTGCAGGTCTAGGTCTCCTGCCTGTCCTTGTGCAGTTTCACAAAGAACTCCAGTCTGCAGGAATGTTGGTCATGATAGGCCTGCTATAAATATCAGCAGCTGGTAGTACTCTGAATTTTCTCTCTTTTTCCCTCTTCTCAATATATAACCTGCAGACTGATAAGAACAGCAGAAAAATGACTGTTCTACTGTCACAAAGCAGAATGCATCACCTTGTAAGTCGCTTACAAGACATTTATATTTTCATCACACAAAAACAATATAGTGATTGTACACAACACCATGGGGAGAAACTACAAACTAGAGGACACATGTAATATTTGCCAACTGAAATAGCAAACAAAATACACCTCTAAAAATCTCTCCCTCTTCAATTTTACAGCACCACTCTAAAATCAGTTTTTTTAACTACTGAAAATGACCCCTGTGGCTTCCCTCATTTGAGGTCAAAATGGAGAGACACTCTCACAGACAGGAGAATCTCATCTAAGAAAACGCTGTTTCATGTACAGACCTGGTAGACAGTAGAGTGATTCTGGGCCATAAAGTCATGTGTCTCTGCTAAAGAAGCACAACCTTTCATTACTTATTTAAACTTCAGGCCTAAACACCTTTATCATTGTAAATTGACTTAGCAATCTTAGTCTTGCTCAGAGTCTATTATTTTCAGTAAATAATTACAATGTGCTAGTGGCAATCAGAAGAAACAGAATTAATAGTAAATATCTTCCTATGTGTGTACTGAAGTGTGACAACCCACTGAAGTGTAAAAGGCCCACAGCACAGCCAAACTGTCCTTGCAGAAAATAAGCTTTTTTGGCAAGTCTTTTTGGATTATGTCACGTGTCTGAGTTTCCATGAAATGTCCCTAATGTGGTCAGTGAGGACCTTACTTAATACCTGAATCTGGATTTAAACTGCCACACACTGTTGTATAATATCAATAATTTTAAAATGGAATAGAATGGCTGACCAAAAGTTAAAGCAATTTATTAAAGAAAATTTGTGAGAATGTTCCAAAAGGTGCCCACAGCCTAAAAATCCTACACATTTCTCAGCAAGCTACGGCTACTCCTACGTTGTATTTATCATTCTATCTGATGATCCTGGTGAGCACCTTCCAACTCAGGATATTCTGTGTTTCTCTGATTCCATCCCAGGTAACACTGATGATCTGCAAAGTATTCAGCTCTGTGTTGAAATCATTCTGGTATTACATAATTTCTTCACTGAAGCAGCTGAAAACAACAGTAGCATGGGAAAATCCAAGTATTCAAGTGAAAAGAATTAATGCTTCAGACAAAATGTTCCCTTTGGGATGTTGAATAAAATCCAGATTATGTTACCTACTGCCATCCTTAATAGCACTGAAGAATATCTTAACTCTGCAAGTAGTCCTATTTATTTTATAAGGTGAATTTTAAGACACTTAGAGGAGTGCAATGCTAACAAATATTAGCTGAATTGGTCCTTTTTAGTAGGATTAATATACAGAGCTGAGCACAGCATTTTGCAGTTGCTTACAATTACATCTTATTTCACAGTCATAGAAGGCCACAAAAGACTCTTCAGAGTTTCTCTGTCTCAGATGAGAGTTTATTAGTACAAGCAAAAAGCACAGAAAGTTTAGGTCAAGGGTTACTACTACAGATGGAGCCTTGTTTATAGTTCTGCAGCAAGGCAAGAAAGCCAATTTGGTAACCAGTAGTCTGGTGGTGTCAGGTTATTTTTGAGGACTGCATCATTGTCATCATCATCAGCATCATCAGCATCATCCATCAGGATGACTGTACTAACACAATGCACAGCCCCGGGTACCAACAGCACCAGGGCTTCAATGCTGTTCACTAGAAGGAACTTTACTTCTTACCTTGTAGGTCCTGGGATTGTTGGGGTCATGCTCTCAGCCAGTGGCACAGCAGCAGCAAGAGGATCTGAGCTGTCCTGACCTCCAGACCTTTCCATGCAGTTGTCCTGAGGACTCTTTTTTGTACTCTGCCCGTTACCAGGAGGTTGGCCTAATTCTGAATCTTGTGGAGTGTTCTAGAATGAAGAAAAAAGAGGACAGTTTCAGTGGCTGCTGCTGGTCTGGAGAATGCAGAAACTTGGGGAGTTCTGTTCTGCCCACTGACAGAATTCTGTAGTGGATTTCACCACTCTGATGGAACTTGCAGGTTGTAAAGCCAAGCCATTTTCTTATTAATGACAGAAAAACAGAAGGAAATGGTTGAGCCAGAAACAAATGCGAGGAAAGAAGGGGGAGAGAAGAATGCAACAATTGTTCTAAAGCAGCCAGGGCCTTTACTGACCCAAGGAGGGTATCATCTTCTTTTCCAAGCCTGGCAAATGCTTCCTTGCTAAGCAAGTTTAGAATGAGAAAGCGTGGAAGCAGGCTGTAAACTTGGACATTTATAATATTAGCAGCATATTTGGAGTCAAGTTAGACATAAAGCCAACGTCAGTCAAGACCCAGCACTTGAACCCAAGTCCAGATTCCTTCCCTCCCACTTCAACAAAGCTCAGAACGCCTCTGAACAGAGGCAGAGGGCTTGAGCCTCCAGCGCCCTGCCTTTCTATGGCAACAGCTACAGGAAATGCTGCAGCTTCTGCAGTAATAGCTACAGCAATGCCATGACACAGCTGTGGCAATGCTGCACCACCTCTTCTCAAAGGTAAATATTTACCCAGGTTCTTCATCCATGGAGACATGCCTTTACAGGAGTGGGGTTTTTTGGTTCTGTTTCTATTCCAAACGATTGATTTTGTTCCAGGGAGGAAGAGAGTCCTGTGCAAGTGCCAGGGCTGTGTCCTGGGCTGTGCCTGCAGATCCCTCCTGTTCTACAGCCCCCTCTGGGGCTGCTTAAAACAGGTAGTGGCACCTTCCTACTGAATTCTTTCCCTTTGGCAGAAATATCTTTAGAAGGTGAAGAAGAGCTGGTAAGGGCTGCTCTGAAACAGCTGAGGATGTTCTTCAAGTACAGCAGAAGAACTTGGAGAAAGGGAGAGGAATAATTGTTTTGCAGTGCAAAAACAAAGCCCGAGTGAAGAAAATTTTTCAAATCCTCTGGCACATCATTCAGTAATTAAAAAAAAGGAAAACTGCTTCATCAGATCACCCTTAACATACAATCCCTGTTGTTTCAATTTTTAACCATAATTGTAAAAAGCCTTAATGTAAAGACATGTAAGTGTATTCACTGATGGGAGGAGAACCACCTCAGAGTAATGTCACAGCTTAAAAGCACAATCGCACACTCATCTTTCGGGTTTTCTTGCTCTCGGTTTTCGTGTTTGTTTTGTTCTAGCAGGTTTAATGTTTGTTTTGTTCTAATTGTTTACAGAATGACACTGCTCTGTGTGAACGTGGTGTGTTCCCACACAGCCAAAGGCGCTCAGAGCCAGTAATGAGACACCCAGTGGACAAGCAGTGGAAAAGGTCAGCGCACGCTGAAAAGATAAAAACACTTCCTTTAGACTTGAGAAAGATTTGATTAGCTCTCACATCCTCTGCCTTTCCCTGGAGGAACCCCTTCACTGCAGCTTTGTTTGCAGAAGTCTCCTTTATCACCCCACTTTCCGCTGGGATAGACCAAGGGCTCTGGGTTTCGTGATTATTAAGCACTTACCCAGCACGTGCTGACATCTGGCATTTAGAATATTTATCTAAGTATGTATGTTGGCCCCAAACCCAGAGTATATGGCAAAAAAAAAATACTAGAGCATCAAGACTTATACAAGGAAATTTGTTTCTTACAGCCTGAAAACAAAATCAAACCAAAAAAACCCCTTCTGAGTCAGATTACAGGGCTCTGTTTGGCTTTGGGTGCTGTGCTTTGTTTGCATGAGAAAATCTGCATGGATTTATTTCAGCAGGCATACATGTGTGCAGAGAGAAAGAACTGTGGAAAAAAAAAAGTGTTATTAAATTAATTATCAGAGAAAAAGCCCAACCAGTGATTGCTGCACTCCCAACAAGCTCACACTCTTCCTTAGTCCATGTGCCATGAGAGGTACAGGTGGGTCAGGCTGGAAGATGTGCCACAAAAAAATGCCCCGTGGTGGCAGCCAAATGAAGAATCATTTTCAGGCCACTTGCAGGGAGAAATGACCTTTCCTTTCCCAGCAGGGCAGGGAGGGTAGGGAGAACCACACAAAGAACCCCAAGAAATTAGGCCAATTTACAAATTTGTCCAGATGCCTCCAGCAGTTGGCAAGAGCAGTGACAAGGAATTAGTTATTTTATTTTTCTCCTCTCTCCTGCAAACATCTCCAATTTTCTTCATGTGCTTTGGGTGCCAGGCTGGGTGTGTTACCTCACAGCTCTCTTCAGAAGATGAAGAGCTGCATGTTTTGTCTCCTTCTAAAGCCTCTGTCATGTCCCATAGCAGAAAGGGGCACAGTCAATAATTGAGTAATTAACTAACCCTGAAGTCTCAGTAGCCACACATTGCTTCTAATTAGTCTCTCCTTCACAAGATCAGCTACTTAACTCAAAAGACTCCTTCAGGTTACAATCATCAGGTCTGCTGACCTCCAACCACCCCACTTTTGGAGCGTGGCATGTTAGGGATGCCTCTTGCCCATAAATCTCTGAAGCAGAACTCCTGTGCAGGGTTTCAATATCCTTTGGATTGTCATCCAGAGTCACAAATCCCACGAGCCACGTGATAACCAGCAGTTAATCAGCAATATGGGCTCAGCTGTGGCATCAGAAGGAAACACTCCTGATCAGCCTGTCATATCATGAACCCAGTATCTCCTTGGCACCGAAGCTCAAATAACACAAATTGGTACAAGGAGACCCAACCCAGAGATTACACCTGCCAGGCACTTGCAAGCAGCAGCACAGCTGTTTTAGGGCAGTTTGAGACTCTAACATGAAGTCAGGCTCATTTTTCATAGGCTCCCTGAGGCTGCTGCTTCACAGAACACTCTGGGGCCAGAATAAGTTGGGTAAAAGTTCACTGGATTTAACCTGTACTGTTCATCTCCAGAATTGACAAGTGAACTACACAATATATACATTTATGTGCCTGCTATACCTGAACACCCCATCTCACCAAAATCAGGATGTTTCCAGATCAGACACAGAGAAAGGACAATGTCCCAGTGATTTTATCAGCTGTTACACTAAAAATCTGGACTTATAATTCAAACAAAAGCACTGAGAGGGGCAGACTGAGAAGGCAAGGGCAATGATCACAACAAACCAGGTCAGTTATGTGCATTTCAACACTATATTTAACGTTTTCTATAGGTTGTTGGGCTCAAGGAACTGGTGGGTTTGTTGGTTGTGTTGATCAGTTTTGACTTTTTTTTTTGGTTTTGAATAGTTTTGGGCTTTCAGGGCATTAATGTTTAAGAAGTTCCAGTTCATCTCCCAACCATCCCGAAGTGACTGTCATTGGCCACAGGAAAATCTGACTCTCCAGTTCATTACCAAATTTAACATGTATTAAAACAATCTTGGCAACACAGACCCTGTTGGAGCTCAGAGGAGTTTGAACTGTAGACACACTTATTTCTTCCTTTCCAAGTTGTTGAGTGTTTGAATGATCAAAAAGCAAAGTTGCCCTATTACCTAGTAAGGCAAAAGCACATTTACATGTTCAAAAGAAGCTCAGAGGATTATTTTACCAATAATCTAAAATAAATCTCAATGTAGATATTTAAATGTAAAATCAACTCCTCATATTCCAAGGCACAGGAAAGCTTTATGTATTAGTCTTCTACATTTACTGTGTCCATTTGATCATCACAGAAGAACATGTTCAGTGAATCTGAGCCAGACGGAAGAAAACCATAATTAAATGTTTCAATTAAGTTTTTAAAATTCAAGCTAGTTATGCAAATAAGGTGCTGAACTAGCTTTGCAAAGCATGTTTTTTTTTTTTTTTAATTAACATCTGTGAAAACAATTAGCAGGACTATGTTTTGTTCACAGGTATCATCAGAAAACTGCTGTTAAATAAATTACTTTTGAGGTTTCAATAGATGTAGCCTCTGAAGTGATTTACTACAGAGGCTCGCAGCTAAATTTACTCTACAATTGTTTCAAGTGTTGCATGCTCCTGTTTGAAAAGGATTCTCATGATAAAAAGGTGGTTAACTGAAAGACTTAAATAATTATAACAAAAATCAGTACATGGAGTTTCTCAGCAGTTTTTTCTTTAAGTCTAGAATAATTTAAAACACCCAAGAAGAAACAAGCCAAGTTTGTCACAGAGAGTATACAAGCAACAGAAGGAAAACTGAAGAGCCTACACTTTTCCTGCTTTAAGCCAGCACATTATTTAAATGGCTAAAACTGACTCTCCTGAAATATGGACTGTAATTTGCTTTAAACCCTTCCAGAAGCATCAGAGTCTGCAGGAACACCAAGTGAAGCTACAGCATCACGTTATTTTCCCAATGACTTTGAAGAGGGGGCTGCAGAAAGAGAACTCCATTAATGACACAGCCAAAAGGATTATGTGCTCTGCTATTCTCTGCCTGAAGTTATCCCAACAGAAAGGAAATCCTTTAATGCTGCATGGGAGCCTGTTCAGAGCCTGCCTCCCAAAATCCTGGCTCCCAAAATCCCGGCTCCCAAAATCCCGGCTCTCATGGTCCAAAGCCATGGTGACGGTGTTGGGCACAGCCTCGTGGTCCAGCCAGCCCAGAAACCTCCTGTGTCCCAGCACACCTCCTGCTCACAAAGCACCACACGGGACTGGTTTTAACACCTGCCATCCCCACCCCAGCCCCTCCAAGAGGTGGATTTCGTTTGGCTCCCTTCTCTCTTTTCTCTCACTAAAAGTTCCTTCCCTTTCCATCTGCCCCCTGGAGATTCCTCCATCAAATACACATCCTTTTATAGCAGCTGCTGGAACATGCCAGGGCTCTGACGAGCTGGAAGCAACTTTTGAGGACTTGCATTAAGTTCCCATTCCCACTAACTCCCTCTGGTTAGTGGAGGGGAAGCTGGAGCAAGCCTTTACAAGTCTCAATCAATAAACCTTCCGTTCCAATTTGAGTTGTTCAGCTCTGCAGAGAGGGGAGTAGGGCAGGACAAGGAGCAAAGGTCAGCCCTGTTGTTCTGCAGGAGCACAAACCAATTAGTAAATCCAATTTTAAAAACTTTGTATTTTAGGAGAGCTGTCATTTCTCCCATATGTGGAGAAATGGTACCAGAATCGATAACAATTAGATAGTGAGTGGACATTGCTTTAACAACTGGAACTTTACAGTCACATCAGCAAAACCAGTGATCATGGGAGAGTAACAAATTCACACCTCACATATTGGACCAAGCTTGAACGCCGTGTCACACTTTAGGTATGAAGAAATGACACTAAAACTCAGTTTTATCACCTTGCAAGGGAGGTAAATTCTGGTGTTACCAAACAGGGGTGCAGTAACCTGCCTCACTCAGAGCCTGCCCCTTGCTGAGAGTGGCAGCAGTGGAGGGGGATGCCTGTCACAACCACTTCTTGGGTTTTTGTGTCCAAACATAACCACTGATCAGTTGGATGTAATTATGATATGATCAGATGGGAAAAGCAGACTCTTTCCTTAAGGGACATTCCATATAGGATTTTGAAATTACAGGAGATTTTTGTCTTTAATCAGTAATGGTGTAATTTGCTATTGCTTCTGGAGTGGTTTGTCTCTCGCAGGATTAGAATTTTAAGTTCATGCCTATTCTAATTAAAACCCTCAGAGGGTCAGGAATGGAAAAATTGGCATTTGGTGGCAGCCTCATTTAGTTTGCTTCTCACAAATATGAGAAGCAAAGAAAATTGTGATGCAGCAACAGCAGCATTTGAAAAATTCTGGCTGCAGCTTTTGATTGTAAGTACTTATAACCTTTTCTTAGAGATAAAGGGTTGCTTTTCTTCCAGAGAAACACCTACTGAAATGACTTCAGGTAAAAATAAACACCGTGTTTTATTTGCGTAATCACCATCCTGTCCTTGCTTTGGCTTTTTGACAGAATACACAACTGCCTCTCAGCCTCAACAAGAGAAGCTCAAACCTTCAGGCTTCATTGCTTGTGTTTATGACTCTTCCATTCCACTGAGAGCACCAAACTGTTTATCTGCAGATCTTTGTAGTGTCAACATAAGTGTCTTCTCAACAAGCTGAGAAGATTCGCTGTGTTTAAGGAGCCTGCACTGAGCTAAACGAAGCACGGTGCTACAACTGGCTACATGGCTCTTGTTAACCTCATCTTCCCTCGTGTTTAATGAGATCTATGCTCAGTGGGCAAAGGAAAATTCATAGGTAGCCTTGTATCTGCTGCAGCTTCTTATTTTCCCTTGTCCCTTTCCTGGTGAAGGCCTGAGTTCCTACATTGTTTTATTAAGGATGGCAGGTGTGTGAGACAGGGCAGGAAAGAGAGAGAATCAGGTCAATGATCGTGGGGGAAAAGTCTTCACCGCATAACTTGCAATTCTCAGTCAATAAAGCTTGAACTAAAGCTGCTTTCTGCCCAATGGTTCTTAGCAGCCTGACAGTGAAACACTCAAGAAGATGCTCTTAGAGTCCAGTGAAGTATCATTAGGAAAAAGGTCTCCAAGTTGAGTTGCAAACTCTGTTGTGCTCCCCAGACAACAATGTTTGCCTGCCAGGTAATTTCTAACTACCCATAGCAGTGGAAAATGCAAGTCTAACATTTTCATACTACTTCTAAACGGAGAAATGTAGTAAAAAATTATACAGGAACTTTACAAACATAAAATATTTTTCGTTTTCATCTGTACCCATACATGTACATTTCCCATGAGAAATGGTGATGGCTTTACAGATGCGAAGGAAACTTTAACCATTAATTCAGCAGAGAAGGAATAGTCTTCCAACTTCCTTTTCACTGTGCTTTCAAATTAAGAACCCTGCCACAACTTTGAATCGTTGTTCTTCTTTCATCCCCCCTCCTTTGCTCACAGGGAAGATGAGAACAAGAATAATAATTATTCATTGCAGTGAGAAGTGTCCCAGAATTGGCTGCATTTGCATAAAAGGATGTATAATTCTCTAAAAAACAGACAGTGTTCTTTCTCTGTAAACTCAAAGAAACACTTGGTACTATTTATCATAGAATATTGGACCAGTTGTAAAAATATAATAAATCCTGGCAATAAGAATTAATGAATGTGGTGACTGGAGGTGTGCTAGGACTGTGTAAGCATCAGGAATGGGCAAGCTGGCCTGTAGCCATCTGCCATCAACATCCTGATGTCCACTGGATGAAATGGAAGGAAAAGGGAAAGAGAATCATCATTTAGAGAGTAAAAGTGGTGAATCACAGTAGACACAACAAACTCACTGAAGAGCCCATGTAGGGTAAAAGCATATTGCATTAAAATGCCATAGGCAAAATTATCACACAAAGAACTGGGAATGTATTTTTGTTGAACATAAGAATGTATACAGATGTTACGAGCGCCAGAGCTCAGAGGAATTTGCCCGGTTATCATCTGTGGCAATGGGGCCTGAATGCTGGGCCACTGCTGATGTGCCCAGGGAAGGGGGATCTGAAAGAAGAACCACTCCAGGTAACAAGATGCATCGTTTCTCTGAGGCATAAGGAAGTGGAGAGATGGAAAGAGTAAAAATGTAGTATATTAACTGCAGAATGTGCAGCAGTGAGATTTGTCCATAATAAATAAATGGAGGAATCCTGGCAGGATCTCAGCAGGACACTTCAGACAACAATTAGACTTTTCAGAAGTGGTGGCCCCTTTGGCAAGTTTGCATGTGTTGCTTTATCTTACACATTTCGCAGTGGAAAACAAGAACAAAAAGATAACCACACATTAAGATATAATTAACAACAACATAGATGTGGAATAACCAGCTTTGTTTGGCTATTTACTTATTCAGAAGACCAGGAATAAGAAATGGTAAAGCAAAATACATAGAAATAACTTCTGTGTAGCTGACTTTGAAATTCCCTCTTCAACCGTGAGACAAAAGATGCACTGCCTGAATTTCAATTCAGCAGCAGTTTTCACCTTCAAAGAGCTTCACAATTACTTGGTAACTTTGGCTTTCATGTAATCATGAGAAAGGCTGGGAAACATGACAGTGTTCCTCTTCAGAACTATGAGTGGCAAAAATTAAAAACCTGAGTTAAAATTATTCCGTATTAGAAAATCCAGCCCATTCAAGCTTAGGAAAACTTTGTGCTCATTTTCCCAATGACAGAGAACTGTCCTAACATCCTACACACACCTTCAAAGTGAGAGCAAAGATACCCTGCTAATGGCATAGTTCTTGTAGATGGGAGACCAAGATTAAAAAAAAAGCAGTCATGGAAGTCAATAATGACCCTGTGACATCAGTCACTTTGGGAGCTGATCCCTAAACTCACTGTACAAACCCCTGGCTGGGCTGCAGGGATACCGTGCTGGGTTCACACTCCCTCCCACAGACCACGTGCTTCACACTGTCGGGCTTCTCACATTTGTTGGTCCTGGGCAGCTCAGTTTTGTTTGTAAGGGTGGCTTTATTAGCTGGCACCTGAGCCCACAGTACCCACAGCTGTAGGGCTGGGGAAGTGCACACATCCATCAGTCTCTGTGAAAGTATGACCCTTTTCTGTTTATCACAGCCATGCAGATGATTTTTGGACTTTTGGCTGGCCAGAAAAGCCAGGGGAGAGCCTGAAGACAGACCCAGTGTGTTTGGGGGGCTGCTGAATGGTGGGCAGCACAGCAGCTGAGACCTACCACAGTTCCATAAACTGCAGTGCTTTCCCCTTAAAAGAATGAAAGCACACCGTTAAAGAACACCCCATTAAAGGACACCTCTATTACTTCACCTGTATTTCCCTTCCAAAGGCTGGATCTCAAGCACCAAACTGGGTCAAATTACCTGTTCTTCTAGATTGATTCTTTTTCAATTTAAACAGCTTTCTCTTCATGTGGAGTTTCTCTTTTCAAGCAAAATGCATCCTAAAAAATAGCTTATATTTAATTCATCACAAGCCCAACAAGCTGTGCCACTGACAGGGGCCCTTGTTTGGAAACAGTCTTTGCCACCGTAACAGGGCAGGGCACAACCCCAAAATCTTGGGTGCTGTTACAGCAAAACACAACATGGTTAGTGTATGTAAAATCACTTTGTTCAATATCCTGATGGCCAGTCTTGCTTCATCCAAGCATTGTCTTTGCTCATTTCTACTAAATTCACAATATGTTTTCCTCAGAAGCTGGTCTTTACAGGACAGATCGAGTGTTTACTTTTTCTCTAAGTGTCTACTACATTCTTCATAGCAGCACATTTATTCCACAGATCTTCCCACTCATTAAATGAGTTCTAAACTTAGCACAGGCTCTCCCATCTTTAATGCAAACCCTGTGCACACCTTCCAAATGACTCACTGAGAGCTGGAGCTGGGCAATGGTGCCCTCTGATAAACACAGAGACACAAACAACTCCTGTCAGCTGGTTCTGCGTGCAAGAACAACACGCACCGAGCTATTTTCATGGTGTTAGAGTTGGGAGGAAAGGCATCATGCAAAGGGGGGTCAAGTACAGGCTGTTTCCCTAAAGCATTGATTGCTACTAAAGAAAAAAAGCTGAAAGAAAACAGATTTTTTGGTTTTTTTACAACTTGCTGAAAACGTCAATGCAGCTGCCTCACAAATTTGCAGTCAGTGTCAAAACACCCAAGAGCCAGAAGCAGATGCAGAAAGAGAAGAGCAGCCAAGCCTGAGGTTAATATTTTGAAGGCAAACCATGCAAACCATTTCCATCATCCACTACCTGCTGTGCTCCTTGGCTTGGTGGTATAAGGATGGCTTTATTTCCATTGGGGAATTTCTGACTAAAAATTAACATATTTAAGCATTTCAGTGGCCATATGAATGTTCACTATTTATTAAGTGATACTTTTTCAATAACTATTCATCAGCTTAAGTGTCTTTTGAGATTTTATGACTACTTATTGTTATTTCTCTGTTCAGAGAGAGTAATTTGGACTCCTAGCATGTATTTGGGTTTGGGGGCTTTTTTAGTGTGTTGTGGGGGGGTGTCTTTTGGGACGGTGTTTTGCTTTGCTTTGGTTTGGTTTTTTACAGTTGAAAATGAGACCAGAATCTTCCTTTTCTTATTAGAAGAGTTTTCTATTAGATTCCTTAATCAATTCAATAAATTTTAAATAAAGTCATCTAAGTCTCAGGATGACTCCTGAAGAAACACATTTGACTGTCCAAAACTTTCTGAGTGGAAGTTGTACACAATGAAGAAGAAATTCTCATTACTTAGTCATAGGAATTAACATGTTCCTCTCTTCCCAACCCCTGAAAACAGCTGAGACCAAACCTTGGGCTAAGAGCACAACTTGGCCAGAATAACCAAGAATTATGGATGATTTTTCTCCTAAAAAATCTATTTATGAAAATATCTGTAATACTTGTAATACTGATTGTCGTGAGAGGGTCCACTTTGCAACACACAGCAGATCTGAAGGAAAATGAACCCTAATGCATGTTATCATCTACCATAACATAAGGAAGAAGAGAGGAATGAACCATATCCTGGCATTTTAATCATTGACATTTATGAGTTTATTCAAACTTGTCTCGGCTGGGGTGGTGGGATGAGCCAGCCCTGGGGATCCTCCACAGCTCCTGTTCCCCAGGAAGCAACCACAGAGTGCTCTGATGCTTGGGAGCACTGTCATTGCCAAAGGAAAACACACACAGAGGTGCTTCCAATTACCATAAATGACACTTAAATACGAGTGTAATGGGGAGCAGGAGATAAATCAGCCTGTGGGACTGATTTCTGAAAGGTTTGCTCTAGGCCGGGAGGGAAGGAATATGCAGTCCCAGTGTCACACTCACCTCATTTTCTGCACTGCTGTTCTCGTTGCCCATTCCGATGCTGATGTCCAGTATCACACAGCAATTAAAGAGAGATCAAACTGGAAGAAAAGAAAAAGCTCTAAGTCTTCTGTGAAAAAAATCCAGACCAAAATAAAACAACAGTAAGCCCTGGAAATTTTGGAGGACTGTCATCTCAGTCACCCTATCAGCTGCCCCTCCCAACATTTGGTCTTAAAATGATTTTAAGTCATAAATCAGGGGAAGAGAACACCTAAAATGTTTATTTCCTGAGGTTGCTCTGCTGTCTTCCCTACACTGGCTTCACTTATGCTGAAAGACATTCCATGAAGCTCAGCTTTGTCACTGTGTTTCTAGATTATCCCATCCCATTTGAGCAGAAAGGTGTTTTCCTTGCCAGAGTTATTTTGGATGGGCAGCCCATTGGAAAACCTTATTGTGTTAACTGTGTTCACACTTGTTTTCCTTGGAATTCCTGGACTGAGCTGCATCCTCACATTGTCAGGAGGCCAATGTTTTAAACCTGACCATCACTGAACCAAACCATTTTCCATGGATGAACTCAGAAAAAGAGTTAATGGATTTTTTGATCCTTATCACTGGCATCGTTCCCTGTTTTTGTTAGGCACTATTCTGCTTACAGTGTTATGATCTAAACATATTCACAGGATCTGCCTACCATAATTACTCTTGGTTTTATACTAGTTCAGTTCTAATTATTTAATTTCAAAAATATTCTCTGAGCAGTTCTAGAATTTTTTCCCCAGGCATCATTCATTTCTATATTTTTTGAAAAGAATACTCAATAGTAAGAGTGCACAACAGAGATTCACTTATAGACATTCACTTCTAGGCATTTTATTTTGGGGCTCATGCATTTAATTTCACTGAATTTATTGTATGATAAACAGGTGAAAATTACACAGACTCCTGAAATTTTTTTTCCAAAGAATTTGAGGTGGATCCACACCACTTGTCAAGAAAAACTCCATCAAAGTCAGGCTGTAAAAGAGAGAATGCACTTTGAACGCCAAGGAAACCACATAAGATTCTAAGGAATGTTGTTATTTAATACTACAGTACACTTTTTACAACTTGGAACATTGTTTTTCTTCACAGGAGTCTTGGAGAGAGAGAAGTCGGGTGTTGTGCTCTTAAGCTCTGCTCTGTTTAAACTTGAGTGTCTCCAGGGGATATAGTGGTGCTTGAACTTGCTCCTGTTGAAATCTCTGGGGCCAGGACTGCACTTTTAGTGATTAATTAGCAGCGTGAGGTTTTATCTGCAGAGGTTGCTGCCAGATCCTCTCCTGGTGTCAAACAGCTCTGAGCTCCACTGGAGGCTGGATGGGACATTTTGGGCATCACCACTTTGAAGTGCCCCATCATGAAGCAGTTTGCACACACAGAGCTTTCCATGCTCAGCTCAGGGAAATGCTCCAAGACAACAGATCAGGATTATCATATCTTTGACTATGGATAGATATAATAAAACTTCCTTGCATTGTTAGAGCTGCTGACTAAGGTTTAAACGCACGAGAGGGAAAGAAGGACTTGGCTGGAGCAATGTGCTCCCCTCAACAGCCAACACAATCCCCTAAGAGGGAATATCCTGGCATTTCTGTGCCACTGACCTGCCAAGCTCTTCCCTTCCCAGCTCCCTTTCTGTTCCCACATGACATCATGTGAAAACACCTGGAAATTCAAAGCTCCCTAAATTGTCCCCTCACAACCACTTGCACGAGTATCATAAACTGGGGAATTAATGAAACTCTCCCAAGTCACCGTGGAGTTGTTCAGTTAATTGTGGTGGGGTCCTGTACTGTGTGCAAAATTTGGCTTATCAAGTCCTTAAATAGAGAAGCCAATATATGGCATCGTGTTGTTCTATTTATTTTAGAGTAAATTTTCTCCAGTGAATAAAATACTCTCAATATTTCTGTACCAGCTCAGCAATGCTGACTGTTAAGAACAGCAATTTGAGGCCAAATTTGCATTATTCAGTTGAAATAAAAAAATACTTTACTTACAGTTTTTTATTTAAGAGTACAAGGAATCAAAGCAGAAAAGTACAAGAGCACAGCAGAAGTGCCAGCTATCACAAATCTCCACTAACACATCCCATCATGCTGTCTGCTCACTCTTTTCTTTCCCTAGAGCACAAAATTTCCCAAGTGTCACACAATTCTCACATTAGCATCTGCTCCATAATGAAGATAAATGTCATAAATGGGAAATAAAGACTTTACAGATTCTCCAGTAATGAAACAAGTGATAATAATAATGTGTGAATTACATTGCAGACTACTAAGATAACTTTTCATATTACAATGTTACTGTAATCCTTTTTACATACAGTATTTCTAAATCATTCTCTCAATCCACAAGCACTACTTGAGTTGCAAACTGCAAACACTTTATCATATGTATAGAATTTCAAATAAACATTAAAAACATGCTAAAAATCCATCAAATAAACATAGGATAACAAAAAGATAATCTTCATCATCTTTCTACGGTATCTTTTACAATTTACATGCCATTATTAAAATTATTTTAACACTACATATCTCAAAAACTGCTCATGGTACCAAATTGGTCTGTTCAGCCTATGGAGGCTTTTGTAGAGGTGAAACAACTGTTTTCCTGAAAGCAAGAGAGCAAGAAGATGCTTAACAATGCACTTACATTCCAGGATTACTCTGGCAGCTTTGGATTCATGTCTTCAAACCGTTCTTTCCATCTTCACCTCACCACTTTTCACCTTATTTTCCTGCTGCTTCTCCTCACACTCATGAAATGTAGGCTTTCTGTCAGGGACCCACCTTCATAACCTGCTCAGCAACCAACTTGCCTCCACCCCAGGCGAGAAAGAAAACAAGTTATACCTCCTCCTCCTCCTCCACCCAGGCTCCCCCTGCTCCTGCCAGACTGCTGGGGCTCTGCCTGTCATGAACTGAGCACGCATGTTTTTCCCAAGAGCAACCCCAGAGAACAGCAACTTTGCTTGAAAGGGATTTCACTTCTCCTGTTTCTTGTGGTACAAGCAGTGCTTCTTCCTCTACAAAAGCTGTATCAATGCAGTGGGAGTCATGCATGTGTTGCTTTTGAGGGAAGATTAGTATTGAGGGGAACATCTATTCTGCCTTTGGTTTTCAGGTTTGTTTGCGTGTTTAAGGTTCTTTCATTTTCTCGTATCGCTCCTGAAAGCTGGCAGAAAAACCTGCTGGCAAATGTTGATGTGCTTGTTCAGGTTATGGGGAAATGATTTCCCATTTAATCATCCTGAAGGGTGGAGACATGACAAAAACCCTTTGAAATGTCATGTGGCAAGAAGTACTGGTTTATGGGCGAGCTAATTGTAATTATTAGTTCTGATTGTCCGTTCCGGTGATGCCTCCGCAAAGGGCTGCTCAGAAAGACAACTGCTAACAAAAGACAGTGGATTTACCATCAGGGGCAACTCCAAGGGATTAACAAGTTTCTGTAAACACCAGTGGTGCTTTTTGGGGCCACACAGCAAAGGAATGGTCCACTGTCGGGTGCACTGCGTGTTGAGGGGCTGTGAGGCAGCACTGCAGAACCTGGCATGGAGAAGTCACATCTGACGTGACTAGAAGGCAGGATTGCATAGGGCAGCTGACTTGTTCCACAAAGTCTTGGTCTACAAACTCTTGGCTTGGAAATATAAAGCATGTGAAGAGCTGGAAAGCACAGCTGCAAGGTCAAGGACTGCATGAGTACATTGCCTTTTAAGCTCTTCTTTTTTTATGAAGTTGGTGATCCAGCAATCCAAACCACCACCTTAAGCCACTGTCACTAATCAAAGAAGAATTTCAAAGAACAGAAATAAATTACCTGAGCTCTGCCCCCCCCACACACACACAATATTCTTTTAGTTATCATGAGCTTTTTCAGGTTATAAAGTAAAGTGGGTTTGGTGGCATGGTATGTGAAATAAATCCATGTTGTACATTGAAAACATTCAAGATGGAAAAGTCAAGATCTGTAGCGAAGCTCAAAAAATAAAAGATGTGAAAGTGGTTGCAACATCCCCTTTTCTCCGGTCTCCCCAGCCCAATTCAGAATCCAGGAAATCTGGAGATCATCAAATCCTAGTTTAAGTGTGATTTTCCTTAGAAAACAAAACAGAGGCTTTGCAAAATTCATTGCCTTATAGACAACAAATTATGCAACGTTTTTTGTTCAGCTCTCTGCCATGAATTTAGGAGCAGGATTCCTGTGGGAGCTCAGGAAAACACAAGCCTGGTAACACATCCTCACTTCTGCTAGCTGCATTATTTCCTCAGAAACACAAACTGAACTCATATTTGGTGCTATTCCATTTCTGAGCTAAGGCCAGAAAATGCCACAAAGTGAAAGTGAAGAAGCCGCTTTGCAAAACAGCTGTCTGGCACAAAGTTTGGGGAAAATGGTCTTCTGCTGTTGGATCACCATTTCTGACTGTGTATTTTTATCAACACATGAGCAAAGAAGAACTCCTGTGTTTGCTGACCTCGTGTAAGGTTTGCAGAGCAAGTTCTGCACTAGTGCCAGAACCAGGAGCCATGTGAAATGAGGGCAGAGCCAACGTGTGCTCAACCAGCGTGTGCTCCGACCTCTGCACCTACAATGGCACTGGCTGACAACACTGGCATTGGACCTGTGGGTCAGGTCTCTGCCCCACTCTCATGTCATCATTGGGATTTACTCAGGTCATATCTCACCTGTCCCAAGCAGCACCTACTCACTGCAAGCTGTTCCCACCAGTGCAGATGCTGCTCTTCTGCTCTGCCCCAGTACCAAGTCAAATCAGTTTGTGTAAGCCAACTGTGAGAGCATGTCTCTGTTTATTCTCTTAGATTTTATAACAGAACTGGTGGGAGATGAAATACTCACATGGGGCTTCTTTACTGTTGTTTGATGGAATTTCCCCTGTTGTTCCTCATCCACACTTCATACTCATCCAGGGAGAAACTGTCTTTTCTTAATCAAAAAAGGATGTAACCCAGGAGGACTGAAAGACTCAAACTGGGGGGAAACACAGCTCAGGTTAAAGGTAAGTTATGCAGTGGGTTAATGAGTTAGGTATTTCAGTAAGTTCCAAATAATTCGTCATGAGTGATCAAATTTACTCGCAGTATATAGAGTGTTTGGTACTCTTAGCAACCACACACTACTCAGATATGTTAGCTTGCAAACTGAACACTTGCTACCTTAGGTATTTATATCAGACATTTTAGTTTGAGGTCATTTTCCTTTATGGTAAAAATACTGCCAAAATAAGATAAAATGTTCTTATGTTCCTCACTTTCACAAGATTGATCCCACACATACAGCATTGCAAAGCTCTCCTGAAACACTGAGCATATTATTACACACCAGCTATTCTCATAGGAAAGAGAAGAAGAAGAATTTTGCTCTTCTCTGATCCTGATGTAACTAGTGCAAACCCATTCTTAATATGTGCATATTTCCATAACATCAGAGAGATCTGCAAGAATGACTGACCTATGACAATCCTTCAGCCCTTGCTTTCTCACAAATTCTAGAAGAGCAAATATCAAGATCTGGGAGGGAAACCAAAAGCCACGGTGAGAATTAGTAAACCTGTAATGACTTTGAAGTGCACAACTCGATGGGAAAGACGTTGCTTAGTAACATCAGCAGCTGGATCTGCTGTAAAACCGTGATGTCGCTTGGCAACAGAAAGCTGAGCTGGATTTTTGTGAGAGTTGTGAAACAGGGTTTTGCTGCCCTTCCCCCAAGATAATCAGAAATTGCCCATGGGGACTGCACCACTGAATCCAGCTAGGACTGAGATTTAAAGGACAGAGAACGAGGCAGTTTTTTGATGCCTTCCTGATTTGCCCCACTTAATGCGCAAGTGCAGAAAGAAATGGGCACGTTGAGTATCTGCTACTAAAAAAAAACAGGTTATGAAACTTAAAAATTGCTCTTCCTATTTCTGGCTAATTTTCCATCAGTATGGCCTGGAAAAATCCAATCAATGGCACACTTCCATCACTCCCAACCACCCTAGTGTGGCACTTCAGGGTACTCCTGCACCAGGGATGTTGGTGCTCCATGGAGGTCTCACTGTGGCACCAGAAGTGGTCAGGTTGCAAACCCAGTTTCCAGGGAGGAACTGAAAGGGAATTATTTTTTCTCCAGAGTGAAACCTGGGAAAAAACCCACTGTGATGCAAAAGCGTTTTCACTTCTGATGGGGTTCAACCCCTTCACATAGCTAAGGTCAGTGGAAAGGTTTTATTGTCCTTCATGGTAAAGAAGTACTTGGATATGGTGGTGAGAAGAGCTACAGAATGATGTAACCACCTTACTATGCAGAGTACCCTTGGAAGTGATTTTAGAAAGTAGTGAGAGACATCAAGTGTCTGCATCACTTCACTGCGTTTTGTCTCTGCACACACAGTTCCTCCTCCTTCAGATGTTTTAGTTTAAACATTCACGGCATGAAAAGTGGAGAAGACATATTTCTTTGGAGATTAACTGATTTGCCCAAGGTAGAAAAGCCCACCACGTGGTAGAACTAGAATGTCAGCACTGACTTCCTCAGCATGCTCCAGCTGCCAGACTCTGCGGGAATGTGGGTTAATGTTACTGGAACCTCCACCAGGAGGTCCCTTTCCTAGGGAAACATGGTGGTGCTAATTGACTTTATTTTACATTGTATCTAGGAATATTTTCCCAGCTGAAAAAAAGAAATCTGTCATTTTAGCTTTCAACACAACTTTCATATTACTATTTGGTTTCATGGAACAATAAATGAAAGTGATTCTGGCAATCTTAGGTGTGATTCTGTTGCATCCTGCTTATCCCTTAACTGCCTCTCTGGAAGACGTGGCTCTCAGGCACATTTTGTGTTTTATCTGCCAGTCCCACAAGGATGTTATGGCCACCTCAGGGTGTCTAAAATGGTCCTCAGTGAGTGCCTCCATCCATAGATCTCCATATTCTTTCTCTTGTGCACTGGGCATTAAAAGTTTGAAGCACACTTTAAGTTCCCTCCTGCTGCACTGTTTGCAGATGTCAAAGTACCACAGAGGACCCAGTCCTTAAAAGTGACGCCAAAAGTATTTAATAAAAATACATGTGATCCAAATAATGATATCCGAGCAACGGAACATTTCTCTTTCCAAACCACATTTATACCAGCAGTTTTTCACCAGATTCCATATGCAGCACTCCAGCCAGTGGGAAGGCTGTGGATTCAGATGAAACACAGAGCTCCGTGCACTGGCACTGACTCTCTGTGTCCATGAGAACCACGGAGAGCTGGAGAAGACTCATATTTCTTAACATCATAACCAGCCAAGAGGGCTCAGGAGCTATAGGGGAGGTTGACCTACATAGCTCACCTGGCCAATCTGTGTCTGTCATTGTGCAGGACTGCAAACTATTTTCCTATTATTACTGCCTGCCTTTTACAAACAGCTGACTATGATTTATGAACAATATCTCCCCCATACATGTATTATGAGACTGACATGACTGTGTAATTCAGGTCCATAGCCAACTTGGCAAGAGTACTAGTGTGTTTTCACACTCTAAATGCAAAGAGTCATTCACTCAAAGTCAAGGATTCCTGTTCCTAAAGCTCAAAGCTGAGGCAGAAAGAACATAACTCTGACCTGGCGCAAAATGCTTGAGGCAGAGGTGGGAGGGCTGAAGTGAGGGGTGGATTTGCAGAGCCTGCTGGCTCTCTGCTGCTTGAGCTGGTCTGCCTGCTGTAGTGTCCAGTCTCAGAACTGGGAATGGTGGGACACACTCAGAGAGACAAAAATGTGTGTTACGTGAGGCAGAGAACAAGATGTAAGCAAGGTGGGGGTCAGTTGGTTTAACATGTCTGTAGAGGCACATACAAAACCCACAAAGAATGCATCACAAGAGGAATTATTTCTGGCCTCCTTCCACATCCTTCCTCCTTCAAGCTATTTGTTTTCCTTCCCCTTGTGAATTTACCTGTTTCTTCTGTCCATGCAATTCCCTTTTTTCACCTCTCTTTGTCCAAGAGACTCAGTGGAAGTACAAAGCAGAGAAAAGAGTTGCCATAAGGTCTGGCTTTCTGAGAGCTGATGAGAATGGCAGAGGAGAGATGGGTGTAAAGCTGCCCAGGAGGGGAGAGATTCCTTCCTTCTTGTTGTGCTGTAGGTGTGGGGTCTGACCCAGCTGTCAGCAGCTGTCTCTCCCTGGTTGTGGATGGCAGCAGGATTTAATCTCCCACTTTCTTGGCTCGGGGTGTGTGTTGGCATGTCAGAGTTGGCAGGTGGCAGCTGCTTTCTGGCCTTTGTGCTAACACACCCTCCATGCCCACACAAATATCCCAGGAGAGGAGGACTTGTTCTGTGGCTTCTGGAAAGCCTCCAACACTCAGAGACTTCCCCTGGGCCGAGGGGAGGATGTTTATTGGTTTCTTCTGCTGACCCAACCCAGGTACATAGCCATGTATCCACACAGTCACACACACACATGCACATATTACAGATATATAAATGCATATAACCTATAAATGGCCTTCATCCTCGGAGGCCATTTAGCCTGAGACTGTTTTTCATATTATCATGACAGTTGTTTGATCACTGGGTGAGAATAAGTTAGATTATAAACTCAGCTACTGAATATTTAGCAGTCATCAATATTCTTGCTCCAGAAATGCTGTCCTATCAGTGGTGAGGGCAGGATATGAAAATAAATCTCTCAGGAGACTTGCACATCAAAACAGCTTGTTAATACCCAGACAAGGGTTAGGTTTCAGATTCTAGTCCAAGCAAGTATATTTGGTTTTTGCAGGACTAACTCCGGGAACTGAGTCATTGACCTCTGAAACTGTAGTCAAGAGAGTGTTTATAAAGGCAGGAATCCTTGTTTACAAATATGTGAGGTTGGAGGAAAAAATATTGACTTGGAAATCAAACTTGTTGAGTTTTCCCAACCTCCTGCACCTCAAAAAGTTACATACAGTAAGCACAACACTTACACGTACTGTGAGCATTTAGCTGGATTAGCAAGTTCTTCACGGATTCACAAGGCAGGATAACTCTGCTGACACCTCAAAAAGCAGAAATTGGGGCACAGGGGAGTTGAGTGATCAGGCCATTAGGATGTTGTGTAATCCTGGGCTAAGCAGGAGACCAGGGCTAGTGGTCAGCCCTCAGAGTAACAGCACAGAACTGCAATGGCTTCTGGTTTGAACTGGCATTGCTGTCCTAAACGAATAGGTTATATTTTACATGGGATATGTACTGGATTAGGGATTTCTCTCAAGCATGTTACGCTGATTTAGCCCTGCACAAAAAGACTCCATTACATTTCAAGGCTAATCAGGACCAAAACGCTTCCTCAGGCTTATTTGTAAGGTCAACCAAGAACACTTTCGTGCACAGTCACATCCCAGAGGTATCCTATAAATAAAGAAGGAATGACAATCAGTAAGGCTCTAATAATTTTCTATGTGCTTTTGTTCAAAAGGATATTAATTGTTTATTAAGGAGAATGCTGCCTCACTGACATTACCATAGTTTCATCCTTGTTACAATGTTTAAAACTAAGAGAATGAATGAATGTTTAATTTTCCCCTTGACTCCTTTGATTCAACGAAGCAGGACTACAAAACAAGGGTGAGAGAAGTCAGCTACAGCCAGTGCTCCAAGTATTTATGACAATCTGCTGCCTGAACTGCATTATCCTCCCCCAAACTTGAGCTGCTGCTGTTTGCCTTTGTTGCAGTGGCTTTTTAAAAAGATGATCTAATGCCCTGCTGGTGGGAAGTGGTCCCAGTGATCCATGGTGGTTGGTGGAGATGAAGTTACCTAAGCTGCTGGCTGTTGTTACAGATGGCACAAGTCTTCATCCTTTTTGACAGACATCAACCTAACCAGCTTCCCCTAATGACAGATTTAAACTCAGATAACATACTGCCTTGTCCAGCTGGGTCTACACTATTTATATTCAAGTTATCATTTTCCACTAAGATGAGCAATATCCAGTTACAGAAGTTCACTCCTCATTTACAGGTGTGTTTTTGCATTTCTTCATCATTAATGAATATGTTATCACAAGCTTTACAAGACTTTAACTCAATCTAAGTTTTGATTTAGGGAACGTTGCCTGGAGGCCGTGCTCACAACATAATTGTTGTTGTACATGATTATGCACTAGACTGACATTTTAAAACAGGAATTGTTACACAGGGTGAAAGTTTGGGAAGAAAACCTTCAGAAATGATCTGAAAATGGCTGCAATATTGGCTTCCTGAGTCTGGATACAGGCTGGTTCTTAGAGATGTGAATTTCCATTTCCATCTCAGTAAGATTTTAACATAAAAATTGAATTATGATTTAGTTTGGGCCGTGACATTGATTAAACTTAACAGATGAACATATTAAATTTGATTGTGCAGCTGGTTTCTATTTATCTAGTATTTATCTATTTATCTACTGTAATTGAGATGATTTTTTTCATCCCAAAACATCTAACAAACAGTAAGAAAAGGAATGGAAACAAGCAACATTGCCTTAGTTCTTCTCCAGCTGCACTTAAGATGTCTATAACCTGAGCACACTGAGCTACCACTGTGATCCAGGAGCTGGATTCATATTTGGATGTGGATTCCAAAATAAAAAGGATAATTCATTTTGGCACAGCATGCCTATAGTCAGCACAAATCTCTTCAGTGGTGGCACAAGACCAAAGCAATGTGAAAAGTAGCATCCAAGTTTTTTAGCTTGGCAGATTTCCCCCCAGATTTCATCTTTCAGGTAGAAATGTTCTGTGTTTATCCAAGCCCTGTGCCTGTTTCTTTTGGATATTAAAGATCAAATGCCTTTTTGTACTGCACGTCCTTGGCTTGCTGGCAAAAAAATACCTTTTCTTGTTAGAGCAGGAGCCAATATTGAAAATAAGCCCTGGGCTGATAGTAGATGAGAGTTCACACATGGAATTTTTGTCTCCCAGTTACATCAATTATTTTTAACTCATCACAAAGCACTTTGAGCCATCAGTAAATGGAAAAATATAAAACTTCTAGTTTAAACAGGAAACCGTCACAGAATATATGGAACTAAGTACCAGTCACCAGTAGCCAAAAAGTGGATACTAACCATGTTTCAAGTGAGTGGAACAAGCACAAAATAAGGTCTATAATTGTCCAGTTTAAAGTTCATGTGAATAAAGATTTGCATCTTATTGTACCCAGATGTGACTTTTTTTCTTGTACGAGCAAACTCTTAAGGATTACCTGGTGAAGTCCTGTACAACTAGAAAGGAGTAATATTCTTCTTTGAAAAGTGATGCAGGTTCATTTAAACCTCTTTGCACTTCAGAAAGACATTATGAGACTGTAGGATACATTAATTCAAAGAGCTTAAGCATAGTTTCCAAAACTCCTGAAATCTTTTTACCAGTGGAAATGGTTTAATAATGCCATGGCTGAAATACTGGTTTGGGGCTGTTAAGTCTTCATGCAGGAACTAATTATTGCATGTAAGACACTTAAGAAATGTGAAAGCTTGTCTATTAGAATGCAAGAATATTTCCATGGCCAGTGCTCCTGACACACTTTAACTCTTGAAGTTAAATGCAATGATTTAGAGGTCTACCAGAAAAACTGAAAAAACTCCCCATTTTATCTAGACCATGAATTTAAACCCCCTTGCATCTTGCAGAGTTTTTCATCTGGGTTCAATAAAACTGTGCAACGCTCCAAATCTGTGGCACTTTCTCATGTAGAAAGTGGTTAAGTGCAATTTCTTAGTTTACAGCCCAGAGTGGCATGGAAACTGTGAGTAAGAGACAGTGTAACAAGTAAACATGTAACTCATTCCAAGAGACAATAACTGCTGTAATTTCAACGGTAGCAATATATTGAATATATAACACACAGATACATACAGAAATACAGGCAATAGCTCACATCACACTGGAATTAGAAGTGACAGACAGTTATGAATCACAGAGCACATCTCCCTGAAGTGCTGGAGAATTCACAGTCCGTACAGTGCTAAAAGCAAAATGGAGTGCATTAAAATGTAGGCATATGAGGTCAAAGCCTGCAGATTTATTCATTTGTGCTGTAAAAATTGGGGGGTTGAAACACATGAATGGCTTTTTTGTACTTCCTCCCCCCCAATCTTGACTGCAGCAAACTTTGTGTTTCTGTCAGTTTGTCAACATCAAAAGCTGTTTGTGCCCCAGGAAATCCACATGCATCCTCCTCTCTGCCTCCTGTGCAGAGTGAGTGAAAACCTGGCCCTGGACCTTCAGTGCACAAAATGCTGCTGTTTGCCTGACACTTCATAGGATCAGAGAAAACAGAGCTGAGGCACATATTCCTCCTCTACTTTAGTATCTCCCAGGAAGGTATATTTTTACAGGTCTGCTGAAGGCAATAGATTTTGGGAACGGGACAGAATGCTCTGAAACCAAAGAATTCCTCTGAAAAAACTTGCTATTTTGTCCAATTTGATCAATTCCTCAGTCAGATCTATTCTGCAGAAACATCTGTAGTGTTGGTCCAGTAATAAAGTTTTCTGTTTTCTTCCATTGTTTCTAGGGAATGATTATCTCATGGGATTAGGGAGATTATCTCATGATCCTGTTTTCTCACTGACAATTATACTGGTCCTACTCCCTTCTGAAATATTCCTGTTGAAAATATGGCAGCTGTTCATGTGAAAACAAAAATATCAGCACTGTATCTATCAAATTATGTTCTGATAGCAAGACAAACTGTTTACACTACACACCCAATCAGGTTGCCATGAACCAGGAAATCTTTGCTGATTACTTACACTCAGTAGATTTCATCTAGGTAATAAAATAAATCATTCTTACCTTTTATTTATGTACAGTCCCATTACAGTCCTATAAAACTCCCTGCAGCACACTACTGTTTACACATGGAGCAAATAAACATATCCAAATCCAGCTGCAAGGACTCAGAGCTGGCTGAGCCTTGGGTTTGACCAAGAACCAGGAGTGCAAACTGGATCATATGCTAGCTGGGAAACCAGGGAAGTAAAAGAGTCTGTCAAGTCCTAACTAGCATTTAATGACAAATTTAATTTGGCAAGACTATATAATTCAGTATTTTGTCAAGCATGCTGAGGCTTGTATATTCTGTATGTGGCTCTTGACCAAGTGCTATATTTTCAGAGTATCCTGATCCAAGAGCTTCTAATGAAAACACACAAAACTTAAATCAAACTTTGTTTCACCATGTGATTTTTAGAACACAGTACTTAAAAAGGATTATGTCAAGAAAAATAAAAACTATAATCTGTGATGGCTCTACTTGTATCCTGCCTGTCAGCAGTGCAACTCTTCAAACCATTCGTTTTTGCAACTGAATGTGGAATCAATTAACATAATTTAAGCCATTCATTTAGCTCTAAGCCTAGGTCATAGATGTAGAGTCAAATTTTACTCTTTTCCGACTTGTTATGGATTTAAGGGAGTTCTATAAATGTTGTTCCCCCAGCATCAGAAAGCACAAAAGCTGATCTGAGTTTTCTGCAGCCCGTGTAGTGGCTCCCACCTGCCCCAGAATGAAGACCCATCTTTGCAGAGAAAAGGTCCATGGTCAGTATGAAACCTTAATTTGGCTTCCTCACTGCAAGAAGCAGCACAGCACTGATTAAAGGCTGCCCAGTGTTACAGGTCAGTCATTCCCCACTACTGCCATAAAATCTTGCTCTAATAGTACCACAAGATAATTTTACAGAAAGCTTCAAGTGGTAAGAAAGCAATATACTGAATATTCTTCAATTTTTCCATGCAGTTGAATGGAAGCTGCCAATGAAGAAAGGGACCTTACCACAGCCTGCAGATTTCCCAGCCTGAACCTGCCCAGAGGTGTCTCTCCCTCTGCTGCCTGCTCTGGAAGCTCTCCAAACTATTGCTTCTATTTCTATCCTGCTTGGCCTCTATCAAGCCCCCCAAAATAACTAGTAAGCAATTTCCAGTATAAATTATTTTTTATATAAGGGGGAAACCTTCTGCAGACATACCTGTGACTATGAAATACAACATTGGAACTGGGGGCATTTATTTCATTTGAACAGGTGTCCCTTCTAATCAGCCCCCCATGAGACAATCCAAGCACATCCAGTCATTGACAACTTCCTTTACTGATAAAACAACCAAGCTATTGTATAACTTAGATCAGCTGAGATTGGCTTTTTCCCAGACTATGCAATGTCTTATTTTCATCTGAATAGCTCTCCTAGTGGATAGGACTAGAAGTGACTCCAACTACCTGAAGATCTGTGAGAGTTTTGGGTCACCAGAGGCAATGTTGTACCTAGAGCTGTTCACTGCTGGTTTTCACTGAAGCAAACTTTACTTGCATGAAAGGATGAACCATCATAGCCAGTTCTCACACAAGGACATGGCTGAACATCTGCATAATCTGTCTAGTCACCAGCCAGCTCATTTTGTTTCTGAAATTCTGCCTGAGAAAAACACATTCTCGTTGTTACATGGCAACTTCAAAACAACAAGCAATCTTTTCTGAAACAAATCCTTAGAACTATTTCTGAAAAAACTGGAACAACAGTGGACAAGAGCCACATTTAAAAACTCCAGCATTTGCAAATAGTTATTAGAATCTGTAATGTTGTAACATGCTTTTAAAACAGCTATTTTAGGACATGCACATTTAACAATCAGTCTCTTGGTCTTAGATACTGTCTAACTAGACATCATCCTAGAGACATACTATATAGGGTATGTGGATTGTAAAACAAGTTATACAAGAGATTATAAAACTATAGAACCTCAAAGGAGACACTGTTTTTTAATGGTACAGAGAAAGAAATTCTTTTATTTCATAAGACACTCCCTTTGCCTTTCTGTAGTGTCTAAAACATAATTAGTAAACTGTTTTGAGTCTAGATATTTTTAAATGTAAAGAACTAATGAAAAATTACTTACCCAATTTTCCTCTAGACCAAAAATGAAAATGTGCCACTCTGTCCCTGACTTTTATAACCTTCTGCACTCCTTCACTCCTAGCTGGTGTGTGGATCCCCTTTCTCCCTGGATCACATGAAAGCGTTCTATTAATGTGAATTGGCTGATGTTTGAGAACACTATGCTGGACAGCTATGAGGTGTAAGGAATCTGACCCAGGGAGCTGTGGGGCTCTGTCACATCAGTTCTCCACAGGAATTCTCAGTTGCTGGATGAGAATAACACGAGACAGGTCCTGTGCAGTGGGTGCAGCGTGTTGTCACTGATGTTGTAGTCACCATGTGGTTTGCTTAAGGCAGTGAGACAAGTGCCATGTTACAGCAATGCAAGGGGGATGTTTTCACTCCAGGACTGTAACTACCAAGTATCAGGCTGTCTCTCTCACCTGGCTGAATAAGCAAAGCCTGGGGAAATGAAGCAGTTTAGCACATGACAAATGTCTATAACCAAAGCATGGCTAAAATTGACAGCTGCCTTAAAAAGACCACTGCAAGTCAGCACTGCTCCACATGCTCCATAAGGAATGCTTTTCTGGAGTTCAGAATAAACACTCAAAGTCTAGGAATGCAGTAGGTTACCTGGCAGGATGGAGAGAAGGAAAATCTTCTGCCTCTGTTCTGCTCTTCATCCCTTTGCCTCCGTTCAGTTTCTCTTGCCCAACATGGCCAGAAAAGAGAGAATGCAGCTTGTCTCTTCCCACAAGGGGTAAGATGGAGCTTTCAGCCCACTTGTTTGGATGTAGTGGTTGAAGTTAGAGTGTTACATGTGTGAGCCTTTCAGGAAAAAAACATGCCACTTCAGCACAGAGTTGTCTTAACTATAAACCCCCTGGGTTAGGAAACCCACACCAATCAGACATTTCTTTTAAGTAGAGCATGTTTTCAGTTCCATGGTACTTTTGGAAAATCCTCCCTTTGAATGCACTATTTCAGAGGGGAAAAAATATTTCTTTCATAATAGATTGTAAGTTACAAGCCATTAAACATATGTGATAAAAATATTCCTGCATGAGCATGAGATACGAAGAAATGATTGCTGTGATAGGATTAAACTTGACACAGAAGTGCTTAAGTCAGTTGTTTACAGGGTGTTGGCAATGTCTAATAGGTGATAATTTCTAGAGATTTTTATTTTAAAAGTGCAATTATGAATTGTGAGTATAGATATTAGCATATTAAAATTTCAAGGTACAAAAAAGTTGTCATGCCGCTATGCAAAATAAGGGCACAAGTCTTTAGAGCACTAATTGGCTCTTTGCTTTTCTTGCTTTACCTTTTCATCCTGAATAGTAGCATTTATTTTGGTGAATTCAAGGGAAATGCAAAACGTTTATGCTTTAAAATCATAAGCAATACTCCTGGGCAGTGACTAAACTGTCTCATTTAAAGACATGTTTTTTTCCCGCTAATGCTTAGGAATATCTGCCAGCAAATCAGGGATCTTCACATCAGAAGGGCAATTTACAGAACTGGGCAAATTATGAGATTTGATACTGAACTGAATAGTGGCAGATCCACATTTTAGAGTCTATAGAGGAGAGAAAAGCATGCTGGGCAATTCCAAAGCTCAGATGCACTATGACCCCCACTGGTAATTCACTTCTCAGCACCATAAAAAGGCACATTATTGCTCTGTGTTTGATGACAATGGGGACTGTCTTTTGTTTGCTGAAATACTGCAGCATGATCATGGTATATACAAAGCATGCAACGTTAGGAATTTGAATTTAGTTGGAGATCCTTTCCAACATGTCAGAAACTCTGTATTCATTTCTGCACTCCGAGAGGAGCAAAAGAGGGAGCAGTAAAATCTGCACTCAGTGAATCCCTGCTAATAAATCTGAAATGTTTATTTCAAGATTTCTCTTTGTGGTCTTCTCATTTCAACAAGAATAAAGGGGGTTTTTTTACAATCAATTGAACGTAGGTCATTTTCTTCACTTGGCACTTTCGCTGTTGGCTGTAACAATTGACATAGATAATAATAGCCAGGAGAGCAGAGATCTGATCACCTGGACAAGCAGAACTCACAAAATAAAAATGCAGGGTGATAGTCTGGTAACATTTCAAGATGTTTAATTCATATTAAGCATAGTCAGATGATAGTAAAAAACTGTAACTCACATTTGCTAAGACTGTATTTGCATCTTGACATCTGAACTCACTGGGATGAGAAAGTCCACATATGTTAATTCATTAATATAGGTAGTTTCTTAACAAAATTCTCTTGTATTTCCCCTTTTTCTGAAGCCCTATGTTGTGAATGAGCTTACAGCAGGCAATGGCTTTATTTTGAAAGGTGAGGTCTTCAACATGAGAGGTGATACTGCATGTGTTGTAAATTAATTTTCAGATAAATAGCATAATTCTTAAACAGTGAATGGCATAGGAGACAGAATGTGCTGGTTGCATGATGCTGCTTCTGGCTTCAAGCTGTTAAACTGTTCAAAAAGCATCTTACTGTACAGTTTACTCATGTTTTCCTGAGGAAATAATGGTCAGTGGGATGCCACATCACAGGAACATGATTATAAATTCTCTCGAGCAATGCACAATATGCTCTTGTTAGAGCTGAGAGAGGTCAGAGTTCTTCACAGCCTCTCCTATGGCCTGAAACACCATTTTTAGCCCTCATGCTTCTGCTCTTCTGTGATTTTCACTGTTTGTATCAGGAATCTGCTGCCCACAACACCACTTCAGCACAGGTCAAAAATCATTCACTTGCTAAGACAGTTTGTGAACAATTGTAACAAGAGCTGGAAATACAGGATGTAATTGCTGCACAATTTAGGCAACTCTTCCTATGGGAACCAACAGCAGTGAGGGCCTCAGATATCTCTGCAGATGTAAGGCAGGTCTGCAGGATGTCTGTGCCCCTCTCCATGCAGGATCAGCAGTGCTGGCACCATGGCTCCGTGCCACCCTCCAGACATGACACAGCACTGAGGGTTGTGCTGGCTGACACTTCCACCCCTGAAATTCTGTCCTCCTGCAAAAAGATGCAGCTACACCTCGACACTTGGTGCTCCCAGACTCAGTTCCTCCAGGTGACTCAGGATGGTGTGACGCTTGGTCGTGCTGCTGACACTGCCACTCTTCCCTGCAACCAGCAGATGGAATAGGAATTTGGAGTTCTGGCAGCAGCTCCCCTCTGTCTCACACACAGTTGTGTGGGGTGTGCTGGGGCAGACTGGTCCACGTGAAGAGCAGGAGCAGGCTTTTCCTGTCATTCCCACCACTTTCAAGTGATGTTGCAACTGCAGTGAAAGGGGGTTTTATGATGAAGCTGAAAGCTGAGACCAGATTAAACTCTACTTATCTATGTGGAGTGGTTTTATTTCCATACAAATACAAGCTACTATAGCAATATGACGGGATTTCTTGAGATCCTTTTATTGTGTACAACACTCTTGTTAAAAGTGAATTGCTATGTTACATGAGCTTTGTCGACTATTGCACATTTTAGTGTTTAATTTTTGGCCCATGTGGATTGTCTCTTTAAGACCATTTTTTGCTACTACATTGCATATCTGAGACTAAGAGCAAGTCTGTGGGACATTTTGCTCTTGAACCTATGGAGTAAAAGGCCCTGCTTGCCTAAGCACCAAGAAGGGTCAGAGATTTTGAGGAAACAGCATCACTTTGAGAAACACAAGATTACTGTTTGTATGAGACTGGATATAACAGGATTTCCTCAGCAAGGTCTTGAATTTTTCACCTCACATCAAACCTTTCACTATTTTGCTTCTCACCCAGCTCAGCATGTTTCATTTTGCCCTGCATTGCAAAGTCTTTGGAACAGTGTTTGTGTGCTGCATTGCACAATGAGCCCCAGTCTTGTTTGGGTCCTCTCTTGAGCCTTTCTGCATCAGCATCCAAAACCAAACTAGTCATGTTGAATTTGCAATGCCAATTCGACAGCACTCTGCTAGTCACACAAAGCATGAGGAATTGTTCCACAGTCTAAATATAATTCATTAATTTTCTACTTATGCATAGTTGCAGTCTGTAGTCCAGTACTGGTTTGGGGAAGCTAAAGTAGATCCATGTCTGTAAACTGAATCAAGCTGATGTATGAAGATGTCCTAGAAAATGCTGCCAAAAATACTTTAAGTAAACCACCACAATAATTAGAGCAACACAACAGTATTAATCACAAAACGCAGGGCTAAGTGTTATGATTTATATTTTGCAGGATCCACTTGAATCCTCTGTGTCAGGAACAGTGTAACCAGCAGGACCAGGGCAGTGAAAACCCCCTAATACTTGGCATTTTTGAGGCTGCGCCTCCAGTGCTGAACTCAGTTCTGGGCCCTTCACTTTAGAGAGGACATGGAGGTGCTGGAGCATTTCCAGAGAAGGGCAACCAGGATCTAGGAAACTTGTCTTATGAGGAAGGACTGGGATTGTTTAGCCCCAGGGGGATCTCATCGCTGGTGGGAGCCGGTCTCTTCTGCGGTCTCTGTGCGGAGAGGGCCAGAACAAAAGGCCTTAGGCTGAGACAGGGGAGACCACACAGATTAGATATTGGACAAAAAGTTTATCACTGTTTGGGTGGTCGGGCACTGGGATAGGTTGTCTAGGGAAGTGGGCACCTCATTTCTGGAGGTGCTTAAGAGGGGCTGGGTGATGTGGCTCAGGGTTACAGCGGAGGTGCTGGGTGGATGGTGGGACTGCGGGATGCTGAGGGGCTCTTCCAACCCTGAGAAGTCTGTGATTCTACCCAGGATCACTTCCCACCCAAGCCTACAGCTCTATAAATAAATCTATGGCTCTACGACTTATTTCATTTCCCGCAGCGCTCAACGTCCAACACGTGCGTTTCTGTGGACATTTATCTATGTAAAGAGCTCTCCACCTCCCACCTCCCCTCCGTGCCCCTCAGACACCGCAGACATCACTCATCACCGAGATCCCACCCACTGCAGATCCTGCCTGGTGNAGCGAGGCGCGGCCCGAGCCGCGCGATGTAGCGGCCAGAGGGGCGCCCAGAGCTCCGCACCGCTTGGGGGCCGAGGCAGAGCGGCAGCAGGAACAGCAGGAACATCAGGAACAGCGCCAGGAGGAGCGGGAGCGGCGGCCCCATCGCGGCCGGAGCCGCTGAGGGCGGGGGCCGGCCCTGCCATGTCGCACCCCGGAGCCGGGACCTCGTCTCCCCGGGGCCG
>VXAU01005348.1:306987-365933 GCA_013399695.1 Formicarius rufipectus
GGAGCTCCCACAGATCCCCCCCGCTGAAGCTCCCGCCCGCTGGAGATCCCGGAGCTCACACCTTGTGGAGTTCCCACAGATCCCGCCCGCTGGAGATCCCCATCGTCCTGAGACCCCTCCTGTCCCGAATTCCCGCCTGGAGATCACTCCGTCCCGAGTTCCCACCCATCCCGAAGATCCCTCCCCTCCTCCTATCCCTCTCTGAGATTCCCCCGGCCCCCGGGCANGCAGCAGGAACAGCAGGAACATCAGGAACAGCGCCGGGAGGAGCGGGAGCGGCGGCCCCATCGCGGCCGGAGCCGCTGAGGGCGGGGGCCGGCCCTGCCATGTCGCACCCCGGAGCCGGGACCTCGTCTCCCCGGGGCCGTGAGGAGCCGGCGGAGCCGCGGGGGCAGCAGCTGCGCCGCATGGAGCGGGCCGACAGTGCCGACGACGAGCACAACAGAACGATCCGCAGGCAGTACCGGGAGCTCATCTCCGCCGTGCAGCGTGAGGACTGTGGGGAGCGCCGGGGCTCGGGGGTGGGGGGTTGTACTTGGGTGGAAATTCGGCTCGCTGGAGTGTGGAGTGGCAGAATCGTGGAGTGGTGGGAAGGGATCTTAAGGATCGTCTCATTTCACCCCCTGCCGTGGGTAGGGACACCTTCCACCAGCACAGGTTGCTCCAGGCCCCGTCCGGCCTGGCCTTGTACACTCCCAGAGATGGGGCAGCCACAGTTTCTCTAGGCAGCCTGTGCCAGGGCCTGCCCACCCTCACAGGGAGGAATTCCTCCCCAGTACCTAATCTAAACTTGCTCCCCTTCAGTGTGAGGCTCTTTCCCCTTCTCCTCTCCCTGCGTACCCTTGTGCAAAGCCCTTCTTCTGCATGTCCAGGGATTGTCAGGTTAGGGGGGATGAGCTGCACTCACACACGTGTGCCGGCACTGCTGCGGGGGGACTGTCAGCTTTGGACCCGGAGATGCACCACAGTCCTTGAATTTCGCATTTGTGGTGTCCAGGCTTCAGTTTGAAACTGCAGGTACAGAAACTGGGCCAGAAAGGTATTCTTGGCCCTTCCAAAAAGTGCTGTGGGATTTGTAGCAACTCCCTAGGCAGGTGTATCGGTCCTTCTCCTGTGGGTGTTCGGATTGTGCTGTTTCTGTCACAGAAGTCTGCCAGTGGTGGTGTCAGTAGCCCTGCCAAGTTCGGCAGCATATGGTTTTTGTTTCCTGAATACTTGATAAATTTCTGCGGTTGTTTTACAGTATAACGCTACACAGTGTATGGGTGATCCAGTCTGTGTTTATGAAAGTAACCAAGCATGTAGTTTCAGGAGCTGATCTGTTTTTTTTTTTTAATGTAAGTCCTTAATAATTTACAGGTAGGACAAATAGCATACAGAAAACTGCTGTGTGGTGGCTGCTTTGACACTGATGCAGGTGTTTCACCAGAACCAAAAGGAATCTGGTTTGGAAGGGACCTTAAAACTCATCGTGTTCCAACACCCCTTCCACTAGACCAGGTTGCTCCAAGTCCTATCCAGCCTGGCCTTGAACACTTCCAGGAATAGGGCAGCCATCCCTGCTAATATAAGTTCAACCATATACATCTTACACCATTCAAGTAAATGGAAAATTGCTACATCAGACTTAGGTAATGAAAAAGCATTAATAAAAATGGAGCCTACGTAATCCTGGAATTAATGTGCTATTTATTCTGTATTTTTGTGTGTATGGTGGGCAGTGAAGCAGCCAGTTTTGTTTAGGTTGTGAGTGTGTATCTGTATTGGGTTTGTGTGACCAGGTTTGGTAGCAGGGGGGCTATGGATTTGAGAAGCATCCGGAAGCTTCCACCAGAGCAAAGAGGGACCTGCTGATGGCCAAGGCTGAGCCCATCAGTGATGGCAGTAACACCTCTATGATAATCTTTTTAAGAAGGAAAAAAAGTAATTGTGGCCAGAGGAGAGAGAATATGTGAGAGAAGCGACTGTGCAGACACCAAGGTCAGTGCAGAAGGAGTGGCAGGATCTGGTCCAGGTGCTGAAGTTGAGGTCCTCCTGCAGCCTGGGGAGGAGCCCTCGCTGGAGCAGGGGAACAAGAGCTCCGCTTCCTCAGGATGAACCAGTAGCAGAAAACACATGTGATGAATTGACATTTTCTATCCTCCTGCACCACTGTAGGGGAGGAAGTAGAGAATCTGGAATAAAGTGAAGTCTGAGAAGGACAGGAGAGGTGAGGAAAAGGTGTTTTTCAGGTCTGTTTTGCTTCTCATTATCCAGCTCTGATTTTGTTTGATAATAAATTCCACCAGTTTCCCCAAGCTGAACTGTTCTGCCCATGACAGTAACTCCTGAGGGATCTGTCCCTGCCCTTATCTCAACCCACAAGCCTTGTGTTCTGTTTTCTCCGCCCCATCCAGCTGAGGAGAATGATAGAGCTTTGGTGGGCACTTGGCCTCCAGTCAGTCAAACAAGCACAGTCTTTCTCAGTGCTTCTGTGTTTAAGTAATTTGGGATTTTATAGATGTCTTTTCACCCCCAGAAAATCGTGAGGAGATGCTGAGTTCAAAAAGCAACAGACTGACAGAAGCTTTGGAAGAAGCCAATAAACTCTTTGATGGAGGTAAAACAAATTCTGTTGTCTTTATTCGAGGTGTTTGGCCAGGAGTGATACCTTAGAAACAAGAGAGTGAAGCTGAGGTCCAAGTACTTTATCAAAAGTTTTACATAATTGAAAACGAGTATGTTTAGTTGAAGATTTCTTGAGTAAATAGATATGTGAAAATAAATGTTCCTGTTTATTTGCACTTAGAAATACTCCTTGGTTTATTTTGATTGTGAAGAGAAATAGTACACATAAATTATATCAATGTAGATGGGTTCATTTCACTTGGAGAAGTGGAAAATATGTTGATAAAAATGCATTTATTCTTTAAGATCATGTGTTATTTCCTGTGCTTTGTCAGTGCCACTCCTTTATTTTAATGCAAATATTATTATAAGGATTACATAAGTAAGTGTGTTAGAAGTCATTGTAATACAATGATTTACAAAGTTCTAATGCCAGGGTAGTCCCTATGCTGAATTTTATTACTATACTTTGGACAATTTCATATTATTAGCATAAAATCTTTTCTTTCACAGTTTGCCGTGCACGGGAGGCTGCGCTGGATGCCCAATTTCTTGTTTTAGCATCCAATCTAGGGAAGGAGAAGGCCAATGAGTTACACTCTGAGATGACAGCATTTGATTCAGCAACATTTGCAGAAGACTTGGTAAGTTCCAGGCTCTGAATTTGCCAACAGTTTTGCTGAAGGTTTGCCCTGTTTGCTACAGAGTCCTAAAGCAAAAACCTCTGAGTATCAGGCATTAATACCTGGCAGTTCTGATGGAACTGAGTGCTCTTCCTGTGAATTTCTTTGATTAACTTTCTGTATCTGGTTGGTGGTGTTAATTGCTTCACACTACTTCCAGTAGGGGACAATCTACCTTTAAATGCAGACACCCCCCAACATTATTGCATTGCTGCTGCTTAATCACTGTTCAGTCAGTTTGTTCTCTTAAGGTCTCTGCACACTTTCTGGAGTCACTCTTTTGTAGTTTCTCAGTAGGTAAGTCATTTATTTATCCTGTCTACTGCTGTCTGTGTTTTTGGGTAGACTTCTTAAGGCATTGTGTCATCAACAGGACTTTGGATGATCTGAATGCTTTGAGACTTGGCATGTTTGCCTCTTTGTCCTGTGGCTGGGTGGAAGAGCTGGCTCAGAATAGCTGTCATGCAGGCTGTTGGGTTTTTATCTCCTAGAAAATGTTCACTTATGTTACAGCACATCAATAAGGAATCTGAGTCTTTAGTCAAGTCTAGATCTCTACAATATAACATACCATGATGCTCTGTTGTTTTATTTAAGTTTTGCCTGGATTAGTCTGGACTGGTGGATGCAGGGATGGGTCAAAGAAGTTGCTCTGTGGCATTAGAGGGGCTGGGCTTCCTGGAAGTGTGTGGTGTTCAGAAACTGAGACATCTGAGCCCTGTAGTGCAATTTAAGTAATGGTCTGCTACTTCATACATCGTTGAAATTCTGTTGGAATCTAAGCAGTTTCATTCACCCATGGCTCTTTTTTTCATTGCTGAACTCATGTGCAAGTGTTAATCTGTTTTCTCAGTGTCTTCAGCAGTCAAAGTCCTTATGCAGTGATACTAAATATTAACCTATCAGGCAAACACCACAATGGTGTTTCACTGTGATTGTATCTACTGGTTTATCTCTAAGTGAATTTTCATTGGAGCATTTTTTTCTTTTGTAGCTGACCACTATGGGTATAAATCGCACTGAAGTAGAAGAAAATGATGGTGAACATGGTGGGTTTTTACCTAGTGATGCCTGGCAGAAAGTGGGAGAAGCAGCACTAAAGCACTTCAGAAGAGCACCTACTTTTCACTATATGTAAGTTTCTTTAAGGAAATACTATATACTGCAGTACAAGGTAATGGCCTTAGTGAATGGATTCTTATCATTAATGCCCTGAGCTTGAATAGAATTGAATCTGAGGTCACAGCAGAGTGTTGACAAGGACTTCTGTGTGGTGTCTCTTCTTCTGGTACAGTGAACACCTCATCTCCAAGTATTTAATATTTCTCACTTTGGTTTTGATTTGACTTGGCTACAAAATATTATCACTAGCAAGGTGTTCTTGATTTACCTGTTCAGACCAAAGCCAGTAGGGATGGTTCTCTTCCCTTTGAAAGCTGTCCTAGTTACAGGCCCTGGACCAGTTTATCACTATATGGGTGTAAACTGTGTATTCTACACCCTTTATGTCATTTCTGATGGACTTAATAAAGGATCATTTGCAGCAGCTGCCCAGGGCACACCTGACACCTCAGGCTACAAGATGGATGTTAAAGAACCCTGTGAGGCAGGGAATGTTTTTGGCTTCCCACTCAGCTGTGATAACACCCCTCCGGGGAGGCATCAGCACCCTCACACCCAGCCTGAGGGGGTCATGTCTGCTAGTGGGCCATCAGAGATTCCAAAAATATCCCATGACTCACAGAGTTAAATCACCCATTGGGATACTCCCTGCCCTGGGGGAGGTATTGGGCATTCCCACCTGAACCTGAGCATATATATTCTGTGACTTCTGGTACCACTTGTTGGAGCCAAAGAACCTGAGCAGGACTGTGACTGCCACTCTCAACAAGACTGCAGTCATTACTTTGACAGGATTGCTCATCATCCTCACCAACAGGTTTTCCTTTCCCTGTACTTTGTTTTCAGGGGGCCCACGTGGCACTCAGCACAGGGACAAATGAGCACCATTCTGTTGGTGCCCCAGGGTGCAGGGTTATGCATCTGTTTTTGTGGGTTAAGATCAATTTTTCTTACTATCATTTTATTTATTATAGTATTTTTAGTCAGTTGTAACTCTGACTTGTAATCTCTCTTGCCTGCATCTTTTTTTTTGTTCATAGTTTGTGGTTTCTGAAATGGAGTAGTTCCAACTCACCCAAGTGAGGGAACATATGTGTTGCAGAATTTTGGGGTACCTGCTGAACTAACTTGAATTGGGTCTCACTTGACACTTGCTCCCCTAGGCATTTAACTGGGTGGAGTTCAAGGCAACTAAAGTTAGGAACAGAGTTCCTTCTATAGTCAGTGGACAGAGGTGAGCACTTAAAAGTGCCCAAATCTAGAATGTGTATTACACTCACATTGTTTGAGGAGAGAGACATGGGATCTCTTCCTAGTGTTCTGAATGTTCTATGGATTGACTGTATTTTAAAACTTTGTGGCAAACCTGAACTTGAAAAAACTAAACAATATATGAAAAAGAGTTTTCAGGCAGAAAAGTGTAATAAATTCAAATGGAGATATTGGAGGATATGAACCATACACTGATTAATTTCTTAACTAGCTGTAAGAAGAGTAGATTAGAAATTTTCAGTCTAAAAAGAAAGTTGGAATGATTGCATCAACTTTTCTACCTGTGTTGATAGTTCTGCTTTGAGTCTGCCAGTATACTGGGAACAACTTTTGGGGATGGTTCTTTCCAGAAATCTCTGGACTTTTTGGTATCAGTCATTACTTTGCACTTCTCTGAGGAGATCCACTGCTCAGTGTATACACTCCTAGTGATACAGTGTATGTGTTCTTTGTTTTTTGGTTAGGTTGGGATCTTTCAAATCTGATCCTCCTGTTGCAAGGCAGAGGATTGAGAGGCAGAAAAAGGCTTCAAGAGGAGAAGCAAAACGGGCAATGCCTGCTCAGGTTTGTAAATTATTTATTAACTGTTTGTTGTAACATAGATATTCCTTGTGACTTCTAAATCTTTCTGCTTGGGTTTTGTAATTAAAAACCGTGTAGTATTTGTGATATCCCACCCTTAAGGGGAAGGGAGCAGCCAAGAGTCATAGAATCTTGTGCTATTTGAGGTTGTGCTCTAACTCCAGGAGCCAAAACAAGGACATTTGTCCTAGAAAAGTGCTGCCCTACCTCCATATGGTTCTTTCTCACAGTGATTGTTACTGCCAGCAATCTGTAGTTGGTTCCACAGCCATCCAAGTGTGTTTGAAACATACATATCAGCCCTTTCTGGGCTTCTGCAGTACTCCACCTTCATTATTAGGCTTCTTGATTTGTTTTGTGTGGACTGCAGTGTTTCACTGGATGGAAAGAAATAGAATTTACAGACTAATTTCATGTTCAGAAATAGGATTTACAGACTGATTTCTCAAGTTCAAATGCCCTTACTTGCTTTGATGCCTGTTGCTTTAAAAGGAAACAAAATAGAAGCCTCTTTAGCTTGCTGTGGTTTCCATTTTTCTTTAAAATGGGTGTAACAGGGTGTGGCATTTATCCTGGACTGTGGTTAACAGGAGTTACTTAGTTGACTTAACCACTATTTTTTCTGCCTTCTGTTTCTCTTCTTTCTGTGATACACTGTCAGAAAGGCAAAAGTATGGGAATACTTGGAGACTTAAAATCTGAAATTTTGAAAACATAAACCATGGTGATACAGGGAAGCTCAGGCTGCAATAGTGCCGGGACATAGAGGCAAAAGCTCGATTAATCCAAATAGTGATAAAGGATTCTGTTACACTTTGTACTGGGAAAAAGAGCTGGATGGTCTACGAATTGCTTATAAATTAACCTCATTAACCTCCCAGACTGTATCACTCTGTAACCTAATTCCAGAGAGCTATTGAAATGTAAGTGTAGCCCTTAATGGGCTCAAAACATACAAGGCATGGCCTTTCAGCTTCATATTGTAAGATGGAAATGAAACCCTAAAGCTCTTTTCAAGTCGTCTGATGTTTGTCTAAGTGTGGTGGTAATGGTGCATGTAGGGGGGAAGATTCAGCTTTTGTTCTGTGTTCATAAAAGGCCCTTTGCATATTGTAAGACAACAGTGGTTATTTGAGGTGAATCTCTCTTTCTTCTTCCCAGTTAAAAAAAATGGAAGAGTCTCATGAGGAAGCTACAGAAAAAGAAGTAGAGAGGATCTTGGGAATATTGCAAACTCTTTTTGAAAATGATCGTAAGTATGATGAAATTAAGCATTATTTGGAGAAAATTAATATTCTCTGTCTTTTACAGTTAGTGGTTAAACTGCAGAGACAAAATGAGGTGAAGTTTGCAGGCAGAAATCGTCATGTCAAAGCACAGATAGCAACTATATTTTTTATGAACATTAATCAGTGGCTCTTTGACTGCAAAGTATATGTAAATCCTCTCCCCCTGATTAGAGCCTGCTATTTTTCAGAAGACAGTCAAATAGTCACTGCTTATGGATCTGTGTGGGGGGAAAGAATGGAAGAAAATGATATACTTTATAGAACATTTGTTTCTTTCTGGAGACAGTGGGGAATTCAGCATCAGAACTAAACGGACATTCTGTTAGCTTTTGAAAGGAGCACTGGCTCTCTAAGTTTGGTTTACATCTGTTAGCTCTATGTGTACCACCTGTTTGTGTGTTTTAACAAAGCCTTGTTTGTATCTCCAGCTGATACACCTATTTCCTTCTTCGATTTTGTGGTTGATCCAAACTCCTTTGCACGCACGGTGGAAAACATGTTTCATGTGTCCTTCCTTATAAGGGTAAGGCATGATTTGTTCTTGAAATCTCACTTTATGTGTTGGAATTATCTAGGAATGTTGATGTTTTTGTTTGTTTTGGTTTTTTTTTAATTGTCTTCAAGATTGAAAAACTAGGATTTAAATATTAAGGAGTACTAATTTTTCTACGGTCTGTCATATTTTGGTATTTGAATAAAAAAGAAAACAGAGTTGACAGACTAATTTTTTTTTCTTAGATTTTTCTGCTGCAATCAATTAGCAACAAAACAGTAGTGAATTTTGCTGTCAATATACCTTTCAGAAAAGATTTTGGCTCACATTTTAGATATAGAAAAGTGGTCACAGAATATAGAGGAGTTATGGAGATTGTAGGAGAATATGTTAGTGCAGGGACTTATGTTGCTTCTGAATGCATAGATTTGCACCTCAAACTATACTTAGTTTGTCTAATAAAATTAATTTTAGACAAAAACTGACATCCTGTGACTAAATTCAGGTTTATAGTGAATAGTAATACGATTATGAAAGTTTACCTCAAGTATATTTAATGACTGATAATGATTTTAATAAAGCAAAACTTTAATAATCCACTATTACTCACTGTTCTATATTGGTGCATTCTTTATTAATAAGTGCTATATTTAAATAGATTTTTCTTACTTGGTGTGCCAATGAAGGTTCTTTATCAACATATGTACCTGTTTATGATTATGTAGTAAGAATACAAAATCCCAGTGCATTACCTCTGACTTCTGAAACTTTAAATCCCACTGTCTTTTAGGATGGTCTTGCAGAAATAAAGCTGGATGATGATGAATTGCCAGTAATAGGTAAGATCTAGCTTGAAAAGACCCTAATTGGTTTTTCTTACAACATCACATGTTCACAAAGTTTTCAGTATATTTTTAGCTGGGGATATGCAGTGAATGTAATTGACGAGATTTATGACGAGCTGAAAGGATTGAGTCTTTTCAAATAGCAATGTATGAAAAAAGACCATTATGCTGATTTATGCAAATTAATTCTATTCATAGAAATAAAGATTATTACCTTTCTTGTAAAGTTACATTTTTGCCAATAAGTTCATGAATATTGTTATGCTTTGCTAAAAGAAGCTGGGTTTTGTGTGCAAGAAGTCTCTGTTGTCTCTCTTGAGTTGAGAACTGCTGCAGCTTCAACACAGTTGGAAGGGAAATGTCATGCTAGACACGAGGTCTTTGGCTTTCATTCCCACAGGATATCAATGGCGTTAAGACTTTGGTGGGATTTCATAGGGAATTAAATACTTAAGTCTTTCTGGGACTCTGCAAAAATGTTCATTTCTAAATTTTTAGGAGTCAAGACTAAGGAAATATCTTAAGCAGTGTATGGGACAGGCTATTGATAGAGACTGGGTGGAACATGCAGAATTGGTTTGATTTTTGTGGAGCTTTTGTGTTCTGGTGGAAACTGACTTTGCGAGTGTAAATCCTGAAAATACTGTATTTTGATCAGAGCCTACAAAATCCAGGAAGGGACAGGAGTATAACCAGGAGCTTGGAGCACGGAGCCAAATTGTCCTATCTCTGACCCAGCAGAAATGGAAGGTACCATAGAGAGCATTTGATACTTTGGATTAGTTCTTAATTGTAAGAATGTATCTGAGTGATGTGCTCTTTGTGCTCTCAGGAGAAGCATTATCACTGCATTTGACCTTAGGGATGCCAGAATGATCACAAATCTAATGAGTGTTTTTCAACTGCAAGAAAACTGAAAATTGGGATAGCAATCCCATCTTTCATCCCTGAAGCCTGGTCAGTTTACATGCTTTTAAGCTGTGCACTTACTTTTTTACTATTACTATTTTATATGAGGCTGGTGTAAATAAGGAGTCTGTTTCTTCCCTTCCATATAATTGGTTGTGGAGGGGAAGTTTTCCACACTATTTCCTCACTGTTTGCAATAAACCTTAGAAGATAAAAAGTAGTTTCAAGCACATACAGCCCTTCTCCTTTGTCCCTCACTGGGAATGTGCAGGAGGAACACAGTAATTTGAAATGGAGCTTTAGTGTCAAAACCTTCATTACTTGCTTGGTAATTAACCGAAATAGTGCAGCTCTCGTGACTTACATACTGTTGTCTTCTCCAACCAGGAGATCATAGAAGAATTTGAAATAACAGAAGCCATGATTAGCCCTCCTTATCCAAGCACCGAAGAGGAAATGGAGACAGAATAATTTTTAAAGTAAGTCCTTTTAATAAGTCAGACTCAATAAGGATCCTGTCCATGAGTTCCTTGTGCCTGTGGAAGAACTGGGGGGAAACTATGTGTGACTTACAGATGTTGTAGAACTCGGAACAAAATGTAGTCTAGTCTTGTATGCAGTAATTAACTGGGGAAAAACCTTCATTTTTACATTTGATGGTCAGTTAAGTGATAGACTGGAGCTAATAACTCCATACTGGGAATGCAATGCTGGGGACATTCATAGCTTAATGTTTGTTTTTTTTTTTAACTTAGTGACAGCAGATGTTAAAACAAGTAGTCTGAAGAACAACTTAGAGAGAACCAGGCTGCCTTCCCTTCCTGCTTCCCTGAACTGCTTTCAGTGATAGGACTGAATTCTTTTACTGTCACAGTTGCTTTGTAAGTTCCAAATTTTGATGCATATTGTCTTACCGTGTTATCTTTTTTCTCTTTCCCTTCTAGGTGCCTTAAAGAAAATACTTTACAATGTTTGCTTCAAAAATTGTTTTATATGTATATATTGTAAAATTAAATTTATTCTGACTGGAACATCTCAACATTGTATAAGCTGCTTTATTCAGGATCATGGAATGACTTGGGTGGGAAGGGACCTTAAATACCATGTTGTTCCACCCCCTGCTGTGGGCAGGGACACCTTCCACCAGCCCAGGTTGCTCAGAGCCCCATCCAGCCTGGCCTTGTACACTTCCAGGGATGGGGCAGCCACAGCTTCACTGAGATGAAGTTTAAACTTGTCACAGGGTTATTACCATATACTCTATTTATTCTGGCTTAGTTTATACTGTCACTCACCAGCTTTTATCTTTCCTCCCCCTTCCTTCCCACCTTGTCTCTCCCCAGCAGCAGCAGCAGCAAGTGGAATTTACATGGTTAACCTTCCCTGCTGGAATAATCTGGCTAGCTACATCATTTTGGGTGCTGCAGGAGAAATTGGTAGTGCCCTGCTGTTCTTGCTGTTCTGGAAATGAAGGGTTGAGTTTGGAAATTTGGTTCCAGTTACAGATAGCAATATTCCCCTTTCCATTTTTCTAGACTCCACCTGTGTTTGGCTGATAATTTAGGCAGACCAGCTGTATGTGCCCACGACATTATTTTATTAGGAATAACTAAAGTCTAGCTCCATTTCCAGAAGATGCTCCGTGGAGGAGCACCACCTCGAACTGTAGGAAAGTGTGTTGGCGTGCAAGGCTTTATGTTCTTTTTCAATCCCTAGATTTGCAATTCAAACTGTAGTTTGCATTTTAGAATTTTAATCAATTTTCTAAATTTAAAAATTTTAGAGAAGACAAAACCTGAGAGTTATATTATCTAAACTCAGGTTCATAGTGAATGATGATGGGGTAAAAGGATGGAAGAAGTGACCCCACTGTAGATGCTGAGGGATGCACAGAGCAATGTGCCCACCCTGCTGGAGGTGTTCACAGGATGAGGAACTGCTCAGTTGGAGAGGTGTAGAGGTTTGGCAAAAACCTCTTAAACCCTCTGAACTGATGCCTAAAATCCTGGACAACAGGCACTCAGAGAAACAGTAACGGAGAAAGGTCGATGAATACCTTTATTTGGAGCTTCCACGGAGGTGCACAGCACTGCAAAGCATACACATATTCCCTGCCCCCAGGGATGTTACATGTTTTATAATTTTCCAGTAATTAACATGTATTATCTATAGCCAACCATGATTCCCATTTCCCCTAGTGTACCACCCACCAGTGTCCTAAGCTTTGCCCCCCTGGAGCAGCTCCAAGGGTTCTGGTCTCTTCTTTTGTCTTCAAGTTACCTTGCAGGTGTCTGCAAAACACTGCGACCTTCAGAAAGCTTAAGAATGTGTGAGAAAATGACTTCAGTAACTTCTAACACCACTTAATATGTGAGCAAGAGAGCCTATAATTCTAAAACTCTTAAGTGATGCCAAAAAGCCTGGTTAATAAAACACCTCAGAGACTTTGCATCTTTGAGTAGCAGATACTTGTTTATTCAGCCCTGGGAGTGAGTGGGATTGCTTCTCCTTAACTAACTCTTCTTGAGCAGAACTTAAACGTTTATACATTTCAAAAATCAGGAAATAGTAAATGGGTGGTCTCTTAGTCATCTCCCATCCTTTGGTTACTGCTGGAGCAGGTGCAGGTTTTCACTGTGGTGGTCTTAATCTTGGTGGTTGCACACTGTAGTTATCTTCAGGACTCAACTTTTCACCTTTTGTCATGGCACATGCTCTGCTCTCTTGTGTTTCTCTGTTTCACTGCTCAACGGGCCTGGTCTGGCAAAATTTCCTGGTTTTCTCTTTCTACGACATTCTGATTGGCTACAAAGATTCTATAATTAATGGCAGTAGTGATTTACATATCCTTTCAGCAGGTTACGTGATATACACATCCTCTTTAATACAAGCATTTCCCACAAGTTAAACAATCCATCTATTCCAATGCTAGAAACGGCTTTCCTGTATCAGAAGGCTCTACACCACACACCCCCCCCAACCCTTCTGCCTCACGAGCCGAGCCGAGCAGCGCCGCGCTGGGTGTTGTCCCCGGGGCGGCGCGGCCCGGGCGGGGCCATGGCCGTGGTGGAGTACAGGGGCTGCAAGGCGGGCCGCGGCTGCGGATACTGCGGGGCGGCGCGGGGCAAGGTGTCTGCGGGTGAGCGGAGGACGAGCGGGGGCTGGTCCGGGTGTGAGCGGGGCTGGACGGGGCGCTCCGCTCTGAGGAGGCACCGCCGCCTCCCCTTTCTCCTCCTCCTCCTCCTCCACTCTGCCCTCACCCAACATGGCGGCGGCGCCACTTCCGTCGCGCGCGCCGCCCGCAGCCAAGATGGCGGCGCGCAGTGAGGGCAGGACCCCGGCACTGCCCTGAGGCGGGCGGGGATGGCGGCGGTAGGAGGAGGAGGGTCCCCCAGCATCGTGGAGTTCTTCGGCGGAGAGGATGGCTACCGCTGCGGATACTGCCGCAGCGACACCGGCAACCTCTCGCACGGTGCGGGGCTGAGGGTGGGCGGCCGCGGGTTGCGGAGCAGCGGCGTTTGTGCTGTGCCCCGGGGTGGGTTCTGGGAGGTGCGGAGTGCTGAACTTTGCGCTTGTGTGATCGGGGAGATAGAGTTGAGTGCATCCCGAGGTTTGCGGTAGGTTTGGAGTTTCTGCACTTTGTGTGAAATCAGCAATTGAGGGCGTACCGAATATGCCAAATCCTTGAAAGACATCCCAGTATAAGTGCTACTGGCTACTGAGATTTGCGGTAACCACAGAATCAGAGTGGTTTGGGTTGGAGGGACCTTAAATATCACCCAGGGACACTTTCCACCATCCCAGGTTGCTCCAACCTGACCTGGGACACTCCCAGGGATGGGGCAGCCACAGTTTCTCTGCCCAACCTGTGCCAGGGCCTGCCCACCCTCACAGGGAACAATTCTTTCCCAATATCCCATCTAACCCTGCCCTCTCTCACTGTGAAGCCTTTCCGCTTGTCCTGTCCCTTCATCCCTTGTCCCGAGTCCCTCTCCGGCTCTCCTGGAGCCCCTTTAGGCTTTGGAAGGAGCTCTCAGGTCTCCCCAGAGCCTTTGCATTTCCAACCCCAGCTCCCCCAGTCCCTCTCATGGCAGAGCAGCTCCAGCCAGTTCTGCAGACTTCGCTGTATTTTAAAGCCCCTCTGTGGTCAGTGAAGTGTTGCTGTGTTATTTATTTCAGGTATGTGGGCACATTCAATGACAGTTCAAGATTACCAGGATCTCATAGACAGAGGATGGCGAAGGTAAATTGAAAAAAAGAAGATACAAAGCTGTGTTGTCAGTTTAGGTACAACTTAGAATTCACGTTTAAAATTTAGGTCTGTGAAAACAGTTAGTTTCCATTAATAATTGAAGTAGATTTATGTGTAACTTTTTGTAATGTGACCCTGTCAAACAGGAAAAGATTTAATGAATGGTGTTTGGGAGGGTAACATTGTAGTGGAGCAGAAGAGAGCTGAAGAACTTGCATCCTGACTTTTGCCATGTAATATTTTGACATAGTTTTAATAAAAAAGGTTCTTGCATTTGCTTTGTAGTATAAACAACAAAAACTCAATGCATATTTATTACTGTTTTCAGAAGTGGAAAATACGTCTACAAACCTATCATGAATCAAACGTGTTGTCCTCAATACACAATAAGGTAAGAAGCTCTTCTTACTGTCTGTAAATTCTGTAAGGGATTTGACCACTTCAAATACATTCCACCATTTGTGTTTTCTCCTTGAAATGCATCACACTTGAAAAGTTTGTCTGCTTTTAGTGATGCTTTGAATAGTAAATATGTGCTCTGGGTTTGTGCATAGGGACATCAGGATATTTTCCTGTAAAGAACCTTGTCTGTAACCCGCAAACGCTGCTTTAGTAGCCCAAATAAGAGAGTCCTACACTTTTATCTTAGTGATTGTAGTGGCAAACACACAAAACATGCTATAAGGACTGATATTATGTGGTACAAAACAGCATACATTTCATTACCTCAAAAGTGTTGGTAAAATATTTGACCACTTAGTATAGGTAAATTTAAGAAATAAATGCAAATTGCATATACTGTTTAATTTTCGTAAGTGATTCCTTAACATGTTTTTGTTGGTTTTTTGTTGTGTGTTTTTCTTTTTTTCTGAAACAGTCCACAAAACAAATGGTCATCATCTTTTCTTTCTTAGGTGCCAGGCTTTGCATTTTCAGGCCTCCAAATCTCACAAGAAGGTTCTGAAGAAAATGTTGAAATTTATTTCCAAAGGAGATGTTTCCAAAGTAGTGAGTGAAGGTAAGAAATTCTTAGTGTTCAAAAACCAAAACTGATGTTTGGGAGGATGATTAAATACCTGCTTGAGTGGTCAAATGGCAAACAGGCTTTGAATTTTGTGTATAGACCTCTGAGTAGGTTTGTCTGTGCAGTGTTTTGCATCAAGACCACCTGGGTAGCCCAGAGGCCAAATTGTGCAGGTGACCTGTGCTACTGAAGAACATATTTCCTTACTTCTATCATAAACCAGCTTATTTTCCTGGGCACATTCTTTTAGTCTGGGTGCAGTAGAGAATTAGACCCATTTTTTGCTTCTGCCATAGAACTGATAATCTGGAGAGGACTAAGCAGGATGGTTGGTGGCAGAGAAAAGGAAGAGCAAGCAGAGAGGTTTTTCCAGGTGATGGAACAGTCACACTCCATTTATTCAGCACCACCAAAGTGTTATGGTGGAACTTGTGTTGCCTCTAAATCATTCTAATTTGCCTTTTCTTTTTGTATGTGTGGTGTGCTAGGGTTTTTTGGATCTTCTTGGTTGGTTGATTGCAGTTATGGCCTGAGATTGACTGTCCCATTTTAGCGGAGAAAAGAAAACAATTCCCAAAAAGGAGTTGGTGTTCATGATTCGGGATCACAAAGAAAACTTTGTTTTCAGACTGTTGCAAACACTATCTGTTGGAAAACACTTGTAATTTTGGAAATTCTTTAATTCAGTGTTAATTGTAATGTGCAAAGTGTGGACTGTGGTTACAGAGATTGAAATTCACTCCTGCATGTTTTAATTCTCTCACGAAGAGCCGATGGATTCCCATATAGAGGATGCTGTCGCCTGTAATTTTCCATACAAAAGTGAGTCTCATGTCAGTCAGTCTGAGCTGACTCCCTTGGGTGTGGCTCACACCGAGAGGGTGGAGGACGAAGATAAGGACTCGGGGGAAACAAAAGATGTGAACGTGCAGAAGGTGGAACCGGATTCTCTTCAGATCTGTGCAGACAAGGACACACCGGTCTCTGGAGAGCCCTCACAGTCAGCTAAAGCTGTTCATGCACCACCTAAGCCAGGTAGTCCCTTTTCTGGTAGTCACTGGGATACACTGTCATGGTTTCACATCTTGTTGAAGTCCTTTTTATTTTGCCTACTGAATCAATTATTGCTTTGCTTTATTCCCCATACTCCTCTCAGTTTATGGGATTACAACATATAGACTGAGAAGTGCTGGGTGTTACTTGTTTTCTTAGTGTTTCCTGTCAGCTACACTGATTTTTCATTATATATGTTTGGGGTTTTTTTATTTACGTTATGGTGAGTACATAACTACAGCCAGGAGTTTCATTTAAGCTATTTAGATTGCAATCAGATATGTCAAGAATGATAGGATCTCATCAGATGTTGGGATCAGTTCCCAGTTCAGGATGCTTCTGTGTGCAGTACCAGTACAGTCCAGCTTTCCCTTCCTTCTGTGGGATGTTGTGTACCTTGGAATATGATTAATGGCTTCATCAAGTATCTCAAGTTGAAAGGGACCCATAAAGATCATCTTGTCCAACTCCCTGGTTGTCCAAGCTGGGTACAGTTCTGGCTGGTGCTGCAGGAATTCTGGTTACTGAGTTAGGTCAAGGCATATCCTTCTTATGTAGTGCTGAGAAAGCAGTTTAATGAACTATGAAAAGCACCCCAGGTATTGTGTTTATGTCTTCATTTCTGCAGGTTATTTTGTAATACAAATTCTGTTGTTAGCGTACTGTGAATAAGTTAAGACTGCAGTTTTCACAAATAGAGTCTTTGCCACAGATCTAAATATCATTGGAAATAAGTTTGACATTTTATTGTTGTCTTGTGGGCTTAAAAAAATCACATAGCTGTCTGCTGATTAAAAAAACCAAAAGTACAGATTCTTTTGGTCCTCTATAGAGGATGACATCTTCTATGTGAGTTTTTTCATCTGACTGGGAGCTTTCCTTGTTTCAGATTTTGGGTAACTTTAGAATAGAAGTGTCAGTAGAGGGTTGGAAAATATTTAGGAATTTCTCCTTTTTGTCTTGCTGTGAACTTAATTTTATTATTCTGTAAGGAGGTGCAGTAAATATATGCAAGAAGTAAATAAATCTCATTTTACTTCTGATACGTTTATACAGTGCTGCAGCTCTCACGTGCTGAAAACTGAAGGAAACAAATGCTTACTCCTATCTACAGCTTTGTGGAAAGTACATGGAATTTTGGAGGCATTTTAATACAATTATACTAACAGTTTTTAATATAATAATATTAACAATTTTTAATATACTAATACCAACCATTTTTAATATAATACTGATTTTAATAGTATGATCACTCTTTTCAGTATTGAAGTTATCCCTCAGTCAAGCTTTTTTATTGTAATTTATCTTATTTGTTGGAATAAAAAATTACATTTATCTTCTCATCCTCATCTGAAGTAAGACTGAATTTCTAGGATCTGAAATTCTGAAGAGGGGAGATCTGGCATAGGTTGCCCTGAGAAGCTGTGGTTGCCCCATCCCTTGAGTTGTCCAAGGACAGGTTGGATTAACTATAAAGTTATTTTTTCCTTAGCACACACTCCAATTTTATCCAGTTTTCACCAGCTTAATTAGCAATTTTTACGCCTATATAAAAAGGAAAGGTTTCAGAAATGCTTGATCAGAAAACCAATAGTGTTAAGTAGAACTGTTACATCTTCCTGGGAAGCTATTACAGAAGTTTTAAGACTGTATTTTGAGTTTATAAAAACCTTTATAGTCCGTTTATGGTTTATATAACTTTTATTCGTTGTTTAAATTTTCAAAAATCTCTTATTTTCTTGGATAACGACTGAAAAACTTTGTCTATGTAAACTTCATGTTGGAAGCAAACCGAGTGGCCGTTGTCAGCAGGTGGCAGACTTGGGTAAAGAATGTGAGTGTAGACCTGCCAGTGCTTTGAAAAAAGTGAGGTAAGGTCTTCAGTGAGGTCAAGAATGACTTGGGGTCACACTTCAAATACTGGAAGTGGAGATAAGAAATCTTGTGACGTTGCAATGTGTTTCAGAAAAAGAGGGTTTACTTTTACAGAGGAGAAATATCCATTACTGTGCTTCTTTCTGGAGCTTTTAGGGGAAATATAAAAGTGAATAATAAATGCATCAGAAAGCTTATTGAACTAATCAGGTTTTTTTGGTTTTTTTTAGGGTTTGTTGTGTTACAGGTCGAATTCAGTTTAAAATTTTCCAGATAGAAAGATGTTTAGCTTTCATCTTGGAAAATGCAGACTTAGCCTATAATACGATTGTTTAATTGCATTTTTGTTCCTTTATAAACAAAACAGGTCGTTGTCCTTTAGGAATAATGGTCTGTTTCTGCACAGTTTCAGATGGGAAAGAAGGTTTGCTTATGTCTGTGTATGCACACTTACTGTTCTAAGAAGGTTTTCTTGCTAACTTAGAGCTTACAGAAGATACGAGACAAGAAACAGATCCCCATACAGATGAAGTACTCATTCTTCAAATGTATCACGACTGTTTTAAATAAACTCTCCCTTTGCCTTGTTTGCCTGAGGACAGGTGACAGTGTCCCTAATTCCCTCATGTTTGTCCTTTTCTGGTGAATCCTGTTAGCTGTGTGGAGGAAACAAATACTCCAAACCCTTAGCTGAGAGCTAAGAAACCTCAGGCATAAAATCTGTTGGTGCCACTGCAGGGTGTCTGAGATGTGCCAAAGGGACAGCAGGTCTTTTTCCAAGTCCCTGAGGTGCTGTTGTGGAGAAACCAGGCTGGAACTCTTCTGGATCAGCCACAAAGAGCTTCCCAATAACTTACCCCCAGGAGTACACTTACAAACTCTGTCAATCGTGTATGGTATGCATATTAAAGAGTACAGTTTACATGATACTTAAAATGTATCCCAATATATTTTAAGTTGAAAAAAATTATGTATTATTTTTTCTACTACTGGCATTCTTATATCTTTTTATCTTACATTAGTGTCCTAATTATAAATTTAATCTGGCCCACTTCCTTGAGGAATTTGGACCACTTGAATTTTTATTTATGCATGTCTTTGGATTTGTGTTGCTTTATAAGTGAAGCTCCTGTAGTACTAGAAAATAGATCAGGATTGGAAATAGTACAATGGTTTGACTTTTCATTTTAGTAAATCCCATTTCAGAAATAGAATATTTATAAGTGGTTGATCTGTTAAAGATAGACTGATAACAGTGAATTGATTAGTTACAACAGACAATCTGAATATGATTTTAAGCATAATGTAGACTTCTGTGGCCTTTTACTCTTCCTTTTCTTGACATTAATAGCATTGGCAGCATTTCTGCACAGTGCCCACACATGCCAGGTGACAAAAAAGAAATCCTTTTTTTGGAGTGTGTGTCTTCTACAGGAGTTTGTCCTGAAGCCACATGGGCTTTGAATGTGGCAGAGCAGTTCTCTGAATTTGGTTGTGACGTTTTGTGGCTGTGTTTTTGTCCTTGCAGTTTCAGGTTTGTAAATACACCCATGGCTTTGGGGTGGAATCATGGTCAAGGTGATTCCGGATTTAAGTGATACTTTAATATAATATATTTATATGTAAGTGTAACTTTGAATTTCGTAGTTTTAAATAGCTGTAGAAGAATCATTGCACTAACCTGGCCTCGGGTGCTGGTGGTTGTGAATCATAGAATCATAGAATGGATTGGGTTGGAGATCATCGAGTCCAACCCTTGATCCAACTCTGATCTCTTTACCAGATCATGGCACTCAGTATGAAAGACCACAATGAGTTCAGATCACAGTGTGGAGTTAATAGTGATTTTAACCTTTTGTTTTCAGTGATTGCCTAAGAACTGCTTGTTTGTTGCTCCATGTGGTGTTTGTCTCTGTGCCCTCGTAGGGAAGGGAGCTGATCTGAGCAAACCACTGTGCCGGAAAGCGAAGGACATTCGGAAGGAGAGGAAACTGCAGAAACTCCTTCAGCACCAGATGTGCACGTTAGAAGGCTCTCAGCTTCAAGGAGGAGATCAAGCTTTCCTCATGCAAAACTCTAAATCCAAAACCAACCAACCCAAAACCATCGAAGACTTTGTCTTTGTGTCTCTACCTGATGATGCACAACACAAATTGGAGGTAATGTCTCAGTCACCGTTGTGGGAGGCAAGTGAAGGAAAAGTCTTGTCAGGGAGTTCTGGAAATGCTTAGGCCTGAATCTCTGAGTTTATAGAGTAGTCATTGGTTAAATCTTGAAATATATGTGGTACTGCATTATATATAGATGCAATTGTATGTATATGTATAATAAATACATGCATACATGCACACACAGTGCAGCTGAGCTCTGTATAACCACAGGAGGGTACTCTTGCACTGCAGTTTGTTTGTAGCAGAAACCAGTAGAGTTACCAAAATCACTTGCAAATTGATTTCACGCAGCGTGACTTGAAAATGGAAGACTTTGAATTAACCGAGTGTTGAATGATGAGAGAAATTCAATATTTAGTTCTGCAGTGTATAAATACTTAAGCTATCTATGCTAATGAAACCTGACAAGAAAGCAGTAACTTCATAAAATTAAACATATGAGGAGATAGCTACTCTTTGTGCACGTCTCTGGTGTGTGTTCATGTCTTTGAAAGCTGTAAAAGTGATGGTAGGAAAGTTTGCTTAATATACTGGTTGCCACAATATCTATTAGAGACAGTGATCCAGAAGACTTTTGGACTTTCTAACATTTGTTAATCATAAAACCATTTTTCTTTTTATTTTCTTTTTTTCTGTAAGCTGGAAAACTGTCTGACTATATGAGTATTTTCCTGCTCATTTTCAGTGATGGTACTGGAAATGAAAATATTTATGGACTAGAAGCCATGGAATTGATCCATCTCACTAACTCCTTCACATTTTCTGATGATTTGTGTAACAGAAGCATTATGGCTTTGTCTGAACATCTTCAGTTAGAAGATGCAGGGAAAATCCAGCAGTGTTTTCCCAGATTGTCTGTGCTCATTACTGTGGCTGTCAAGTGTGATGTTTTGTTTTGTTGTTTTGGTTACCAATGCCATTTGTGAAAATACAACCGTTCTGACACTGTGGTTTTTGAAATTAATATGGCCTTAAATTTATTTGAAAAGGCATGCACTGCTGCCCACGTAATAACATTCTTCTGCTTAGGCAGAATTGTTTTTTCTAAGGATAATTTTTAATTTATAGATAACTTTTTAAATTATTTTTATGTCTTTAAGGGTGATGGTGGGAGGACTGATAAGTACTTATTGCAGTTAACTCATAATGGAATATGGAAACACTGTTACATCTTCCTCTTTCAATTTCAAAAGTATCAAGAAATCCCCTTGGGATTATTGCCATAAAAACATAGTCTTTAGAGGAAGAGCACAGAGTCTTCCAAGTCCTTCAAGTATTTTTCAGTATCATATGAAACTACAAGAGGATATTTTATATAGTACAGGAAACATCTTTAAAATGTTGATCTGCAGTACTGTGAGTTGTTGTGATTTCCTGAAGACTATTTGTGTATTTCTTCTAGAGGCATTTTAGTAATCTTAATTTGCAATTTGAAAACCATGTGTGTAAATATAAAAGGCTTCAGTAGCCTGAATTGAGCTGAAGAATTAGAAGGCTATTGGCTATTGGCCTTTTGCAGGAAGGTGAAATTTCTCTCTCTTGTGTTGTTTTTATTATGTATAAATGTATGGTTGCTGCATGTATTGTAATAATAAATGTGTTTAACTTCTTCTGAAGGTGAGGGTGGTGAGATCATCTCCACCAAGTTCACAGTTCAAAGCCACATTTCAGGAGTCTTACCAGGTCTATAAACGTTACCAGATGGTCATTCACAAGGACCCACCCGATAAACCAAGCATAAATCAGGTCAGAAGGCCAAATTAATTGTATGCAAAGCTTCCCCTCCATTTCATGTGTCCTGTTTCTGGGAGAAACAAATGTGGATTTTATATCCATTGTATGCTCAGGAACATTTAAAATCCTGTATCAAATAAATCAACATCCTGAAAGTGCAAACTCTTAATACCTCTTTGTGAGCACCACCAATATTTGGTCTTAGTTGCAGACCAAAAAGTTATGGATGTTTCATGAGGATGCTGTTGGGTAAGAGCTGGAGAGGATGAGGCTCTTGGAGAGAGAAGTTTTGGCCCATATAAATACAAATCTCATAAGAACTGAATCCAGCTGGACACTCAGTCTGATAGCTGGTCTTGTTGGCCTTGGTTTGAATGCTTCAATAAGGAGGAACCAACATGACCAGGGCCAACATGTGAGCAGAAGTTTATCACACAAAAAAAAATTGTTGGTTTCAGGTTCACAGGAGTTGAAGAATTCACTTTCAATTTAAGCCTTTGAAAAAGTAATCTGTGCACTCCATCTAAATCACACATTGTTACTGCTTCCTGTAATGGCCAGGTGGAGTGTCAGGGTGAGCTGTCAGACATGTTACTTCTCTGATATTGTAAAATTAAAAAAAAAAGCTTAGAAAAATAGCATATTTAGCAAGACCATGTAATGGCTGAACCAGAGAAATGAGTAATGGGTCATTAGAAATAATACATTTTAAAAGTCCTTGAGACTGTACAAGGAAACTGAAATTTGTAGTTGATTTGTGAGATGCTTGTTAAAAAAACAGATTAAATAAACTCCTGCTTTGGAGTGTTCTAGTGTTACACAGCTTTTATTCTTTCCTGAAAGTATCAGCAGTCAGTTTAAGCTCAGTGTCAGTTGTCAGACTTTCTCCTGTAGGAGGTTTCCTGATTACTGTGTTTAAAATAGAAAACTGACTTCAGAGGCTTTGAAGTGGATAGGAGGAGATCTTTCACTAGCCTTACCTTCAGAAGCAGATTATCTGATGATATGCACTCAAAATAGAATGCTTGTATTTCCCTTGCTCTGAAGGTGAGGTTAGTACCTGTCTCCTTTGAGGACCCCCAGTTCAAATCATCCTTCAACCAATCTGCCACTTTATTTGCCAAGTATCAGATGTCTGTACACAAGGACACACCTTCTGACTGTGGGGAAAATGAGGTACAGTTCACTGCATGCACCTTTCTGAAAACATCTTTTTAAACTGCACAGTTAAGTGGTGGGGAATGGTGTCTTCTGAGGGCAATTCTAAATATTAAAATGTTGCAATTTCCATTTGGGGTGGAAAACGTTGAGTTTTTTCGTGAGGTTTTGTTGCAGGGTTCAGCCCAGAGGTCACTGAGCTAAAGAGAGAGAGCTTAAACATGATCTGTAAAGAGATTGGGGACTAAGATTTACACTGGAAATAGGGTGATGGTATAGAAGTGGGTTTTTGATGGCAAAATCATCTTCTGCCTTGAAGTTGTTTGGTACTTTTTCAACATTGTTCCTTATTTTTTTTGTGGTCTTGCTTAATTTAACAGGTGAGGATTTTAAAAATGTCACTTCTTCCGTCATTCCATTGCTGAGCACACTGCTCAATTGGAACTAACATTTACAGTAGGAATAATGCAAAAATCCCTCCACCAGCTGATTCTCTGAGGTTCAGTGATAGTACATTGCTTATGGATGAACCCTGTTCTTAAAATGTTGTTTACAGGAGGCCAATCCTAAACTAATAAATTAAAAAATAATTAAAAATACTTGTAGAGTTCTAAACAAGCAGCAGTTCTCCATTTCTCTGGAAGGTGGCACAACCTCTTCATTAGCAGAATTAATGAAATTGCTGCCTCAGAGCTGTCATTTCTATCCACTGCAGATGTACAGCTTTAATGTTGGTCAACTCTCTAGTCAGGCTTTTCTGTTCTTGAGAGTGATACTTTGCAAGCTGGGGCTGTTTTCCAGGTAGAATAGTAAACCACGTAATAATTTTTGGCTTCAGTTCAAAACAGTGTAAGGAGAGCTTTTTTTTATTTTTTTGTGTGAGATGTCTGTAATGCTACTCTGGAAAGCCATAAAATCCATTTCACTTTGTTTTGTAAAATAATAGGTCTCATAACAATAAGTAGTAGTCTCTGCCCTTTTTATAATTACTGACATAAATGGCTTTAATTATATAATGTAAAAATGGGAAGCATGCCAAGGTAGATGGAGCTGTTTACTGGATTTGTAGCAGGCATTACCTGCTCTGATTAGGGACTTGATTTTTCAGCTCAGATGGAAGTATTTCAGCCTGTGAAGGTGCATTAAGGACAGGCAGGTTTTCACCACCTTAGGATGTAAAGTCTGTCGTGGGAATTGCTGTTGAGTAGGAATGAGATGGATTTCTGTTCACTGCTATTAGTAAGGGATTTTTATCCTCTTTTTCCTTGTTACTGGCCCTGGGTGTTTCCTTACTCTGCCTTTATCTTCCCTCTGTGGCCTCCTGTTTGTGCAGGTTTGGTAAAACATTCCAGAGGAGCCCTAAAACCTTCTCTGCAGCATCTCCTGAGTGTCAGACCTTGGTGTGGTGCTGGTGGGTTTGAATCCAGCCTTGCTGAGTGGGATTGTGTGTCCACATGGGTGCTTGGCCAAGAAGGTCTTTCTGCTCACAGCTATTAAGGACTAAAACTGTGTCTTCAGTCCAAAGCATTCTGGGTTTGGTCTCTGCAGGAAATGAACTGAAGAACATTTTAGACAAAAACCTATTTTCATGTAGTTTAGAAGCTTTTTCTTTCTTTTTTAACACCAAATCTGTGTGGGAAGAGAATTATCTGAGTCACTTTTAAGAGCAGAAGATACCAAGGAAGGTGAAACTTATTCAAATTATTGAGGGGAAGGGTGGAAAATACTGTTTGAAAGACCTCAGACTTCTTTTTCAGACTTTTAAATGCATCATACAAACATTATGGAGCCAAATAGTTTTTTAAGTAGAGTGAAATTCTGTCTTATACACAGGGCTTTTTATCAGAATAATAAGTCTGCTTTTTGCTTTGACTGTCAAACATCCAGGATTTTATTTTTTTTTAATCTAAAAAATTAAATTTAGCTTTTAATCTGTGCACACGACTCTGTGAGGTTATTGAACTTTTGTTTCACGGAGAGTCCTGCACACTTCTGTATTTGGGAAGTTTCTAGTTTAGGAAAAGTATTTATCTTTATATTTGGCTGAGCACATTCAGAAACCTGCCTATATTTAAGTTCAGAATCCAAAAAAGATTGTTATGGCATGTATTAACACCTTCTTTTGGGAATATATTCTTAGATTGTTTTCATTAAAGTATACTGTCTGCCTGTATTAGCTGCTAGACTAGTTTAATATTAACCTTGTTACATTAAAAGGCAACTTCAGGAATCAATTTAGAATTTTGGGGATTATTTGAGAATAGCACTAACATGAAAAGTTATAAAAATGTTCACAATATCAAGAGAAAGTGTGAACAATGAATCTGCTTATTGCTGAAGGAGTGTGAAAGAAGGCCTTTTTGCAGCTGTGTAAAATATATTCAGCTTTTCATCAAGATTTTATGTGAGAGGGGAGAGCAGATGATTTTCAGGGTAGGAGGTGCATGGAATTGAACTTCTGGGCACTCTGGTTAGTGCTGCTTTGAGCCCAGTAATATCTGGTGTTTCCCTGCCCTTTATGATCCTCATCTTTCTGAATTTTGCCTTTTCCTCTTTGCTTTCTCCTTTCCTTCTTCTGCATCCGTGATGGAGCCTGCATAGCACCAGTTATACTATGGTCATTAAAATCACTTAAATTGTCTCTTTGCTGGGAAAAGTCCTGTGGTGTGTTTTGTTCTTTGCAGTACTTTTTCCTGAGTGAGGCAGTGACTTCTGTTTGTTCTCATCAAAAGCAAGGTAGAAATTTCAGAGTGGAATCAACTTTTTCCAAGTCCCAGGGTTTGTGTTATTCCTGTGGTAATGAAATTTGCCTTTGCACTATCTTCTGTTCCTCTCTCTCTGGCAAGTAGAGGATTTGGAAGGGTAGAATATATTTATTATCAGCCCAGTTTAGGAACAGGTTGAAGTATTTCCTTGCTCCCGGAATGAAAACAAATTTAGTTTGAAAGAGAAAAAAAATCCCAAATATGTTTTTAACTTCAAAGCTACAACTGTTTTCTGCATGGTCTTTTAAACTGTTCATTAACCCATTTTTTTTCTTAGTTCGTCTGGGATAAATGGAACTTGCCCTGGAAATGTTCTCACCCCTCTTAAAACCCTTTGGTCACTTGCTGCAGGAATTCAGCTTCCAATCTGACTCTGTTGTCTGTGTGCTTCAGAGTCGAGTCCTGATGTTACACAAAGGTTCAGGCACTTCAGGATATTTATGTCAGCATGTTTTTATTGAATTGAATTGGTGTCCTGAGAAAAAACACAGCAAGCAAGTTTCTAATTAAAGCTTTCTTCATGAAACTTGCTCTGAAATAGGGCTGTGGAAGAACTGATTTTTCAGTTTTCCTCTGTGGGAACACAAAGCTTTATTAAGCTGCAGTGTAAGTTCATGGTCCTGTGCTGGTTTAGGAATATGTGTGTTCTTATCTTAAAATAGTTGTTGGAAAAAATGAGAAGAATTAGGGGAAACCTCAGCAGATTGTGAAGTGCTAAGGTATAAATAGCTTCTCAATGAGGTAAATCGTGGAAAATAGGTGTTTCCCTGCCTCTTGGAGAACTTTATCCAGGGCTACCCTTGAATTAGTCAAGTTCCTGAACTGCTCATTTTTGGAGCTATAAAAATATTCATGAAAAGAATGTCTTTTAATGTTTGTCCCATTCTTTGAATTTCTTCTGGGCTTCTATGAAGTTCTGTGGACCTTTATCTCAGGTGCCAAATGACGGAGATCATGTCCTGTTCCCAGTGTGATAGAGCTATTATTCACTGTCTTTTTTGTTGTTGTGGTTTTCTTGTTTCTTGGATTATTTCTTTAAGTAGTGGAAGGTAAAACTTTGTAGGCCAGGATTTGTGTCTGTAACATATAGAAAATCCACAAATGTTGCAAGGATTTATATAACTTGTGTGCAAGTCATCTGTTTGGGGTTGCTTTCTCCTTTGGTGGTGATTCTGTTTATTTTGTAAAATGAATCAAGCTAAAATGAAAAAAATGAAATAATGAAATGTTAAATTCAGTAAATGTTAAACTCAGTAAAACTGAGAAATTGAGACTAATGAACAGAGGGGGGAAGGAATGGGCTGAGCATCCTTTACCGAACAGACCTGGTTTCCCTGTATTAGCAGTGAAAGATAGTTGGAGCACAAATTACAGAGCTGATCAGCACATCAAGAGTGCCATAATTGTGCAAAAAATTGTATAGGTGAGGGTTTGTTGACCTTTTTTTCTTCATTTCTCATTAAAAAGATAATGACTCCTAATACCATTTTATCAGAATAATTCAAGCACAGAGAAATGGATTAAATACAGGTTTAGAGCCTGTGTTTTATTTTTTTTAATTGAACAGATTTTACTATCATTTGGTTGTATTTCTGGGAGGAAATGTGTAGATGAATATGTAGAAGGGTGATCTGAGAACAGGAAGGATGAATTTGTTGTGTGTCTTATATAATCCCCAGGGGCATAGACTGGCTCTTTGGATGAGGCCATTGGATTTATGGATCTTAGTAATAGTTTGTCTTCTCCTTTGCTGAGAGCAATACTTTTCTACAAATGTTTTCTCTCTTGCCCCGCAGCAAAAGTACCTGTTTCTGGGTTAGAAATGCAGGGAGGGCCTTGCAGAATTCAAATCACCTGGAAGATGACCCAACTCTACCCCAGCTTCAGGATGGTCTATAAAGTATTTGGAGGTGGATAAGCAAATGTCTCAGAACATTCTGTCACCTGCATCTCCTCTGTGTTTTATATAAAGTGTCAGAATTTATTTCTTGGTATTTAAAAGATGGATAGAGGTGTGAACCTGTGGAGGTCTGGAGGCAAAGATTTCAGGTGAAATGAATGCAGTCAAAACGTTTCTTCTTGGCCTTTTCATCCCATGAAGGCAATTTTTGGATCCCAATGAAGTAATGACTAATTTGGACAGAATAGGGGTTATCTCTGGCAGTTCTTAATGAAGGCTCATCTCACCAGAAGCCTCACATTTCTGACCCAAGGTTGTCTTTTTTAAAATGCTTCTTGAAGTGAGTTAGAGAAGCTCTCAGCATATTTTATACACAAACACACACACACACATATATATATATATGTATAGAAGCTCCTGGCTAGTTTAGTTCTTTAACTGTATTCAACTTCTGTTATAAACAAAACAATAGTTCCTATCATTCCAAACAGAATTTACATATTACATGTTGTCACGTGAAAATTTAAAATTAAGCATTTTTGCATTCCTGCCTCTTGTCTGGTGAACTTAATTGTTGATCTGTGTGGTTTAAAACAATACTCTAGTCCATTAATATGATTTTTAGTCTTTGTCTTTCAGAGACATGGCTGAAGTGTAGCTGAAACAAGCTATATGGCAGCTACACAAGTTAGAAAACATTTCCATAGAAGATCTTAAAAACTGTTCAGTAGTTTCCAGAAAGAGCAAGAGTCAACACTTTATTGCTGTTTAGACCCGAAACAGGCGTTTTATTTAACTTTTCACAAGCGTTTTGTAATGGCAAACTTGTAGAAAAATAGTGTCTGTCTGTTTCCTCGGTGAAAGTAGCTGGACACTCTCTTTGCTTTGTGCTTAACTAAATATTTGTCTTGGAAGACAAGAATTTCTCTGCACACAAAAGATACACTGTTTGGAAAGGTGCAAAAAATTACTGACATACGTAGGGCCGGTTTTTTCTTTCCTAGGGTTTTTTTTAATTGCCTCCCAGGAATCGACTTGAACTAATAGAGAAAAGTGAGGGAATAGTCTGGGAAATGCCTTCTGGTCAGTCCCAAAGTTGTATCAGCAGCCAGTTGCAGACTTTTAGGTCTCTCCAACCTAGTTTCCTCTTTCTTATATTTTTTAGTGAGGCAATGCTTAAGAAATCAATAGCCTTTGTGGTTATTTTTGGACCTTCTGTATCTTACCTCAACAGCCATACATGTTTATCATGCTCTTGGGTCTGTTCTTTTATCATTCTGGTTGATGGCAGCCTGGGCAGATCATCTCACTGCAATGAACTTGCATTTCAGGTCTCTGCTAACCCTGACTTAAAGACTTAGAACAAGTATTTCTGTATCAGCCTCCTGCCTTCTGTTTACTTGTGTGACTGTAGTGCCATGGATTCTTGGATTCTATCTTGAAATGCCTAAAAAGAGCAAGGAATTTAGGCACCACACCATTCATTTACTTATCCACAGTTTCAGTTCAGATTCTTTTTGCCTCACAGTTCATGTTCTTCCTGTTTTTGCCACTGAGTTTTCCGTATCAATCCATATAAAATTAAGTAATCTCTACTATGAGACTGAGAAATCTCCATTACATTGAGAGTAAGTTTCTTCTGAGCACACGGAGCCACAGTGACTTTTGTCACTCCATAGGGAATTCAGATTGTTAGTCTGAAATGTAATTTCTCTCCCACCAGCAATGTCTCTTTGCTTAGTCCCATTCTTGTACTGAAAACTACATTTGAGACATGCAGTTAGTCTTTCCTTAATTACTGTGTTTTGAAGGCTCTTTCTTCACCTTCAGGTGTGTGGATGTCTCTTTAGCATCCCTGTATTTCTGTCAGCAGTTGTTGAAAATGCTGCACAGAGCCAGCTCCAGGGTGAGCCTTTGATGCCTCTGCTAACTGAGCTCCGCTGGATCACCCGGCTCAAGAGTGGTTTGGCACTACCTTTTCCTGTAATGATTCTACTTTTTGTCCCATTTTCCTGAGAGAATTTTCTTCATTTGCCAGCTCAGTTTCAGTCTATTTTCTTAAATATATTTTTTGTAATTACTGTTTGGGGTTTTTTTGTCGTTCCCTTTCTTGGGAGGGGGTTCTTCACAGCTCCTTTCAGCCTTACTGGAAGTTTGACTTTTTTCACTGAACAGCCTTATGGTTAATATTGATTCTAGGCCAATTCTGGCTTTGCATGAAGCCAAAAGGATCTGGATAAAACAGCAATAACATTGGACCTGGAAAGGAGCTTCTAGAGCAGAAACCCCCAATTCTAGCTCTGTGTTTCCCTGCATATCTGAAAGACTGCACTACTTGAGGAGGGGAAAAACTCCTGGGAAGATGCCAGTATCCCTCTAGGAAGAATGCCAAGTTTCATGGCTCTTTTCTGTTAGTGGGTACAGGAACATTCATTTGGCCACTTCCAGTTCCCAGGATGGGGAAGCTTTATGTTGTCCTTGGAATCAGGGGGAGGAAGAGGGAATGAACATGCCACAGGTGCAGGAGGTGCCCTGGATCTGTAGGTTGTAGGACTTGTCATCAATATTTTTTATGTTATTAAGAGCCCGGCACCTTTATTTAAAAAAAAAAAAATTAAAATCATGACCAAAATCCTTGGTTTATTTTAATCCCATTCGGGGAGTGGATTTAAAAAAACCCAAAAATCCCATATCCATTATTCACCCTTCTGTACCCCAAGAAAAAGGACAAGTGCTCAGTTTTCCTTGACAGTGAGTTGCAAATATGAGCAAACTCTAATTTGTCAAAGTGATAAATTCTTCACACTGAAGATCCCAGACAGTTTGGCAGTTCCTGATGACACCTGAAAGCTGTTTTCCTGAGAAGGCCATGATGTCCTTGTGTGACATCAGGAACCTTCACCTCGGAAAGTCCCTGAGCTACCAGGTGAAACCCATTCCAGTTTAGCACCTGAATATCTTCCCCCATTTGTAAAAGGAAGCAGGTGTTAACACTCTGATTTTATTGCCACTTTTTAAAGCTGTGCATGTGCTTTTACTCCAGTAAGTAGCTCTGGGTTGAATCCAACCTTCCATGTATTTTTCTGCTTTTTTTTCTCCCTTTGATCTAATTCTCAGTGATGTGCTCATCTCTTAGTTTTATTAATTCTGTTTAAACTTATTCCCTGTTGTTGTGTGGATTCTTTCTGGCAGCTGTAATTAGTTTGCAGCAAAGTCAAATCATTGTGGATTTCATATATGTTATATGGATTCTAAAGGGCTCAAGTTTATGTAAATCAGTTGGAAATTAAAATTAGAAAAACATGACTGTGAAAGGAATTTTAATTGTGCTTGTGTGACATACTGAGTTATTTTACATGCAACATCAGCTTTTGGCTGTATTCCTTTCGTGGTTTATTGAATAATTTTAAGTTGTGTTCATAATAATCTTGCAGTGTTAGAGGAGTTTGTTAATTTAGGAAATGAATCTTATGTTTTCTTCTTTTTAAAGAAATTTATAGACTAGATCTGTTCCTGGGTTATCAGTGCTGTGAATTTAGGAGTGGGAGGGGGAAGTGTGGGAAGACAGGAACAGAGGTCAGTGGATCTAAAATATTTATTGAATTATCGAGCTCTATGTGTAATTAAATTCTTCCTTTAAAAGCAAACTAATAAACCCACACATACCAAAAAGCTGTTGGGGTTTTTTGGTGTTTCTTCATTGACATCTAGAGAAGATTCCTCAGAATTTTTTGAGTATTTGATTAAGAAAATTGTTTAACAGTGTATCATATAATAATTTATATTTTATATATTAATTGGAAAAGTTCCCCCTCACCCCCAAAGCCAAGGGTTTGGGCAGCAGGGCCTGGAGAACTGATAGAGCTATTTCCAAAGTGTTGTGGGCACAGTTTTCTCTCCATAGGGTTTAAATTGCACTGTAAAGCTGGAGTTACATATTAAGAACTATTGGGGGTCTTTTGACATGAAAATTAATAACATGTTTATTTTTTCTGAAACCTGCACTTTCTAAAACCCTTGGCTGTAGGGACTGTGCACTGGCAGTATAGGAATTGGTAAATCTCTGCTCCTCTACTACAGCAAAATAATAATTCAGAAATTTTAATTACCTTTTTTCCCCTCTTTGAGTGTTATTGGTGGGTTGTTTCTCCCCCTCTTGTCTTCTCTCCTTATCCACCAAATCAAAATAATTCTAGAATTCAAATAGGATACCACAGTCATTCCCAACTTTGAGTAATTTATAGTGATAATGACTAGATCTGACATGGTTAATCATAGGTATTGTAAAATCCCCTGCCTGCACCAGCACCATGGAGAAATCCAGTGTTATTCCATGAAGTCCATGTCCTAAGGTTTGCCATTCATCCAGAGATCAACTGCCTGCTGTGTTTGAGGGGGGGAAGACTGAAAAGTTCTGATTCTTTTGCCATCAGCAGATGCCCTTTGTTAGACACGAGCTTGGAGGTTAAGGTTGTCTTCTCCTGGAGCTGCAGTGTTATTGATGTTTGCAGGGTGGTATCAGTTGTTCCCATTTCTGAAATCTGCTCTGTAGAACCTTCTGCAGGAAAGGGAAAGTGCCACTTCCTTAGGCTGTGTGTGGAACTCTTGTCCTAAGTCAGCAGCCTGCACCTATTGGGTCATTTTATTGTTGCCTGCCTTCCTCTCAGCCCATTCTTTCTGTATTCCCCTTTACTCAGTCTCAGAGCTAAATAGAATTCTTAACAACAGTCAGGTTTTTGTAGGTGTCTATATATGTTCTTTTTATCAAACTGTTTTAATTAAAAATTCCTGTTTATTATTCCTTTGCAGTTTGTGAACTGCTGACTTGTTTAATCACCCATCTAATACAAGAGGGGGAATTAAACTGTGTAACATGTACTAGTTTTACGTAACAAGGGAATGTTTTGGGATTAAATACATAGTAGAATTTTGTAGCATTTAATGTTGAATCCACCAGTAAGGAAGTGTATCAAATAAGTGAATAAATAAATGAATAAATAAATAGTGAATAAATAACTTATATTTTATTACTCTCAGAGTCTTGGACAAGCCCCAGATGGTTAAATAATTGCCTTTTTGGTTGATTATCTGCAGCACATCATTGGGTATTGACTAAGAAGTCTAGATCTGAAATGCACTTTCAGGAGGTTGATTTTTTTGTTTGTTTGTTTTGTTTTCTTTCCCCTTCTTATTCTTTAGACTGCAAATGGGTTTGCTTTTGATTTTGAGTGTAAAATGACTTTGTTATTTATGTTAAGAATTACGAGGGCCCTGGTCCCCTTCTTTTAGTGATGGGGCAGATACCAGTGGGAAAAGACTCTGTTGAGGGAGTCACAGAGGAGGGTAATGTGTAATTTAAAAAAAAAGGGCACCAGAAACAGACCTGTATTACAAGGGGATGATTCTCCCACATCACATATTTAAAAAACATTTTCTATTTTATAAAAAAGGGAGTACTTTGGATAGTTAATCACTATATCCATTTGCACTTCTAAACAGAATGCAAGAGTTTATTTATGAAAATTTAATTTAAAATCTGATGATGCTTTTTGAAGATACGGGTTTTTAAGGAGTGTATCTGACTATTAAGGTATCCTAAAGTAGTGCTAACAGTTTTCTTTGTTTCTCTGCTTTGCATATTTGGACTGCCTTGTTGGGCACGTATTCCTGATGAATCCCCTGGCTGCAGTTCACACGATTCCTCTGTGATTCTCCTCTGGAGGTATGTATTTATTTGAGGTGCAAGTCTGGAAATTAATATCTATTTTCCTCTACACTCTGTAGTCAACCAGCCATTCTGGTGTGGGTGGGTGGCACAGAACTTCTGTCAGCACCAGCTGGTAAGGATGATATTGCTGTGTTTCCAAAGGAGTCTGAGGACCCCTTTGCTGGCTCATAAGTTACCACTGCATTTCCTAGCACTGCTTTAGAAGACAGAAGCAGAAGTGCTGTGTCTCTGTGGGGCTTTGATTTATTTCTGTGAAAAGAACATATTACTACATAACTTATCAAACTTGTATTTGCCTGAGGTAAACGTTGAGGAGAGATGCTGTTCTTTCATTCCCAGGAAGAAAAACTGCCCTGCATTTCTTGCACTGTCTTTCTTGTTAGTCTTAGAGAGTTAAGGGCCTCGTGACTGTAATGAAATTGTCAGGTTATAGTAATTACACTGGTAATTTGATATGTGGCAGTTTGAATGAATCCATGTGTGGAGAGTTTGTTGCTTTTCTCTGCTGAGTCCACTGGCCTTTACATTCCTGAAAGCTGAAGAGTAATAGAGCTCATTAGACTTTATAGGAAAAGGGCTTTTATCACCTCGTCAACTCAGGCAGCAGACTGCCATTATATTCTTAATTTTGTGTGGCTGCCTGGATGTTGATGCACACTGCCCTGCCTGGTTTATGCTGATACTGTTTCTTACAGACACTTTTTTATTGACATTTCGAAGCTTGAATTAAATTTTGTGTGGCACCACTACAGATGTCTTCAATTAGATGAAGTTAAATAAAAGGGGTTATGTATCAGAGGCCAAGGGATTCTTGAAATTCTTTATTCTGAAACAGTTGCCACAAGCAAATCTAGCAGTGTGTAGTCTGTTTACTCTCTTGAAGAAAAATAATTCAAAATTTAAACCTTACATGTTTTCAATTTGTCATTTTTAAAATTTTTAATATTATTATTAGCTGCAAATAGCATGAACACCCAAACTCTTCCTGTCTTTTTTGTTTCCTCATTTTATCATTCAGTTTAGTTTCTATTTTGTCTATAGGTTTTGGCACAAAAAAATATGAATGCTTTAAAAAAAAAAAAAAGAGATACATGTAGTAGCAGAAAACATGTTCTAGCAGTAAACAGAGTAATGTAAAGGGGAGTTTGAAGGAGTGTTTTTATTCATCCTTTCATTTTAGAGGCCACATTTAAATATTCACCATTTTACCACTTCCCATGTGCAAATTCAGTCTTGTTGGGAGAGGAATAGTGGTGATGGGTCAGCACAGGAGAGTGGCCCGCAGGACTCAGCCCAAAACAGTGTCCTGGTCCCCTGTTGTTGGCAAGGGGAGAAGGTTCTTGGGGGAAGGAAAATCCACACTGCTCAGGGGATTTGTAGATTTTGGTGCTCAGGGAGTTTAGGGGGATGTTCTGTGTTGTTACCACTGATACTCGTCTCAGTGTTTGTCCTCCCCAAGTTGTTCCCTGTCATCTTGAGATATAGCTGGAGTGGGCCTCAGCACTTGGAAGAGCTGTGGCATTATGCAATCAAAGGATAATTTTGTTTTGTTTTCAAATTATTCTCTAATTGCTCTTTAGTCTTTTATTTTTCCATCTTGGCTGATGTTAAGCATTAAATTGTGGATTTCATAACACTGTTGTCAAAATTATCTTTTTGAAAGAACTGGTAATTTATACCCATTGTTTTGGGTGTGTCTATAGCAATAATTTTTTTTCCTGCATGCATTTGTTTCCTATTATACATATCCAGAGGCATTTGAATTCTAAAGAACTGAAAGAAGTTTGTGAATCTCAGTCTTTGCTCTTCAAAAGGCACATCAGCTTCTGCTTTGCAGTGTTTTGATTTTACTGATACTTAATTTTTAGGAGATCTAACAATAAATGACACCATTACAGGTCTGTAGCTTCCAGGATCACCTTCTGCAGAATGTTGTGTTTTACTCACATTTGATGCACTGCTCAGGACTAAATCAAAACTCATTTAATCCAGAGATTGTGACAAACTGCTTTTTTTGCCATCATCCCCATGGTGTCTGCTTGGGGATACTCAGGGTCTTTTCTAACTGAAGTCCTTTGCACCTCCACAGCTTCCCTAATCCTTGTAGCTTTTTAAGCTGGTTGTCACTGTCCTGACTCAGTCGTTGTCAGTGTGGCTCAAATTCCAAACTTTTCCGGTCAGCTGCAGAAGTTGGCTCTGTATGCAGTGTCATACTTTGCTGCAGGGAGTTGATTTACTTTGTTTTGGTGTGAGGTCACAGAACTGTTCAGGTTGGAAGGGACAAGTGGAGATCACCTCATCCACCCCCGTGGTGGAGCAGAGTCGGACTCAAGCCGGAGGTTGAACATCTCCAAGGATGGAGCCTCCACCACTGCCATTGTTTGTCCATCTTCTGAGTGAAAACCTCTTCCCTTTTCTTCAGACACGGTGTCCCTTGTCCTGTGGGTGGTCACTGCTGAGGAGGATCTGGCTCCCTCATTGCCCAGGGTGCTCTTGGTCTTTTTCCCCTGATAGAGGGGGCTTTGCTGGCTTTTCCAAACACAGACACTGTCTCTGCTGCCACATCCTGTATCTCTCAGCTGCTTTCACAGCATCTCCACTAATTCCTCATCAAAGGAGGCTGGAGGACTGAAAAGGGAATACCTGGCTAACCAGGAGATAGAAATCTACCCTATGGTGTGTGCCATTGGGAAAGGACCTGCTGGAGTTAATCCCTTTGCTTATTCAGCGAATAATTTCCACTGAAGTGTAGAAGTCAAGGCTTTCCTGCCTTTTTTTTTATTCCATTTGAGTAAGGGATTGCATGGATTTCATAACTTCCTCCTCCTTCCCTCCATGCACAGAGAGGGCAAAATGGAAAAGTTCAAAATATGAAATTTCATGAAACCTTCCAGAGAGAGATAATCCTGCAGTTAGTATGCGCAGGACCCATTTTTGCTAATTATAAGTAAAACACCTCTTAAAAAAAAAAAAAAAGACCAATGTGCCTTGAAGAAAATTGAGCTCTGTTTCCATCTTTGAAGTCCAATTATAAGCAGTTATTACATTGAGATGTACTAATTGGGCAATATATAATGCCAGTTCTATTAAATATTTAGTTTTTAATAACGTGTTATAAAATATGAGCACTTAAGTGTGTTCATGGAATCATTAGCAGAATATGAAGACGGATCAAATTAACATGTGATGGAATATATTGTATTTTTCTCTGTATTACAGTCTAAACACTGGAGAGAAAATTATGTGGTTTTATCCTGGATTTAGGTTTTTCTTTTTCCCAATATCATCGGATTATAATAATTCATTGTATTGAAATATGAGTGTAAACTGTTAATTTAAAATAAATTGGTCCCTCTGGATTGATTCCAGGTCAAGGCATCATTTTGGGTAGATAAAGTAAGCCCTTTCTGGTGGGTCTCTCTCACCTGGTGTCACTGGTATATTTTGCATCACCCTTGACAAACGTGGTCCCAGTGGAGATGTCAGGAGTGGGAAATGGCATAACCTGCTTCAGGAAGATGTTTCATATTCTAGACCCGCTTCAGGTCAAATTACCTGGATAGTGTATAGGAAATCAAGTTAAAGGAGCCAAGTATTCATTGAGAAACAGGAGAAAAATGTAATACTGACAAGCATTACAAAGAATTGCATTGTGTGAGAACTTTTGAAGGAGGAGGAAAATCTTATTCTTTTTTAAATGTTATTTGCTTAATGTAATGGGGATCCCTGAACATTTTGCCTGAAATGAGTGCTGTGCTCATTATGTTTGTTACAGAACATAGACTCTTTTATGTTCCTGACATTTCACTGTAATTGCATTAGTGAAGGAACTGTAGGTTGTACTTTACCAGAAGTTTTTAGCTTCAGTTTGCAAAATTCCAGTGGCCAAACCCATGTGATGCTCTTTGGAGGTTTGGGGTCACACTCTGACACAGCATTCATTTAACTTCAGAAGACTTTGCTTTGGGTGAAAATCTTTTCCATGCTGGCTTAGACTACCTTTTGTAACATCCATTAAATCCTATATGATGAATTTTTGACAAGAAAGAAAATCTGTTTTAACTGAAACTTACTTAAGCAAGTCTGTGTTCTATTACCAGTCACATTTCCCTGTACCTTTTGTGATGTTTCATTTTTTCTGCCACTGACTGCACTGAGAGCTGAGAAACGAACTTAACCTGTGCTGAGAAATGCTTGGACAGCATCTCTTACTTGACTGTGCCCCTGCTTGAAAGTTTTACCACTGACCGTAGGATTTCATTTGGCTCTGCTGAGAAGTTGAGGATGCTGAATGAAGCTATAACTCTTGGATAAGCAGTCTTTAACCGAACAAGGGGAAAACCCAGTTTAATGTGCTATATCTGAGACTAATGTCCCCCTGTACTGCAGATGGAGCTCTCAAATGTTTAATGATATCACTTTGAGCGTATTCATAGCTCCATGCTATATAACCATATAAAAATGCAAACATTTGATTGTGTGGCCTTTATTTTGGGACTTACTGGTTGGGTAAGTCAGTTGAAATGGTTTTTGCTCACGTGATTGATTTCTTTTGACACATGTGGTACCAATTAGTGACTTCTCCTGCCCATCATCTCTTCTGCCTGGGCTACTGTATCAAAATACTTGATTAAACCCACCTTCTGTTGTTGTAATGCAAAACAGTTGGTAATAGCAGGCAATAGTGTGGGATTTATTGAGTGAGAGGCAGTCTTCTGAAGACCTGGCAATGCACAGAAAAACATGACTAGATGGATAATTAAGTTGAGCACAGTGGAATTCGGGATTAAAGTAAACTTGACGTGGGAGAAAATGGAATGCCAAAGCTGATTGTGTAATACAGTTTAAATTAGGAGATCATTTTATTCTTAACTCAAAGCATCAGTTTCTGACTCGAGGTGCTTTACCCCATCCAGAGACAAACTTCACTGCACATCCAAAGCCACAGCACACAACAATAGCAAGTTCCTTAGTGTTTTTGCAGGAGATCCTCTGATGTGGGTTGCAAAGAAGAAGTTTCAGAGATTTTGTTGCAACACAGTTTCAGGTTCTTAGAGAAAAGGTATTTCATTAATTGTAGAGAATAAACTTTGAAGAGTAAATGTTACACGAAGAGTAAACGATTCACTTCTTTTTACAAAATGCTCCTCTGGAGTAAATTTTATGGACGCTGTGAGAAGCTCAGTTTCTGTGGCCAAAGTTCTTCCAGTGGCTGGGGACATGGAGGAGAGAAACAGAAGGGTCCTTGCTGTGACAGCAAGAGTTGGAGGTATCAGGTATCCCCAGCCAGCTCTGGGAAGCGCCGGCACAGGGGCCTGCCACTCCCCTTTCTGCCCTTGGCCTTCATCCATTGTTGGAGACTGGGCTGGTTAAATTAAAGGGTGTCTGCAGAACTTGCTTGTAAGTAATGGTGATTCATCAAGTTATTAATGCACTTTGTTTTGTCATGTCAGTACCAGAAATGCTCCATGGCAGGGGCTGTTTCACATTGGCTTTTGGGATGTGTGATATGTGGGGTTTACCCATCATGAGTACGGCAAAGGTCGCAAATGATCTGGTGAACTGACGCTGTATTCCTTGCTTTTCACATTCCTTTTTTCCCCTTTTTCTAAACAGGGGTTGCCAGAGTAATTTCTCACAGTATTTAGTTGTGTGTTAGACTTCTTTCTAAAATTGTTTTCCTGCTGAAGTCTGTCAGACAGTTCCATCCCTCTCTTGCTTTTGCTTAGGCAGAGCATACCCCAGATGGACCAGAATGTGGCTATGGATCTTTCCACCAGCAGTACTGGCTGGATGGGAAGATAATTGCTGTGGGAGTCATTGATATCCTGCCCTACTGTGTGTCCTCTGTCTACCTGTACTACGACCCAGACTTTTCCTTCTTATCTTTGGGAGTCTACTCTGCGTTACGGTAAGAGGATGTTTTCTTTACCTGGTTGGATGTAATAGCAAGAATTGAGACTTGTTTCTAAACTTGTGCAGTTATTTTCAGTCTAAGCATATACTGTCTCTAGCAAAGTGTTTTGTGGTGTTTTGTTTCTTTTTTTAAATTCTCAGTGGTTGGTTGTGTTCCAGATAAATTCTTAATTGTCATCCATGACTGGGGATGTATCTTTCTAGGTAGCTAAAGACTTTTACAGATTAAGGAAACACTCAGAAACTAAATACCTAGCTTTTATTGCCCCTGAAAATAATTTAGTATTGCTTGGTTTCAGCAGGAAAAGCCCCTTTTTTGTTTGACTAGAAATAATTTTTCCTTTGACCTTTTCCTTAGGCCAGTCAGCAAATGAAATTAGTCACTTTTATAGTTTTATGCACATTGAGGTCATAAATAGCTGAGCACCTAAAAACCTGTTGTCTAATGAATTAGTAGTCTCCTGCTGTACTAGCACTGAGAATAGTTTTCAGGTATGTTAATCTCATTACTTTTCTCTTTAAAAAGGTTGATGGAGAGAGTAATCCTACGAATTTTAAAGCCCTAAATTAAATATCAGCTCAGTCTTGCAAAACAGTAGGAATAGTGGGAAATGCTTTCCACTGTGAACAAGACTTGTATGTGAAATTTCAAGGTATTGTTTTCCTTTTGTAAGTAATTTTATGATGCCATTATTATTATAAAGAAAAAAAACACCTCTTAGTGAGTGGAAATACTTACGCATCTCAATTTTTTCCTTACTTTTTTGCTTCTCTGTGTACATGAATTAAGCTGGTCAAAAACATGTGTACCCAGGAAGGTTCTCCTGACGCAACTGGGTTTGAACCTCATGAGGGCAGATATATCTGTTTTCAAGTCTGAGTTTGAGAAGCTGTAACACAAATCTTTTTGCCTGTTGAGATTTGTCCTACACTCCTTCAGGTGCAAAAGAGGCACTGGAGTGGTGTGATCCAGCTTGCTTCTTTCTCCAAGGCATCCTCTTGAGAGGCATCTTCTGTGTGTGTGGAGCTCCTCAACTGCTTTTTTTTTTGTGTTGTCCACCAGGGTGGGTAAATGGCGAGACTGGACCTACATAAAGCACTAACACTATTTTTAGGAAGCTTCTTATCACAGTTACTTCATAAACTCTTGCAATAACTAATAAATCACGTGCAATTTAATGTCTCAGAAGTCTAATCTGAAGTGGTGTAGATTCTTAGGAAATTCTTAGGGAGACCATAAATGAAAGGTTTACAGAAAGTCTGTGGTCCCTTTTCCATAGGGAGGGTTCAAATGGAAGGCATGTAGTGGTGCCATACAGTGACACGTCCTTGGTGCTCCTGTGTGGAATGATGGCATCAGAGGACTCTACTGTGCTGGATCACAGCACACACTCCTGGAAAGCAGAAAGAAAAGGATGTCACAGCATCCTCCTGATAAAACTTTGCCTGGAGTGAGACATGAAGGACAGAGCACCAACTTGGGTCCAGTGTCCTTACCTGAGTCTGCAGGAATGTGAAGGCACTGGCCGTTGTTCAGCTCACCTTGCCATCATGAACACTAATTTGGTTGCATGAAGTCCTGTTGCCCGTCGTAAAACTTGCTGCTGCAATTACAATTAAGTACAATTACTACCTCATTGCATTAGGGTCTTTTTATTTCACTTTCTGCTCACTTGAGTCCTTTAGTCTGATTAGATTTGGTAGTGTAGTCCAGTTGGAAAGAGTCTTTAGGAGATTTTTAAAATGCAAGGATAATGTTTTTCTCCTGGAGTATTCCTGCTTTTGAACTGCAGGAGGGTGTTTGTTTAATTAGGTCCAGGATAATTTGCATGGAATAGTGAGATGGTTTAACTTCATGCTGTGACTTGAAGATTATGTATAGGAAGTGCATCTTTGTGCCTTTTTTTGGTGGTCCATAAATCTCACTTCTGGGATCTGTTTTATTTCCCTGGGTTTTCAGGCGTGGAGTAATCTTCAATTTGTAGACAGTCTCCTGTTTCTGAACAGGTTATACATAGATACAGAGTTGTAACAAACTCATGATAGTCTCAGCAAACTACCTGCAACTGTAAAATTTTCAGTACATTTAAACATCCTCATTGCTAATTTAATATTAAGTGATAAAGAACCCCCAATATTTGTGTATGTTTGTTTTTATGCATGTATTCATATCTTAGATCACAGAAGAGTTTGTGCTGGAAGGGACCTTTCAAGGGTCATCTACTCCAACCCTCTGCAATGAGCAGGGACATCTTACTCAACATTGAAAGCAAGAGCCAACACCCCTGTTTTATCAAATTTGTTACAAAAGTGATCTGCAAAGTTAGAAATGCTGTAAAAATGATCATTATAGAAGAAGCACGGGCTGAGTCTTTGTAAAAACACTGCTTTGCTTGTGCCAGTAAAATAAAAACCAAACTTATTCTGGAATACATTGACACTTTTCTTTCAAAATAAATGAGAAAATCATACCAACAAGCATGGGATGGGTGAAAAAATACATTTTGTTGCATAAAGACGGATGTTTTTGCATGCAAATTGTTGGAGCATAAATGATAGAACAAACAAGAGGCTTCTCCTTGAAGCTTATCTTTTTAAAAGTTGCTGATATTTTCCTGAGCCAAGTGACCCAATCTGTGCAATAGCTGGTCAGATTTCTGTAGAATTCCAGTGTGCATGAATATTAATGAGAAACCTGTTAAAGAGAGGCTCTTAATTACTTTTATTTAAATTTCAAGTCGGACAATTGGCAGGACAAAGAACAAAAATTAAAGTATTTTTAAGTCTGACTTGGTGTTTTGCATTTTGGTGATTTGTTTGGTTGGTTTTTAAGTATTAATTTTCAGTTTACCGTGTTTGGCCTGTTTTAAAATACAAGTTTGGAGTTTGATTTAATATTCTATAGAAGTCTAGTCCTTTAAATAGGTCAGGAGCACATATGAAGAGATAAAGTGACTGTAAGAATGGAATTCAAATGTAATTAGTCTTTTCTTTTCCTCTCACAGGGAAATTGCTTTTACTCGGCAACTTCACGAAAAAGCTCCTGATCTCTGCTTTTATTATATGGGTTTCTACATTCATTCCTGCCCCAAAATGAGATACAAGGTAAAGCGTGTTTTTACTTATTTCCTCAGTGTGCTGTTAGTCAGAGTTTTTGACAGCGCTCATAGTAAGAGAGTATTTTGTAATTGTCATTTTGGATTTTAATGTAGACTTTATATGGTTAAATGTGAATGTTGGTTACTATTTAACTGGACTTTTTTTTTTCTTTTTAAATATAGCTGCATGTGCTGTCTATTACAAGTTGGCTTAAGAGCAGTTCAGATAGAGGAGTTTTCAAGGCTGTCAGATAACAGTTTGTCATTGGGTTACCCGGTTATCTTGTGTTTACAGTACCTCTTCCAATAGACTGAAATTCTCCCTTTTTTAGGTTTGCATACTTGTGGACCTGTTGCCTGGTGAGCGGAGGCAGTGATAACCTGCCTTCCTGGGCTTGGCTGTACTTGGACTTTTCCTCTTTTTGGTTTTTGTTGAAGATGGGGGACTTGCTCTGCCCATGAAACCAGGGAGAAGTTTGGTGAGCAGCAACTTTGAGCTGTCCACCAGGAGCAGGAGAGGGTCGGGACAACTCACAGGATGTTTAGAATAACCACTCTGTCACCCAACCTCCTTTGTGACCCTGTTGGCTTCAGCTTAGTTTAGACCTGAGTGCCTAAGAGTGTCTTTCCTCTGTGTTTTTTATATCTTGTGAATATGGTACCTTTTCTCTGTAAATGTATCATTGCTTTTGAATATTAATAGGGTACAATTTCAAGTGCTGAACATTGATAGCCATTTTCTGGACATTTACACATGACCATTTATGTCAATAATGTGGAAAGATAAAAAGCTCACAAGATGTGGAATAGAGGAGCAGGGTTTTCATTTCCCCCCCCCATTAAAGTGTGTTAAAAATCTGCAGTGTTTTCAGCTGGTTTTCAAATAGCCAAAAAATTCTGAGCCTCATCAAAGTGATGGTTGTGAAGGAAAAAACATTTTAGCTTTATTATGGTCCACACTACAGGTAGGTGATTCAGTCTTCTGAAAATAACAAATCCCTCCCTCTTCTTTAGTTAGATGATGTTTGTCTGTCTACGTGTGTGTGTCCCTTTTGCCAACTCAGGCAAAAAGTGTCCCAGTTCTGAAAGATAGTATGGCTAAGAAACTTCAGGTTCAGCTGCTTGTAGTGTTTTATTAAAAACATGAACTCTGTATACATGGATTAAATCAATGTATTAAACTAGTCAGCAAACTATTTATATACAGAGATTAATTGCCAACCTCAAGAGGCTCTACATACATTGGTATTATTTATCATAATGTGGTGTCTGTTCTTTTGGGCCTGTGCTGCTGTTTGAAAATGTTTGCTTCAGGAATATAAAATTCCCACAATGCTTCACAATTTCTTTCTTAAGTAATGGAATTAGTACATAATTACAATGGATTGAATATTTTACTCTTTTTCTTCATCATAACTGTGATTTTGTAGAATATCCATTTTAGTCTTCCAGAAACCTGCACATGTCAGTGTGTTCAGGTGGTTAAAAAACTGGGGCAGGAGAAGAAAGGCTGTACACACATAATTAGAACACACACAGGCACACACAATGCTCTGTGTTGGGAGAGCGTTAATCTAATAAATTAATTACAGGGGGTTTAATTCTATTTTATATTTCTTTTCCTGGCTCTATCCCTTTTAGAAATAGCCAAAACTAATGCAATTGAAAATCAAGTTGACATTAATTCTGTATAGTTCCACTTTACCCTTGCTGAAATAATATACCGGAAACGAATTTTAAAGCTAAGCTCTGAAATGTGTCTGGATAATGGCACTGCTCTTGTGGAGTGACTGGGAGTGCTCAAGGAGGGTGGGGAAGTACTGACTTTGCAGATTAAGTAATTTCAGTAATGCCTGGTTGACTTAGAGGCATTACATGTTGGAGACTTTGCTTTATTACAGTTTAATAGAGACATTAGAGGCTCCCTTCCCTTAATGGTATTAAAGTGGAAAGAATGAGGGGCTGGAGGCAGCGGTTGTTAAACTGATGGCAGGTAAGGAAATTAAATGAAGGGGGTGGGGGGAAAAGGGAGCTGGAGGAGAGCTAACCCCACAGGGGTTTATCCTTTGCTTGTAATTTTCTTTGCAAGTTTTGTCCTAGGATTTGTAGAAATGGAGGCTCAGCACGGTGTCACTTCTCTATATAAGTAGTATTTTATGTATAACTTTGTGTGTATGTGTTCAAAATTAATTACAGTGAAGTCATGGAATTTGGGAAATACCTGGAAGTTTTCCTTCTGCTACTCACAGATACGAGTGGAAGTGACTAAGCTGACACTTGCATTTGTTGGCCATACAGTACTAGACAACTTCTAGCAAGGATACCTGGGTTTGGCTGCTGGTTTGTACCAAGCAGCTGAATCTCTTCCTGCTGGTTAAAGAGGGATGAATTGGGATGTGTAAGGAGCAGTGTCTTTAGGATGTTGATATAAGGAGCTTGGCTGTGCCCCCTTTGCATGGAGCAAGACCAAGTTGGATGAATTGGGAACCTGTTCAATGAGCTGTTGTACTCCTCCTGTTACAGTGCAAGGCTGGTGTTTAATGTTGTGCACATGAGACCATAGCTGGATATTTGGTTTGGAATGCACAGGGCTCCAGGATTGGAGCTCTGCACATCCAACAGCAGTCACTAAAGCCTTGCTCTGCAGGGGTACCCTCTTGCAGTGCAAGCTGGAGGCTTCTCTTCTGGATTCTGACTTTTTTGTGAATGTGAAGTAGAGCCAAACACTGTTTTTTTCAAAAGCATTGGTAGTATCTAATATTACATACCAGTGACTGGTATTTGGTATAATATTAGTATAATTTTAATTTGTAATTTCGTGTTATGGTACCATAATCAGCAGCTGCTGAATATTTTTAACCACAACTGAGCAGTTCAGGGGCTAAACTGGCAAAGAGTATGTTTTGGGGCGTCAGTGTGTGACCTTTTCATCTGAAGGATTTTCTTTCCACAAATGATACAATTTGGGGCATGGGTAATGTGTAATCCAGTGGAAGATTGGAGGCCTAGTGTCTTGGAAGCAGATCCCCAGGTCAGGATTTCTGTGGCTCAGTAGCAGAGTTGGAGAGTTCTGGCAGGAAGATGAACGGTTCGAGTATCATCTGACCCATGGATCAGACATAATTACAGAGGTTTTTAAAAATAAAGCTTCCTTTTGACTCACTGTTGCCATTCCTTTTGTTCCCAAGGAGCTTTTGCATTGATTGCAATGGAATTTTAAAACAGTGGAGTCCTGGAGAAACTACTCTAAGATGGGGGAAGGGAATATGTTGTGACATTAGACTGTTCTTTATTTCCTGGTTTGTCCCAGGTGCTCTCCCATGTATGGGTTAACATTTATAAACTGACAAAATAAAATCTCCATTCAACTGAGACAAAGGGATTTCTGTAGTCCTATTAACTGTGCTAATATGGAAAAATCCAAGGGAAAACCTTAAGCAGTGGCTTTGTTCCATTTTCTCGGGGTAGGTTTGGGTAACACAACATTCAAATGGTTCTCTGAAGGAATCCACGACCTTGTGGTAAACCTTCTCAGGCTCTGTTAGATGTGGTGGTTCTTATGTTGGAAAGTAGACTCCTGGAAAATTTTCCAGGAGTCATGAGGTGCAAAGTCTTTTTCCTAATGCATTTTGGAGCGTGTGATAAAATTTTAAGTGTAAGAAAGGATTTTACTGTCAGATGAGGTTGGTCTCAGGGTTGCTTCTCGTGTGTTTTTAAGTCCTCTGTGTGTACTTGTTATTTTCACTTAAGGACAGTTATTTGCAAATGTATTTCTCAATAAATAAAAGAAGCACCTTTAGCAAAGAGCCATATCAGAGAGATGCTCAAGAGGACCCTGGATTTTTTGCACTACTAATATTCTGCTTTGTCCTGCATCTTTCAAGTACACAATTTTAGTCCATAGCTCTGTGTTAATAGTTCACATTTTCCTGTCACTACTCAGCTGTTTCTGCTCTTTCCATTGCAGTCCTTGGATGCTGATTTTGGGTTTCATGGTGGGTGACATTAAATAGGTTTTTGGGATTTGTGTTTCTGGTGTAAATAGCCAGTGTACTTTCTGCTTTGTGTTTGCCATTAGGCCTCTGTTGACCTTAAATCACTCTCTCCTCTCAAGTTCTTGTGTTAGGAAGGATTTGAAGGTGTCGTTTTCTACATGAGTTTCCTTGTTGCTGACTTCTGTGAGGTTTTTTTCTGTGTCAATATTTGCATGCAAACACTGCAGTTGGAGCTTGTATCAGTGCTTGTTTTGGTCAACAATCTGCCTTCCCTGAAGCCACTCCACTGAGCTGGTAAATAACGCTCAGTGTACTTTGAAGTGCACAACAGATTTAATGCTGGTAAATAACGCTCAGTGTACTTTGAAGTGCACAACAGATTTAATGCCTTCTCGTCCTGTTATCTGTGTGCCGTTTTGAGACCATTCTATGATGCAAAGAGGTGTTTTGACTGAGACATTTATCCAGACTTGTATGCAGGCCAAAGTAAATGGAATTATTTCAAACAGTCTCCTTCGGTATCAAGTCATGGCCAGACTTCAGATAGATGGAATACTCGAAAGGGTTCTGAAATGTCAAAAAAGAAACAAAAGGCTGATTCAACTGTGATTAATCATTCTTAAACTAAATACCTCCGACTGACTGTGGTCGTGAGCGGTGCCCCTGGAATTTGATGGCACTTGAGAGCCAATTTCTTGGGCTGCTTCCAGGAATTCCAGCATCCCTCCTGCTGCAGCAGTGCCTCCGGTGGTAGCCTGGACATCCACAGAGGTCTGGCTCATCCTCACTTGTCCACACTCTCCCCCCACATCTGACTGTGGAATTTAACCTTCCCAATGAGCTGGGATTTGCTGTGCAAGCTGAGATGTTTGAGGGAAGGAGGCTTGATGTGCTCCTGGCTCATTTTGGGGGTGTGAGCACCCAGCAGCAACCAGCTTTGCTGAGAGTGTCCTCAGCCCCACACGAAGGGAGCTGCTGCTTTTATACCCCTGTGCATAAGGTGTTTATTCAGGGTGTATTGAAGTTGCTACCAGCTGTCAGCCTCCTTTTCTCACTGGTTGGTACTATTATTTAGCTTGAAAATGGGAAAATATGATGTGCTGGGAGTAGTTCGAAGGACTCTGCTCAAGTCTGTTAGCACGTGGATGAGTGGCTTTTTCAGGATTAGTTTTGCCAGTTTGCAGGAATAAATCCACATTCCAATTAGTACAAAACTATTTTATTTTGTATAACCAAATCATAAATAGTCAGCTAAATATCCTAAAGAGTCAGTAGTTGTTAGAGCTTGCCTGGTTGTGGTTTGGTATTTACAGCAGAAACACAAACCCCAAAACCTATTTAGTGTCACCCACCGTGAAACCCAAAATCAGCATCCAAGGACTGCAATGGAGAGAACAGAAAAGATCCCAAAGAGCTGAGTAGTGACAGGAAAATGTGAACTATTAACACAGAGCTATGGACTAAAATTGTGTACTTGAAAGATGCAGGACAAAGCAGAATGTCAGTAGAGGAAAACATCCAGGGTCCTCTTGAGCATCTCTCTGATATGGCTCTTTGCTGAAGGTGCTTCTCTTATTTATTGATAAATATATTTGCAAACAACTGTCTTTAAGTGAAAATGGTACATGAGTATCAGGAGCTAAAATTGGACATTGATTTGTTCCTTCTTGGTTTGGGGTGGTGTGTGAGGAGAAAAAGGCTACTCTGAGTTATATTGGAGTTCAGGCATTGAAACCCAAAGGGATTTTGAGAACTCTTACAGTGGCCAAGACTCCCAAAAAGATTTTGGATGATTGATTCAGTGTATGTTTTAAGTGCTTCTGAAAATCAGGCTGCTTTCATATTTCTTAAAGGTGTAACTACTGCAGAAAGTCCTTATCTCTCTGCATGTGTTTTACCAACTGTGTTTTGACTGGAAGGTGGGATGTCTGCTTTGCGTCGGAGAAGTCAGGTGCTATATTCAGGATTGCAGTGTCCCTTCATCTTGCTGCTCCCCCTCCTTCTTTTTTTAAATCTTTTTTTCCTTTTGTGTTTCTCTTCCGTAAAAGCTTTCTCCTTTCACCTCTCCTTATCTGGAAGCCCACACTAAATAAATGGAACTTAACATTTTGGAATAAAAAACTATGAGTATGTCAGGAGAATGAAAATACCACGGGTGAAGAATTGTTAGTTCTGTAGTTCTTGATGTAGTGCTAGTGATGAATGTTTAAAAGCTTTTCTTTTTTACTTGTAAAGTTTCTTACAAAGTGTTTGAAGCCACTTTTTATGTTGGTTTTTTTTTCTTCAAGACATTTGTAGGGAGATTGTGAAAACTACAATATTATGAGCATCAACAAGCAGAAATGAGGAGATGCTTTTGCCATAACTGAATGTTGACATGGGGTTTCCACTGAAAATGTTATTGTTTAAAGCAGAATATCAGTTTCCGTGTTGTTTTCGTAGCTGGTCAAGACACTGAGTGCAATTACTCAATCACTTCTTTATTTTTTTCCTAAGCTGTTATTTTTCACTGTGTGTAATTGGTAAATTATTGCAGTTTGCCCTCAGTGCAAGTGTTGAAGCTGTGCCAAATTTCACACAGCACTTGCAGGGTTAAAACCAATTGCAGTCCAATTTTTCTGCTAGAAACAAACTCAGATCCCAGCCACATCTTTTTGCTTAACTTTATTTTTCCTGGTAAAGTTTTTCAAGTGAGGACTTTTTTTTTTTTGTCATTTAGAACTCCTTTGGGAGAAAAGTGGACACGTCCCTGGGACTTCGTTTTTTAATACTGGAATTGTTGATCTCTTTTCAGTTGTTTACTTGAAGTTTAACACGACTGAAGTGTAGCAGAAATGAAAATAATATTTATATTTATGCCTGATGGTATTATTTGTAGACTTTTATGGGGCAGAAGTTTGTTTTATTGCTGAAGTGAACAAGTCTCTCTCTCATCACTGTCTCTTGAGAAAACAAAACGTGTGTCCCAAAACAGTAGTTTTGGGGTGTATGTTGTGCAACCGTTGAAGGAATTGTATTTGAAAGTAATTTTCAGAGTGAGGTTGTATGTGAGGAATGGCCCTTCTGCAGTTTCATCTGTGTACCTGTTACTTTTTATTTGACAGGTCTTTGATTACAGAGTAAATTTCTTCCACTTGAATTAACTTTCCTTTTGGGTGTTTTTTTTCTCTATACTGGAGAAATAAATGTCATTAAATAAAGTAAGTGATTTTGCTAATTTAAGACTTTAACAGCCTCAAATCTTACCTCATTTCCACAAAAGCCCAATAGTAAGAGGCATGGTTTGTTAAATTGTTGGCCAGTTCTGTCCTGGTGGATGTTTTCTGAGTTCCTAAAGGTAACTTGCCTGTCTCTGTCAAAAGGAGCTGCTGGAAAGATTTATTCAGGATCACGTTAATAAACCTGAGGCAAACAGTCCTCTGAATGATAGAAGCTGGTAGAAATTTATCATGTCTAATTCATGATTCTGCAGAGTCATAAATTCACTGCTTATTGCTGACTTAGTCTAAATCTTCCTTGAAGGCTCGTTTGGGTTCTCCATGGCAACCAATAGCAATCAAAGTGAGAACTGCAGGTTGTGGGATGCAGAGAGAGGGGTGGGGTTTGCTTGGTTGGTTTTCTTGGACTTTTTAAATTTCTTTTTTAGGGAGAATAATACACCTCACAGTTCACATCTCTTTAATTTTTCTCCTTCATCTGAGGAATGAGGTCACAATTCCCATTTCAGAATTTCCTAGTGATAGCTTTATAAATCCATCAGTCCTTCCTGGTAAGTGTAAGAGTGCATGGAATTAAATGTATTTTTAAGGTTTCTACCAAACAAACGAATTAATATAGTTCTGCTTCATCAGCTTCACTTCAATTTTGGTTTATTTAATCTTTTTGGATGGACTTCAAGCACGACTTGACACCTCTTACTTCTGAATTTTGTCTTTGTAACTGTCTCTTTGTGGGCGTTCCCTAAAGTGAGTGAATTTGAATAAGCAGAGCTGGACATCCACAGTGCTGGGATGCAGAAGGTTAAAAGAAGCAGAAAAACATGCAGATGCTCTTCACTTTGCCTGATACGGCCCCTGTGTGAAGCTGTTCACAGCCAGGCTGGTTTGCAGGGTGAAATGTGAAAGTTCCTGTGTCCCAGAGAGGAGTCAGCACTGGGAATGTGTCACTGAAGCACTGGGTAGTTTTACCTGTGCACCACATTTATTGAAGGTGGCGACACTTGGGGTATTGGATCTCTCCTCTCACTTCAAGTCCAACTGCTCTTATTTTTGCAGTTTTGCTGATGATGTTAGCTCTAATTAGGCAATATTGTCAAGTGGGATTTATTTGGTCTGAAAGCCTGGAGCTCCTGCTTTTCCTGGCTCTGCCATATTTCACTGGCAAGCTTTACAGTAGGAGCTGGCTGACAGGCCAGTTAATCTGCAGGAGATGTTTTTCCTTCAATTTTCCAGGAAAGATTTAATGGGAGATACTTTAATGAGGCCTGGTTTAACTAAAACCTCATTAATTTTACAGAGGTATCACAGTACATTTCTCTGCAGTGTTGCATTTAATCTGGATGACAATTAATTGCCTTGAATGATTATTTTCTTGGAGTTTGTTTAGCTGCTGACTGTCCTGAGCCTCCAACTAAAAGTATAATAAATGAGCAAAGGAGTCTGTTATTTCTCTTCAATCCTGATATTAAACACTTCTAGCAGTCTAATTTACAAGAAGTTCAGCATCAGTATTTGGATGGGAACGAGGGTCCCAGAATGCAGTAGAGGTGAGTGATTTGGAGTCAGGAGGAAGAAGTGGCATCACAGATGATGCAGTTCATCCCTTTTCTGCAGCACAGGCTCAGCTGTATTTTTGTTAAAACCCACATTGGACGCATGTGCCAAAAGCTCAGTGTGTTGGTGGTTCTGCACTTGCATATTCTTATGCTTTAGTGGTCTTCACATTTAAATTTTTTCTCCATATCTGACAGGAGCTCTCTTTCCTAAAGAATAATAAATGTTATTATATTTTCTTTCATGGTTATTGTGTTTGTGGGGATTTTTGCAACACCTTACTTTTTAAACCTGTTGGTTACCAGCATTTCTCTTCATGGGCTTCTCTGATTCTTGCTAAAAACCCCAATGAGCTGGCCACCAAAAATACCCGTCAATTCCTTCTTTTCCCAAAGTCTTATTTTTTAAGCTTTTTGTCATCTTTTTAAAGCAGTCTGTAAGATTTCCATCAACTTGTGTGTTTCTGTCCTAGAGAATGGTGGCTAAAATTAGGCCCTCGGATGCTGAGGTCAGCTTCTAACACTTGTTGATACAGCATGAGTTACTGCCTTCATTGTCCTAAAGAAGATGGTAAGCTCTGGAGACAAGGAGAAAGGGTGGAAAGGAGGAAAAATGAGAATTGTGCAACTACTAAGCTTTCAGGATGGACTAAATTGGGATGTGGGCTGAGTTATTTTTAGTGTCTACTAAGAATTGTGACTACGTGACTGTGAAGGCACATGTGTATATGCTGTATATGCTCTTGAATTCCTCTGCTGCCCATTCTACTTCAGCCAAGTCTGTGCTAAAAGTTGCATTTTTCTTCCTTTCAGGAGAGACTATTGCATTAAATGAGTTGACAAAAAACAGAGGGCTTTTTGGTTGCTGCTTACAGTGCTTATGGAGATCTCTTGGATGAGTTTTATCTCCCTTATTGTAGTAAATTATGGTATTACCATAAATATTGAAAGTGACAGCTCAAAGAAAGTATTAAATGAAGAACAAAAACCCAGAGCAAGGGTGTGATAGTCCTGGCTTGCAGATGATGGTAATTAATCATGTTTTCACAGCACCAGCATATCCCTGGCAGGGGGAGGAGCTTCTCTTGTGTTATCCTCTGGTAGCCACCACTGTTATTCAGATGCAATCAATTAATCAATTTAAACCCAAATCTGTACTGTCTTTAATTGGTCCTAGAGACAGCAGTGGATGTTTGTGGAGCCTGGCAGGCTCCTGGGTGGTGCTGTGTTTTCATAGACTGTCCTGAGGGCACTGGGGCTCTGAGAGGTTGCTCAGAGCAGGACCCCAGGCAGGAGTGAAATATTTTTGTTACAGCTTCTTTAAAGCTTTTTCTTAATCTAATAAAATCCATTCCCAAAGGCCATCTAAGGTTACCTCATGGTGGAGAACCTGGGACCTTGGTGAATTGTTGTCTTCTGACTGCAAAATTAAAAAAAAAAAAACCTAGCCCCACAAAACCTCCCTTGCTATTGCCAGACACTGCCCCGAGCTTTGTGCTTGCCCTGTGAGACGTAACCACTGCCAGGAACTTTATTTTCTTCAGTTGTTTTCAGCTGGATAACTGAGCTGCTCTAAAAGGAAGGCCTGGAACTGTTCAGAGTGGCTATTCGCTGTGTTAGATGTGTCAGATACTTTGGGGATTCTGTCTGGAAAAACGAGTGGATCATCTCTTTTGACGGCATATGATCCTGTCTGCTGCCTCCCCTTTCCTTGCTCAGCATAAGAATGTTTTCACAAAGAACACTGAGCTGCAGTGGCAAAGAAAGGGTTTGAAAATGACTCCATTGTCAATTAATTGAAGAAAGATGGGTTCGTGGAGCAACAGGACCCAAATTCTCCGTTCATCCCAACAAAAAATGGGCTGTTGTTCTATGAATAGACAGAAGACAAGATGAGCCTTTTCTTCCCCTGCTCTGTTGATTTTATTTATTTATTTAAGCTATTAAGACTAGTGTTCTCAAGCACTGTTTAGTGCAAATATGCTCGGTATGGTTCATCCATGATTTCTTTGATGAATTTTTAACTTTTTTTTTGCATTCTTACCATTTTAGTCTTTACCAGTTGGCACTGTGTGGCTTGCTATTAATTGCTTTTAATTATCTTCCATTCAGGGAAGAAGGGAGGAAGGTGGAGAGATGTTCCAGTAGGTTTTGGCGATTTTGTTGCTCTCTGCATCCTCCTTTTGTGCCATACAGTGACAGTGAAGGATCTGGGTAAAATGTAGTGCCAGCTGTGAGCCAGAGAGCCCTCCCTGAATTCTGCTTCTCAGGCTGAGCCATCTGAGCCTGCTGTGCAGGAGGAGCAGGAAGGAGAGGCTTTGGGGCTTCTCCACCACAATTCCTTCTAAACTGGGTGTGGCATTGAGAAAGGAGCCAAAGGACAGCACCTGTGCAGCCAGAATTATTGCAAGATGGTATTTGATGTATTTCTCAAAAATGGTTGTGTGCTTCCAGCAGAGTCCCATTTGTAAGCCCTGAGTAAAACTTTTCTGAAAAAGAAACCAATTTATCTTCTACAGCACTGTATGGGGTATTTTTTGCTATTTATTGCTGATAATGGTTTAATGGATTTATAAGCACAAAATGATTGTCTGTCAGAGGAGGATTACAAAGAAACTGCAACTAATGTTCTCCTGATTGCTTTGATGACTTGCTAGTCTTCAAGTGCTTGTATTGACAGCCCCACCTGGTGAAGTTTTAAATGACAGTTCATTTGTCTGCTGTACTTGTGATGTGGGAAAAAGTTAGAGTGATGATCCCACAAAGGGGATACTGATATCCCTCAAGCCAAGAGTATTAAGTCAGAAAAGTTGCAAACTGCCATGAAAATGTGTAAAATCTTTAGTTCTCTGCAGCCTCAATTCTGTCTAAAATGGGCTTGCTTTCATCCTCTGGCCTCCGTGGTGGTTGTGTGTCTTCAGAGCAATAACAATGAAGAGAAAGTGTGAACCTTCTCCTGAGAGGCTTTAAAACTCCAGATATTGCTCCTTCCCTGTGATTTTTGAACTCTTTCTGGGGTGTTTTTGTCCAAATCTGCAGGGCGTGGTGGTGGAGCTGGAACGTGCCAGGCATCTGGAGAGCCTCATCCCCTCCCAGTAGCTTCCCAGTAGCCTCCCAGTTGCAGCTGTGCTGCTGCATGTTGGAACTGCCTCCGGTGCCACCGAGGCAGCAACATTTTTGGCCTCTGTCCTTTAGACTTGTAGATCTGGATGGGACTTTATTTTGATTGAAACTTACTGAAGTTTTACTCATTTAAACTTCTATTATGTCAGTGTTTATTGGCATAAGATGCAAAGCATACAGGTGTTTATAATACTTTGTTCTCTGTTTTAAGAATGTGTTAAAAATACATGGAAGTGCATGAAGTTCCTTTCAGATTTCAAGATAAACATGCACGAGTGCAGGGTGGAGCTTTATTGATTTATTTTTTTTTAATAAAGCAAGTTGATTACCTGGGCAATTTTGAATTGTTTTAACTCTGAAAAGTGAGCACTGTAAACTGAGTGTCAACAAAGTGCTTGACTTTTATAAGTGCAGTTCTAATTTTAATTCTCTCCTATATCTGGATGTATGTTTAATACACCCTCAAATTAGCAGGTTTTGGTAAGATCAGGACTCAGTCTAGCATGTAGTATGTTACTGCTTCCAGCCCATTTGCCTTCAAACTTGGTTTTTAATGTGAAGGTGATTATGAAGAAAAGTTTCCGAACATCTGGCATTAAGAGAAAACTGAAGTGTTGATGTTTTAGCTCAAAGACTTTGGGGACACGTAATGTTAAACAGGCTGTTTTCCTGAAGATGCCAGTAGGTATTTGTGTACCTTTCAATGGCATTAATTCAGATGAAAGCATCACAGTGCACATGTTGTGAGGACAGTGTTGGGCTCTTGGACAGAGCCAGGAGCACACCCGTGTGTGCTGGCATTGCTGAGAAATGCAGAGCTGCCTGCAGAGTGACTGCCACAAAATTTCCTCCTGTAATTCCATTTTTGTTCCTCTTTCTGTGAGAAAAATGAACTTATTTGACAAGAATTCCAGTACCCTAAGTTTCATATTTTGTTCATAATTAAGGAGAGAGACACTATTAACATCAGGAGGAGTTTGAAAACAAGTCAATGTCAAAAAGAACATGTTGAAGGGATGCAATTATTTTTACTGTATGATGCTCTCAGGCAGTTGTTCTTCCCTGCAAAGTAGCTTAACAAACCTTCAGTACATCTGTCTGTGTCTCATTCCTGTATTTGTTTAGTGTTCCTGTTTTTGGAGTCTTCTCCCAGTTCCTTGTATTTAGCATGGTCCCAGAGGGAAGGTACTGGAACCCAGGAACTTTGGGGCTCTCTCTGTCTTCTGACAACTCATGTACCTACAGCCTGGGTGTCAGTCTGGGGTGTTCAGGCCGAGAGGAAAAGAGAAGAAAACCCACCACATTCTGGGCTGCATCCAAAGCAGTGTGGGCAGAAGGTGAGGGAGGGGATCCTGCCCCTCTGCCCAGCTCAGGTGAGACCTCACCTCCAGTGGTGGTCCTAGCACAGGAAGGTCATGGAGATGCTGGAAATGGGTCCAGAGGAGGTCATGGAGATGCTCTGAGGGCTCGAGCCCCTCTGCTCTGGAGCCAGGCTGGGGGAGTTCACTTGGAGAAGGGAAGGCTCCCGGGAGATCTGAGATCCCCTTTCTGTGCCTAAAGGGGCTCCAGGAGAGCTGGAGAGGGACTTAGGACAAGGAGTGGAGGGACAGCACACAGGGAATGGCTTTCCACTGCCAGAGGGCAGGGTTAGATGGGATATTGGGCAGAAATTCTTTACTGTAAAGTTGGTGAGGCCCTGGGATAGGGTGGGCAGAGAAGCTGTCCATGGAAGTGTCCAAGGCCGGGTTGGATTAGGCTTGGAGCAACCTGGACTGGTGGGGGGTGTCCTTGCCCAAGGCAGGGAGGTTGGAAGACCATGAGCTTTAAGGCTCTTCCAGCCCAAACAGTTCCATGGTTCTTTGATTCCAAGATGATGGGGATCTGGTGGGGGTTGTCATGGAGTCTCATATTTCCCTTCTCATGGCACTGGGGCCGTTGGCTCTCCCAGGGGATGTTTGTGTGGGCTGTGGGGTTTCACTTTGCACATCTGCAGTTTGGGAGGCCACATGCCATCTGTAATACAACTGGCATGGTTTTGCAGCAAAGGCTTCTGTCTCCTCAGTGATGGCCTGGGCTCAGCCCTGCGGTTTGTGAGGTCCACACGCCGAGATGGTCCCAAGGTGACGTTGGATGTTCTCCTGCTGAGAACGGACTCCTTGGAGAGCACAGAGGGGCTTTGTCTCCAAATTCTTCTCTCCCAGCAAACAAAGCAAACTTGTTTAACAAAGACCCGACAAACAAAATGGACCTAAAATTAGAATGCTTATTTCATGAATGAAAGCTCACTATGAAAATAAACATTTTTGAGGACAATAGAAGAAACTTCTTTCATAGCACATGGTCCAGAGTTCCTGTGCAGATACTGGGTGATCTTTGGTACAGATAGCAGTTGCTTTGCTTGCTGTTGAGGTTTAAGTTCTAACACATGTTGGAATACTGTGGTAATGCAACCCTTTTTATTTATTTATTCAGTTTTTAATCTGCAGATGTAAGGGAGACAAGTAGGTTGAGATTTTTTGGCAGAGGTGCATTGCTCAGTCCTGGCAATATGAATTGTAGGCTCTTAAAGACTGAGATTTATCATTGCCTTATTTTCTCCTTCAGATTCCCAGTCTGAATGACATCTTTTTGTGTGTGTTAAGGCTACATTAACTTGAGTTTCACAATATTATTTATCCAAAATCCTGCAAAATTAAGTTTTTACTGATAAACTTTCCTGTGCTGTTGTCTCCCCTTTGTCCTACAATTTTACTCTTTTCTTCTATCCTTAAATTACTGTAACACCCATTTGTATGTATATACCACTGTTGTTGAACCTGTTTCTTCAGTACTGGACTATGGATATATCAGTGTTGAATGACTAAATTATTTGACTTTTACTAGTTTTATTATTGTTGGACTTTAAAAAACGTGTCTGGTGTACCATGTCATTCATAGAAAGCCTTGAAGTTAAAAATCTTGTACTGTTTTGAATTACAGATTTCAGAATATTACTTCCTGCTCTGAGATGTATGAAAGCAAATAGAAATGAAAAAAGCTGGAGTGGCAGATTTTAAAGTGACATTGTTTTTCAACATGATTTAGTGGCATAAATCCTATAAATGCTTTTGAAAATCCCACATAGCATATCTTAATCAAAGCCAACATCACACAGCTGAATTCTTAATTAGGGGTATATTTCTGCTTGTGAATATCAGTGTTCCACAATTTGCAAAGCTGTCAATTAGTCTGGTATTTATTATGGCTTGAAATACTCCACAGGCTGAGTTGGTAGCTGGGGCATGAAGGTGAAATATGAAATTATTTATTCAGTATAAGGCTACCCGTCAACCCAGACTTTTTGGGTAGGTCTTATTTTCTTGCCCTTGGAGTCTGGTCTGGATGGATTTTTGGCAAGGCCCGTGTGGTTTTGGCTGGGGGTTTTTGCAATCCTGTTAGAGGCTGGGGCAGGACTTTGGGGAAGTCTGATCCAGGAAGGGTATTCCTGGAGGTCATGGAGGGAGCTGATCCACAAGGCTGGGCAGAACCAGGAGCTCTGAGTGTCTGGGGGTGAGTGGGATGAAGAGTTTTGGAGCTGGGAGAAGGGGAGGTGTGGGGCTCCAGGGAAAACTCTGGAGACACACCGGGAAAGGTGGGGAAGGCTTGGACACTGGGGAGCACTGATGCCTGCTGGGGAGAGTGGCCTTGGGAGCTCTAAATATTAATTAATCCCTCACTAGCTGCAGTCATATCTATGAGAACAGCATTCCTCTGTAGCTTTAAGACATATTCCACAGGAAAGCTGAATGAATTCCCTGTCAAAGAGGCTCCCAGTATGTCATTATCAAAGTAAAAACACTACACACCATGTTTATTTTATAGTAAAAAATTAGACAAACATACAATTAAATGGATGGAATTTAAATGAAAGGGAGCACATTTTAATGTCTTTTTTTTTTTTTTCCCCCCTCCACAACTGCACAGGGAATTAAAAAATATAAAATTCACCAGATCTAAACCATCAGCACAAAGGAAATGGGTATGAGGGCAGGATGCATCATTTTTTATATTCATTTGATAAAACCACTGACCATGGTTATGATGTACCAAACAGTGAATAGATGTAAATTAAAAGTTTTAATATTTTGTGCTAATTACAAGAAATGATTTTGTGACAGTTATGAAACCTGCCCCTTTGACTCCTGTGGCTCACTTCAACTCCAGTGTGGTTTGTTCCACCTTGGGACAAACAGGACGCGGTGGCTGCACTGGGGAGCTCTGAAGGTTGACCTGCAGGAAGAGATTTCCCAAAAAACACGTTCAAAAGCCAGGGGAATGGATGGGCAGGAATGTTCTGTTGGTCCTCAGTGCTGAACAGTTTTATCCAGAAGCTGGGAATGTGCAGTTGGATTAAGCTGCAAGGGCAGTGTGTGTTGTGTGGGGATAAAGAGGAAATTGGAAACTTGGTGGATATGTGGAAGTGAGATACACAGAGTTCACCTCCCTTCCGCTTGTGGTGCCCTCTGGAATTGTTGCTTTAAAAGGTGGGACAAACCACACTGGAGTTGAAGTGGGTCATAGGAGTCAAAGGGGCAGGTTTCG
>VXAU01005348.1:365994-385896 GCA_013399695.1 Formicarius rufipectus
CCTGTGGAATATGTCTTAAGCTACAGAGGAATGCTGTTCTTTTAGATACGACTGCAGCTAGTGAGGGATTAATGAATGTTTAGAGCTCTTGGATAGCAGTGTGACAGTTTGGTGGATGTAAGGGTAAAGGGTGGTCAGGATCTATTAGTTTGTGCATATTTTTCCTTGTAATTACTTCACTTTATGTTAAATATAAGAAAACAAGCTTTGCTACTTAATTTCATACATTTAATTTCATGAACTCAGAAAATCTTGTCACTTTATGGCAGCCCTTCAAGAGAGAGATCCCCATGATTGAAACACTCAATTCCTTTTTTTTTTTTTTTTTTCCCCTCCTTTTGCTTCTCACAGCTGCCAAAATAAACTCCTTTTGAGATAGACCTAAGTCAACAAGGGTTGGTGTGTCTCTAATGAAGCATTCCTCCTGAGGCCCTACTTGGGTTTTATCTTTTGGTCAGAGGTCTTTTTTTTGGTCTCATTTTCCAACTTTAATGCTGGGTCTCCTTAAGAATTTCTGCTGCAGATTCAAAGTAAACAAGTTCCATTTCAGTAATTGGATGGGTTTTATTCCCCCAAGCTCTTTGATTTTTTTTGCAGTAAAAATGCAGCTAAATTTAAAGCTAAATTTAGTTTCAATACTCTGTTTTAATCAAATTCCATTGTGTACAGCACAGATTAACAGATATTAAACAAAAATAATAATTAAAGGGAAAGGAAGCTTGAGAAATGTAAAGAAGGCAAAATAGATGCATTAATAGTTTGGGGATGCAAAAGTACTTAGAAAATGTGCTTAAACAGTGACTAATTTAATTTAAACTTTTTTTTAATAGCTCTATACTTGTAATATTTCTCTTTCTCACTTTCATGAGTTGTCTTCATGCTTGTCTGTCATTTGGATATTATTCTTTCAGCTTTGGATAAACAGTCAGCCAAGTTAGAGCAGTTGAGAATCCCTAAATTTGCTGTTGCTGTCGTGCAAGGTCTGGAGCCAGGCTAAAATAGCAGTTTCAGGGCTAGACAATATGCACCTTCTTGGTCTTGAAGGGACCATTTTGTAATGTTTGCACTCCTGGCCCTGCAGTGGAGAACACCATACACAGGGCAAACTCAGCCTGGGGAGTTGAATCTGAGCAGTGACTGCTGCTGAAATCTAAGAATCACTTGTCTCTATCCTTATTTTTTCTTCAGAGATAAGGAATAAAAGGTATGGAGTGAGAACAGGCACAGGTATTTCACATCCTGTGTCCCAGTTCAGAAGTGTTGCTGTGCACTGGGCACCCATTGGCTTGAGTAGGTCGCAGTATGCAAAGAGTAGGCAGATAAAAGACTGACAACTGCCCCCTGCAAAGGTTCTCTTCAAATTATCTTTTCACAAGTCTTCATTTAAATATGTGTCTATCCAGTCATCGAGGAGATGATAAAAGTACAGTTTTTACCAAGTCATTCCTGAACATGCAGATTTTTTTCCTCCTTTGTTCAAGCCCAGTCACTGGCTTTATTCCAGAGGTAGTGGCTTTGATATGGTGACTTCAGATAGAGGGTGGCTTGAGTTGCTTAGAACAAGGAGTGGGACACCCTCTCACTGCTCTTTATAAAGGAGAAGGAACGAGCCCTTGGCAAGAAGTTTTGGAGGACGGAGAGCAATGCTTGGCATAGATGTTAGAGGATGCCCAGAGCTGTGTCTTATCTTTAACTCTGGACTGTTGCATCCCAAACTGGACAAAGTTAAAGAATAAAGGAGAAAGGAACATTAAAAAAACCTGTCCCAAATGTTCCCTTTTTCCCCTCAATGGAAAGCAATTTTTTCTCTCCCAGCCCATGAGCCTTTCCAGACACCTCTTGGCTGTTTCCCAGTATGAAAACCAAGCTAGAAAGTGTTCAGTATTTCAGATAATTTCTATTAAAGAGGACAAGATGAAAGGAGCTATTTAGAGTGTACACTGACTGAGGAAAATAGCAGAATCTAAACAATTCAGGAGATTTGTAGGATTAACATGTGTTAGCAAAGCAAAGAAACGTGAATCATTTCTGAAGGTATTTCAAGGGGAGAGGGAGGTATTTCTTTGGAAGTGTTTCTTTGCAGAGCACATAGACAAATAAATGGCTAAGATTTACCTTAAATCTCAGTGAAATTTAAGATAAACTTAATTTAATTCCATTTTTATGATGGGTTGAGAGCGTGTAAGCACTTAATGGCCAAACAATTGCATGGTACTTGTAGGATATTGGGCGTGAAACTTGGCTGCCTTCTATTTTGACTTTCACTCATTATCTTAATCTGGTTTACACTTACCTAAAATATTTTATTTACCCAAGGGCCACTAGGAAAACTTTCTGAAATGCCTTTTTATATATATATCTAGTTAGTGAGCAGCTAAGTAGTAATACACAGTTAATAATTGTAGGAAATTATTTGTTTCCTACTATTTGTATGACATGTAAAAAAACAAATGTCAAAAGAATTTTCACTTTGGAAGCAGTTTATGATTAGTTATTTGTATTAATACTTTACTGTTTGCTTTGACAAATTATATACAAATTTGCTTTGATCAGTCAGTTTAAAGGTCCATGGAGCACATTTAGAAAGAAAATACCAAAAAAAAGTAATGTCATAATCAATTTAACTGACCTAAATAAGGGTTGGAACTAGATGACCTTGAAGGTGCCTTCCAACCCAAACCATTCTGATTCTTAATTCACTTTTAATAAAAGATCAATGCCTTTATTGTCAAAAAAATTAGAATACAAATGTAAACTGTACCTTTTGGAAATGCAACTCCAGATCATATTTGCATTTCACTTATGGGAAACCAAAGAATGTAGGAAAAGGTGGGTGTTTGCTCTGAGTTTTCATGTTTGAGGTGCCTTGGGAAGCACCTTACAGCTCCCTGGCTGCCTGGAAAGTTCCCCTTACACAGGTTTGGATGATGCAGCTGAAAGAATGAGAATCAGCAGAGCTTTGTGAAGAGCAAGGACTAGCACTTCATGTGCACATTAATGGAAAAGAGAGATGGCTGAGCTCTTAAGAATGCATCCTAAAAATGTAGAGTGCACAATGAACTCAAAGTTTGCTGTTGGGTAAAATCAGCTTGTTGGATCCTGGCACTGGAGCACCAGCAGCCTGCTCACCAGTGGTGGAGCCCACGGTGGAATCCAACCTGCTAACTCAGTTACCTAATGATGCAACTCCTCTTTGGTCCTTATTTTCTTGTATGCTGAATACCTTTTGAGGACCAATCCAAAGGCTCCAGCCATATCTCATGGATCCACAGAGCTGAGCTCTTTCTAGCAGTTACCTAAGGGGGGTTTGTTGGTTTAAAAAGATTTTTTAAGCAGTGACTATGGGGTAGGAGTGTGACTGTGTGTGACTGGTAGTTTTGGGGTGAGGGTTTTCCTGTTGTTTTGGGGGTTTTTTTGGGGTTTTTTGTTTGTTTGTTTGTTTTTCTATGCTCTTTTAGGCCTTCCACAGGTGGATCCCAGGGGAGTGGCTGGACAGTGGGAAGCACAGGGGGATGTGGGTGTCCAGCTCTGTCCCTCTGGCTCCTCCGACCTGTGCGCGAACACAGCTGTTCCAGTCGCTCACAAAGGGCTCTCCTGGGGCTCCAGAAAGTCCATATTCCCGTTTGTGCAGTGAATCCAGGGAGAAGGGGTCTGCTGTGGTGCTGTGCTGGTGGCATTCCAGAGGGTTGTGTTCCAAGGGAAGGCTGAATTCCGTAAGCCCACGGACAGCGCTGCCTCGCTCGGATGAGTTCCTAGAGATGGGCTGGGGTTGCTGTGTTTGTGTAGCCACAACGCTTCTTTTGAAGCATCTGGCTGGAAATGGAGATGAAGGCAGTCTTAATTCACTTTTAATAAAAGATCAATGCCTTGATTGGGAAAAAATAGAATACAGATGTAAATGGTACCCGAGAAAAGAATTAAATGTGTGTTTAACCTTCCTGTTTTGTTTTTTCAGTGCTACCCGTGCTTGACCTTCTTCATTTTTGAGGCTATTGTCTTTCTTAGTAGTTTTACATTTTAGATTTTACTTAGACTAGAAAAACAAACTCTGCTGGTGTTTTTCATCTCAAGTGCTTACCAAAGCCCTCAGATTTTACAAAATATTTAAAAAGTAATCTCCAGACTGAAGTCTCATTAAAACCTTTGCCCTTCCTGTGGAACAGAAGTTCAGAGAAGTTCTGGCCGATTCTAATTTGGAAACTGTAAAACAAAAAACATCAGGGTGTGAAATATTAATTTAGACTTGGCAGCCTCAGTGTAAAATTTATTTCCAGAAGCTTCCAATTTAAATGCAGCATGTCTAATTGTATGAGAGAGAGAACCTTGAAATGCTCTTTTGTATTATATAGGAGGAAAAATGCCCCAAACATTAGTGAAAATAAAGTGTCTTGGAGGTATTTTTTTATTAAACAAGAAATCATGTTGCAGTGAGTTGCCATGGTAGAAGAAACCACATGCTTCGGAATTTCATAGCCATACTGATTTTCAGTATTGCTTTTTAATTAAGCCATTTGGTAGATTAGTCTGGTATTTAAGCTTTCTTTGTGTATTGATTATACCTGGTGCTGTCCTGCTCCTGAGCGATGTTTTCCTCCTGTGACCCTTTCCCCCCCCAATTGCAGAAGAAAAAGCAAAATTGGATAAAGGACACGTTGACTAAGATGGTTGAAGGTATAGAACACCTTATCTGGTAGTGCAACAGAGGATTTAGGTCCCTTCAGTCTGATGGAGATATCATGGAATCATAGAATGGGTCAGGAGGGACCTAAAATGATCATCCCATCCCATCCCACCCCCTGCCATGGGCAGGGACACCTCCCACCAGCCCAGGCTGCTCCAAGCCCATCCAACCTGGCCTTGGACACTCCCAGGAATGGGGCAGCCACAGCTTCTCTGCCCATCCTGTGCCAGGGGAAGAATTTCTCACTAATATCCAATTTGAACCCCTCTTTCAGTTTGTCCAGAACCATATTCTTCTGTGAAATCATGAGTGGTGGTAAAATCATAAGCCAACAGTTGTTGGCTGCATTTCTCTCTCATTGTCAGGAGTGAGCTGTGGTTTGCAGAGGGAAGTAAATCAAAGGAATTGTTTAGGATCATGCAATGGCAAAATCAGTTCTTACTGAAATGACCTGGTTCTGGAAGGACCTGTGCTGCAAACTGTGGGAGGTCAGGTGTGGATTGGCAGAGCAACACTATCTTCATACTGACATTTTAGTCTTCACTGAGTATTACCTACTCATGGTTGTCAGAGATGGGATATTTGATTTATACCATGAACATGGGTATCACCTCCAGTAGTTCTCATAATTGTGCAAATTGTGTTAATATTCTGTTTTATGAAGGATGTTTCTGGGTGTCCATAGACATTTTTAACAGCATCCAAAAAATTAAACTTTAGGTAAGTGTGTCGTTTTTATTTTCAAAAACAATTCATACAAGCATATTTTATGTCTTGGATATTTCTTGACAAAAGGGTGGATGCACAGACAGAAATATGTGCAGTTGTTGTATATTGACAGAGTGCATTTCATCAGCAGGTGGCTCTGGATTTGAGGAGCTGAAACCTAAGACAAGTGCTTAGGGATGGTCTGTAAGATGATACTTTTCGGTGAAAGTCTTGTAGCTTAATATTCCCAAGATGGTCTGGAGAGCTTAAAAAGTGCTACTGTGCAAGAGCTTTTATATAATGAAAGAAAAGAAAGCAAAATGTTTTCAGTTGTGAATTTTTACCACAGACAGAAGAACTTCTGAAATGAATGCTGATTTAATCTGAAGTCAGTGAGCAATGATTTTCCAAAGCAGTTTTGCAAATCTGATTAAGTTCTACTGTGATAAATCCCTCTGCAGCACTTCCCTTTGGGAGATGCCCTTCTTATTTTGGATTTATGTTGGTCTACACTTCAAATCAGCAGTATTAAGAATAAGGACTATGAATAGTATGTTTAGAGGCAGGTTTTTTTAGATGATGTAATCATTTTAGAATGAGCAATGAAATCTAAACACTTTTCTTGAAGTGCAGGTGCTCCACAACATAAGGTAGAAACTCTCTGGGTTCTCAGATGTTTTCACAGTCCAGGAATAAGGGGAGAGAGGGGAAAAATATTAGTTGGATTCATAGTGGTTTGTTTTCATATTGAGGTTTTAAATATTTTGAAGAAAGTAAGTAAATTGAGGGTAAGTGCTTATGGAAAGGGTGGTGGTGGGGAGGTAGAAGCCTCTAGACATTATTTCATTTGATTTAAAAAATCCTGTGGGTTCCCTGTTTAATTCTCTCAATACAGACACAGTGTAAATGCTGTTCATGGGGAAACTCACCATGGTGCATCCTGTGGAATGAGTCATGGGATGTGGGTCTAACCAGCAGTGTGAATAAGATACTTTTTCAGGAGAACTGTCTTCCTTCAGGTGTGTTTGGGAACACATTTAGGAAGGGAGGATATCAAAGAGCATCAATGGCTCCTTTCATTTTTGCCTCTGATTCCATTGTGTGTCCCGGGTCAGCGATGTGTCATCCCCACAGCCTCTTGTGTCTTCAGGGAGGTTTATTAACAAGGTTCTAAATTTTGGGGGAAGAAACCAACTAAAGGAAGCCACCTCAGAACTATTCCTTCTTTTTTCATTCCTAATTAGGGTGTTTTGATACCTAAAATAAGTACTAAACCTACAGTGATGGGTTGGATAATCGATATTTCCTGTTACTGTGTTTCTCAGTACTAAAGAAGCCTTTTTTTTTTTTAATAATTATAACCAAGCCAGTAATGCTGCAATGCAGTTGATTTTATGTGTCCTGTTTTATGACAGGCTGTGGTGTTACAGAACTAACATGGACATTTGGAATAGGGCTACATAGTGACACACAGACTTTCGGGTGTGGAATTCACAAATGTGATAAATTTGAAGATGTTGGGGCATTATCTTTTTAGGAGAACTAAGTGGCTGGGCTGTCTTTGCTTTCAGCCATGAGTGTGTCTGTGCTATAGAAAACACCAATTTGCCACCTTGTATTTTCTGTGCTTAAGTGACAGCTCTGAAAAATGGCTGTTCCTGCCTTCTTGGCCAGTTGAGAAAATGTCTTTAAATCAACCAGGAGTTTGTTCTGGGGTTTCTTTTTGTTTTGGTTTTTGATATGACTGAAAAGGCATATGTTTTCCCCCCAAGTCCTTAAATTCTTTCATCTGAGTAACGGTGGCTAAAAGTGTTTTTAAGCACTACCTTCACATACTATTCCATTATTTCTGTTTAGAGAGCATAACATTTCAAAGTGGTTTATTTAATAATGTCACTTCCATTCTCTGGCTTTGGAGGATTTTCTGAGGCCTCGAGGTTTAAACTTCTGCATGGAATTGGAGGGATATTGTTTTAATTTAATATAAAAATTTGCCTTTAATTAAAAAAAAAGACCTAAAACCCAACAACAGTAGTCACCAGTCAGTCCTGAATGTACTTCAGATGAGAAAAACAGTCTTACAGACTATTTCAGAAAGGAACCTCAGGCATTTGACAAGGTTCAGCATGAAGCTTGGTGATTTGTGTTTTCTCATGTGGACAGTCAGGAGTGTTTTTGTCAGAGATAACTCTTGCATTTTCTATTCAACAATTTACAGTTGGTTGGAAATAAATTTAAAAATTTATTATAAAATATTAAAAAAATATTTTCTGTAACTGTTATGAAGACTAGAACAGTGAGAGTGTAAAAAGAATTGGGAATCCCTGCAAACTTAAAAATTGTTTCTTCTGATTCTCCCAAATGGGGTATTGCTGCTAGGGGTGTCCCTAAAGGAATATCTTTATCTCCAGACTGTAGTCAGGATAATTATGTATGTCCCTTCCCAAATATTGCTCATCTTCATTCAAGAGTACTTTATTCTGTAGTAGATACTGGATAAGAACTCAACTTCATCTCAAGGTGATAGTTGTAATTACCTGTGCAATGTAATTGATCTGAAGAACTTCTAATGGCATCAGTGGAGTGTGACTTCTGATAACACCCAGTCTTTTAACTTGTAATTGAGGTCCTTAAACCATTCATTCTGTTTACTGTATGGCAGTTTTTCAAGCTGATACATGTTAGGAACTTGCAATTTAAAATTTCATTTGAGATTGCCACCATATGGCTCTGGATGTTGAGAGGATATGGATTGAATGAGTAATGGTTCCAAGATAAGATTTTTGACTTAAGCTATAGGTTGTTGAATAATCTTCTTTTAAATCAAATGAGGATGTGATTAGAGGAGGTTATTATTGCTGAGGTGGTGATTTTCTGTGTAGCTGAAGGGCAAATAGTTATGTCTGTTTAGTTTCTGGCAGTGTCTGCAAAGACTATCTTTTTAATAAATCAAAAAAAAAAAAAATTGTAGAATTTCACTAATCATTACCTGTAAGCCAACCCAGGAAAAACTCCATGAGTTCAAGTGTTACTATTTAAGTAGCAATGAGCAAAATGCTCCATCACTAATGCAATAAAAGCGTCCTGCTTTCTGTAAAGTGGGGGTTTTTTATTAGATTTTTGGGTTTCTTTTTTAGTCTCCATTATTTGCTCGAATTACCAACACTTGAGATGAGCTGCTTTTGGAGGTGCTGAGTTTTTTAGTGTCGGCACCAGCTCAGCAGAACTCTAGAGGATAACTTAAATACAGAGTTTCAGTGAGCAAAGCCAAAACTTCTCTAGTCCATCTTCGATGGTGTGGAAGTGTGTTATGCTAAATTTTACATTTTCATCAAGTGCCAAGGTTCAATTTGCACTCCTGAGATGCTGCTGAAATGACTGAAGCCTCCGAGTCCACCGAGCGCTCATTTGGTGCAGATTAGTTTAAAACTATTTCTTGCTCTTTGAAAAATCTACAAAGCTGTGGCCAGGGTGTTCTTGTGCAACTGGTCTGACTGCTCTGTTTTTGAGGTTTTTTTTCCCTTCTTTTGTCCTTCCCAGGGTCAGTACAGGCCCTCTGACTTGCTGTGTCCTGAGACCTACGTGTGGACACCAATCGAGCAGTGCCTGCCCCTGCTCGAGCACTCCAAGTACTCCCGATTCAACCAGGATGTCCAAGCAGGTGAGTTCACAAGGAATGATGGTCTGTAAACTGTCTCTTTATAATGTATCAGCAGCATCTGCTGCTGAAGCATCAGGAAAGTCTCATCTATAAAACATGTATAGACATCAGGACCCCTGCAGCAAACATTAGCAAAGAGAGAGTTTTATTTTGTAACATAAAATAAGCAATGCGAAATTTAAGTGCATACTGTTTTACAGACTGTGTGCTGTTCAAAATTAACACATGTTGCTGCCTTGCAGATAATTGTATTTGCTATTCTGGGCATGAAGAAAACTGATCAAATAATTCAGTTCCTCACATTCCAGTCGGATGAAGGCATAAAGGAAGGAAATTGGAATCAATACAGGAAAGAGGTGGAGAAGCTTAAAGGCATCAAGTGCTTTTGTTAAGAAACAAAGTGGCAGATTTAGTTTAACAATCTGTCAGGGAATGTGAAAAATACAACCAACAGCAGAAGCACCTTAAACATCTTGAAGTAGATGAGACATAGACATTCATTCTGTAAAATGTGCTTAGCTTAGTATAGAATGGTTGAGAATGTTACTGACCAGAACATAAGACAGTAAAACTACTGTAAAACAATGCAGTCTAATGGGAAAAAATACATGTATTGCCTTTGGCTACTGACTCTCATGGCAGGTCCTAAGGGAGCTGTGTTAGAGAATGCTTGGAGTGGTACTTGTGAGGAAAAGGAACTAATTTAAGTTATTAATTGCAAATTGCTGAATACTCTCTCTTGGAAATATTCTCTCTCCTGTGAGTAACAGTGGAGTGTGGCTGTGGTGTTACAGAGATGTGTGGTGTTACTCAGTTCAAGAGTATGCAAAGCCATGGTCTCTTTCTAAACACCAAAATACAGATTTACCTGTCTCTGAGTCTGAGTTGTTTTCAACAGCTGCTGCTTTTCACTTTTTTTTACTCTATTTATTTAGTTGATCTCTTTGCTTTTCACTGTAGTTTAGTGGGATTTTCATTCCCTAGGCAGTGAATTGTTAACTGTTGGAAGAGCAGGATGTGGATAAATCAAAGGAATTTGAGAAGAGTGCTTAATCAGGACTGTGAAGTTCTGAAAATGGTGTTGAGTTCCTTGCTTTACCTCATCCTGTGCTTCTTACTTGGTTGTTCAACTGGAATACTAATAATAATTACACAAACTGCAATTCCTAGATTCAAATTAATTTCTAGATATGGATTCTGATTTAAAGTTTTAGTAGCAGAATTACCTGAAGGGTTCTGTGCAAATAGACATGTTCTTTAGGGGTTGTGCAGGTATCCATGTGTTGCGGTGGGAAGGAGACTGGGGAGCACTTTTTGAAAAGAATATTTATCCCCAGGGAAAATTCTCAGTGTGTAAGAGATTGAAATGAGCAGTGCATGATCATATTTTGATCAACTAGAATCATCCTTAGACTGGGGAAAGGAAACTGGAAAGAAATGACCAAGGTAGGAGGAAGAAGGGGGTGGTTTTGGAGGCCAGTGGTGTTCAGGAAACCTTTGGTACTCAGAGAGAGGAAAGTGCCAAACTGCTGCCTCTGAAGGTGTTAACCCCATGCAAGCAGAGGGGCAGCACCTCCTCGACTGTGTGGGATCCCTGTGGCAAACCACGGGCTGGAAAACAGCAGAATGGAGAGCTTTGCATCGTTATCAGCACAGAATCTCTCACTCCAGACACTACTGGAACTGTGACTTCTGTCCTGTGGTTTAAGGAAATTAAAACATAGCTGCACGTCCAAGTGCACGGGCCCTGCTGGGAGTCTGCAGTCACTGGGGGTTGTAGTTGCTGTCTCAAAGGAAGCCATTTCTCAACAAGGAAAGCAGTTTCCTTCTTAATCCTTCAATATGAGTTTAATGAAGTTACAGTGTATTTTAAAAAGAGCATGTGCTTTATTCCTCTTGAATCAGCTTTCTATCATCCTGCCCTTAATTATGGTTAAGCAGGTCATGATTTATCAGGAGTGGGACTTGGACACCGAGGGGCAATAGCCAGATCCAGTGAAGGACTGGGAGGAGCAGTGCAGCTTGCCTTGCTGCCTGGGGCAATGAAACACTCACTGGAAATGGTTGTCTTCTAATATTGTCTGTAATGTCAAAATTTCTGAAATGTTACCTCCTACTAATTTCTTCGTAATTTTTGGCAAGTTTTGAATGTGTTTTCCTTCCCTTTAAAAAAAAAAAATTAAATTTGCCAGTTGCAGGTTCAGGAGAAAACATTATGTGCTCTGACCTTTCAGATCTCTGAGTATTCATACACATTATGTTGCAGTGCTCCTTCCTATAATCTGATTTATTTTTTTATTTTCCTAGAGGAAAAAAAGATGCTCAGAAAAAGTAGCTGGTTTTTTCTTTTTTCCCCTAAAGCACAAGAAAATATTAATTGATACTTGTGGGGGATTTTTTCCCCAGTTTTTCATTATGTGATTGTGTGTAGCTTTAGCATTTGCAGATGGTTTTAAAGTGTCATGTTTGCCATTCCCTTCCCCTCTGATGTCTAATGCTTTTATTAGGAGTTGGAGTATGAAGAAGAGAGGACAGACAAACGAAGTCCTTAACACTTTGCACAACAAAGTTTAAAAATGTTTCTAACAGTTAATAACATAAAAAAAGCACTCACGGGGGCCATTACAACTTTTTGTTGTTTAGGGTGGCAAATCACGGACACCTGATGTTTGAAATAGGTCCAGCACTTTACTATCCCTCCTGAACCTCAAACCACTCCAGTCAGAGAGAGGCAGTGATTTTTTTGTGGTTTTGTACCAGCAAACACTAATTAGATACTTAAATAAACTGCCCATAAGCTCTTCGTGTGCATTTCCTCACCTGTATTGAAAAAAATTGTGCATAGCAACATTCAGGCAGCATCTGTGGATGGAAGGTCATGTTTGTCGAGTCTGTTTGCTTTTATAAATTACCAGTTTTGCCTAAATTACTCATACCTCAACAGATTTTTCATTTTTGTTGTCTGTTCAATTTGAAAATTTCAGAAGACTTCATCTTGTAAGTGAGAAAGGTTTGTTGGGATTTTGATATCTTTCTTATTACCCAGTGACCAGTCATTTACTGAAAAATAAATTAGTGAGATGGGGCACTAAGAGAGGGTCTGGGTACTGATGCATTCTGGAAATAGAGATAGTGCTGAACTTCACTAACTGCAAGTACAGTAACATATGTTAAAGAAAAAAGAAGTTAATGAAAAGGTTGCTCTGCAGATAAGTACTTGTCAGGGACTTTGACAACACATCAAACTGATGAGCAAACCCAGTCCCATGATGGCATCTGCTGAGATGGTCTGGGCATGCTCTGCCTGCCCCACTCATTCAAAACTGGTCCTCAGGCTTTGACTTCACTGGTGCTTTCACTGACTGCTTTGCCCGTGAAACAAAGGCAGTATGGAAAGAATTATAAATACTTGGTATCTTGTCAAAATTTTTGTCCTTCCATTTTTCTTAGATTAACCCAGTGATGTGTCTTTCTAAGACACATCTCTTTGAGATTTTTCAACTTGCTCCTGAGAGAAGCCTGTGAAAAATGTCTTCATGAAATAAAATTTTTATGAAAATCTACTTCTGGGGTGGTAATTAAATTTATGGGAAACTTCAGATCAGTCTTCCCATCAGCACTGGACTCCCAAGACCTTGAAAAAGCAGCTTCAGAGGAGGGACAGATACAATGCCAACCTGAAAGTGATTCAAAGCCTTTAGTTACATGAGTGTGTCACATAATGTGGGGTGTGCATGGTGCCAGCCAGGGTGAGCAGGGGGCTGCCACCCGAGGGAAAAAGCTCCATCTGAGTTTCTAGGAATGGCTCCCCTCAGCAGTGGAAGCTGCTTCCCACCCTCCTGAGTGTGCAGAAGCTGGGAGTGCTGCAGATCAAAAGGACTTCAGTGCTTTTTCTGCCTTGACTGATTGGTCTGCTGAAGTTGATAAATTGGCTCAGCTAATACACATCTGTTCAGCTTCCTGTGTATCTAATAATAGAGTGAAATCAAAATGGGATCGAATGGAATACATTAATTAAAATGAAAGTGTTTTTTCCAGCCTTGAAAACTCACACATAACAAAGGCATAACACAGGCTCCTCTTGTCTTTGCTTTGTGTGTTCTTGGAGACAAGACACCCTTTGCTGCAGAGAGTGTGGTTAACACAAACCATGGTGGAGGCAAAGGGGTGGGATAAAGACACAGAGAAGCACTTCTGGGTTGCCTGGTCAATTAGAGTAGTAGACTAAATTATAGTCTATTCATAGACTGAGTAGCAATAGACTAAACTGAGCTTTTTGTAAACATCACAGTGAAGGAGAGTTTCAGAGAGGGATCTAAGGAAGTACTTAAGTTGTCTCTCAGAGTTTATGGAGCAATCTTTTGCGGTGTGAGAGGTGTAGGAGAAATGAAGGATGTGGAGAGACACAAAGGAGCTTCCTTGGAAACAGATAGACTTGTCTGGGGCATCAGATCCCATAGTTGGAGGCATTGCTGCCTACAGGTGTTGGGGATGAAGATGGAGTCTGGCTGTGGGGAGCTTGGGAAGGGATGTTGTCTGATGTCATCAGGGTACAGGGAGCTGGCAGAGACACACTTGGAAAGATGGGGAAGAAAATTTTGCAGTACTTCATGTAAGTGGAACAATGAGAAGAAGGACTTGGCAAGAGTAAGCTGTTGGAATAAGTAATGGTAGGACTCAGACGTGGACATCTAGATAGATACTTGTAGAGAAGAATAAGAAAGACTGTTTGGATACACTATTTAGAAAGAAACTGGATGTGGAAACCTAAAGACACGCTAAAGCCACACGACTCAGCAACCACCTTCCTCTCCTTGCTCTTGCTGCCGACCAGACTTTGCATCTGCCACGTCCACACAGCAGTAAAGGCCTTGCTTCTTCCAGCAGACTGGAAGTCCTTAGAAGAGTTTAGGATTTAGACTGTTTCCAGCTGGTCTGAGCCAAAATTATGATAGGCATTGGAATCAGGAGAAGATGATTTGTCTTTTCTGTACTTTCCAGTGATGAGCCTGCAGCCACCCAGGAACTGAGCAGGCTGTGTCTACACAAAGGACAGATGTTGAAATCCTAAAAGTCTTTACAATTGCCTGGTGTTCACATACAAGTCTTAACCATTGGAGAAAAGCAAAACCTGAAATGCAAACAACACTAAAATCAGTGCCTGAACTCTCCTCCCCAGGAGTGTTAGTCCAGCAATGGATGCCAGAGCTCTGGAACGCTACACAAAGCTATGCAGAGGTCAGAAAAGTCTCATTTCAGGCTCACAAGAATCACTCTATAAAAAACTCCATTTGATGGAATCCCTTATGGACAGAGATGGTAGCAGATCACTGATTTTTGAGTTGCTAAACTAAAGAAATTTCTGTAGGATTCCCAGTCTTTTTCTGTAGTAATCTTGTAACTTTTGTTGCAAGTTTTTACCGGATTTTTAAGACTTGTAGAAATAGAAGCCGAAAAAACTTTTTCATCAGAAATATATTTGTGTATTTCTGTCTATTCTGCTGCTCCTAGTAAGCTAGAGTAGTGAAAGGCAAACAACCTTCCCAGTATTTAACAACTCCTGAATCCTCTTATTAGCACTTGCATTATGTATCTTAATGCTTCTTGCATGAAACCGAGGGTTGTTATTAATTCTAATAAATACAACTTAAAATTCTTACCTAGAAATCTGCAGGCTTGGGCAGTTACACAAAACTGTGTTTCTTTTAAATATATGTTTTTGTGCATAATGTTTTCCCTAGAAAAATAATCTGTCACAACTCTTTCAGTAACGGTTACTTCCAGGGTGGTGGCTTTTTTCCAAACATTGAATTTTATGTACAATTTAGATCCTTCTCTTTGCTGTTAAAGGGTATTTCAAACATGTTGTGTACGTGAACACAAGTATTTTGTTGACCTTTTTAAACAGAGGTTGTGTTTAATTTTACAGTTATTTAAAAAACACAGGGTATTAGCATGATGCTGGTCTGATTCCTCTTCCCTCTCTAAGCAGAAAAGCCACGACCACGTGTGTGAGTCCTGGGAGTGAACTGTGGTCACCACTTGGTCACGTCTGATGGGTCAGATCCCTGGCAAAGTGTGGCGGTTTTCACCCAGTGTCCACCCAAACCTCCAGGCCCCCCATTTCCCAGAGGGAAAGGAAAAGGAGAAAAGGGAAAAAACAGCTGTCAGATAATGGCAAAACAAACTCAGAGTGGCTAAATACTTAAATTAATTACTAACAAGATAAGAACTAAAACTGAAAAGTAAGAAATAAATCAGTCTTAAGAACACCCCTCTCCTCCCACTCTTCCCTCTTTCCAGCAGTCGGAGGGAGCAGGGAATGGGGGTTTTGCAGTTGGTGGTTCTGCCATTGCTCTTGTCCTGGGGGTCACCCCATGGGCTGCAGGGGGGTCTGTGCCCCCCGAGGGATCTCCATGAGCTGCAGGGGGGGCACAGCTTTGAGTCCTTCCCCCGCTGCTCCCGTGGGGTCCCTCCTTCTTCTCCTCCTGCTCCCACCTTGCTCTCTCTCTGCCTTGTTATCTCATGGCTGGAATTTCTAACTGCCCCACACTCCTAAATTTTTAAATATGTTATCCCAGAGGTGTGGCTGTGATTCTTAATTGGCTCAGCTTTGGCCACCAGCAGGAGGTCCCTCCTGGCCCTGGCTGTCCTTAGCTCCACAGGACAGGGGAAGCTTCTGGCAGCTTCTAACAGAAACCATCCTGGAAACCCCCCCTTCTGCTAAAATTCAGCTACAGAAACTTCTGATGGCTGGACATGTGTGGTGTTGGTGCATCTTTGAGTCCAGGCAGGGGATTAATGCAAAAGCCAGTATATGTTAATGTTTGTAAGGGTAGTGTGATGCAGATTAATGTTTACAGGGGCAAATGCGCTGAAGTCCTTGAGATGATGAAAATGTGGTCACAGAACTGTCCCAGATGGAAAACATTAAACCAATTGTTTAGAACTCTGCAATCATCTGATTTGGGAGAAATGGCTGTTTGTTCTAAAGCAGTTGCTGTTTATAATTCTTTTTAAGATAGTGTTGTGTGCTTTGGAGAGTTGGGAAACAGTTTCAATAAACTCTGATGCATCACTAACTAAATTCTCCTAAACAACTAACCTTCCACTATTATCAGAGCTATAGGTAATAAATTTGAATTCTGTAACCAAGATAAAAACCAGACGTATCAATTCTTTCCAGCAGCACCTCTAGAACAGACACATCTTACAACTGTGTATCTGTTTCTAATTAAGTGTGTGAACACTTAGAGCCATCAGAATGCATATTTCTAAATCCAGTGTGATCCTTGAGTGTATGAGATGTTTAAACAATGAAGACAGTGCCAATAAGGTGTAGCCAGGCAGATTTTTCCCCTCACTTTTTAGTATGTTTGGATTACACTGAAATGACTGGCATGAGGTTTTAGCCTCATATGGAAAAATATGCTCAAATATTGCAGTGCTTCTGTGCAAAAAAGCATTGTTAGCATTAGTCACTTAATTTGGTGGGTTCTAAGCAACTGGCACAGCATAGGTTGATGTGTGGGTTAGAAACTGCAAATTTCAATAATATTTGTGATTTAAAAGTTTGTATTTATTGATACTCTGAATATAGCTGCTTCTGACATGCACATAGCAGAGTGAACCAGTGTCCCTCAAGCAGCACCATTGTCTTCCTTCTGGTGTGGTTCATGAAACCTTTGGCTTGGACTGCAAAACCCTCAAAAATATGTTTTCATCCAAAATTACCATCGTAGAGATTGTGTAATGAGCAAATGTATTTCAAAATTAATTTTTTTGAGGACTTTGCTTGAAAAATACAGATACCCTGGCATACGTTACTTCTCTTTTCACTGAAGAGATGAATCTCAGATGGATTATGCTCAAGATAGTCCTTCACCTTTTGAATGTTGTGACACTGGATTCTCTAGCAGAATAATTCTGCCTTTTTTGGGTTTTTTTTGGGGGGTGACTGGCCCAGAAATGAACTTATGAGCTGCTGATGATTCAGGGGAATGTGGCTCAGGGGAAGGACTGCCAAACCCTGTAGGAACCATTTTCCATGCACAGAAGGTGTTAGAAGCACAAGAGCAGAAATTAAAAATCAAATAACGTGGGACAAGCAGAGAGATCATGCAGATGTATTTCATGCTGAGGACAACCAGCATATGGGATTGGTTTGAAAATGTGATAAAAGTTGAAGGCTGTGCTGGGGCCCAGGCACAGAAGAGCCGTGGCAGCGACACCACAGGCGTGTGCTGAGCCCTGGCTCCCCACCTCTGCCAGGGTCAGACCTTCTGGAACCATCCATGCTGCCTCCAAACATGTTCTCTCTCTGCTCTGCTGACATCATCCCAGCTTTCCACGTGGAGCGTAATTGATTCCATGTTTTAATTAATTTAGCCAGTAAATGGATTGCTGTAATCTGATTTATTTAGCTGATAAGCTACTGCCAATTGCTCCAGTTTTTCCAATTTTATGGAAATGTTTGCATTTGTAATTCTCAGCTTGACTCTCCTCTCTGGCTTTTTTTCCACCTCGCATCAGTCTTAAATGAGGACTTTTCCCTTCTTTTTGAAAGACCCTCTTGCTGCCCTCTGCCATTTTCACTTCTATGCAGTTCAAATGTTTTAGTAAGTAGTAGTTAACTCTTTTTTTTCCAGCTTTTTCTTCCCTTGTTTCTTGGAGCTGTAACTCCTTAAAGCATAACCCTCTTTAACTTTGGTCTTTTGTGCTGTCTTTCGTAGAATCACAGAATGGTTTGGGTTCGAAGGGACCTTAAAGTTCACTGTGTTCCACCCCCTGCCATGGGCAGAGACACCTCGCACCAGCCCAGGTTGCTCCAAGCTCCATCCAGCCTGGCCTTGGAGACTCCCAGGGATGGGGCAGCCACAGCTTCTCTGCCCAGCCTGTGCCAGGGCCTGCCCACCCTCACATGGAAGAATTTCTCCCTAACATCTAATCTTCATCCAACCCTCCTTCACCTTAAAGCCACTGCCCCTTGTCATCCCCATCCCTAATCTTTTCCATTTAAGATGCATTAGTATTCTCAGCCTTTAATTCACAGATGTTATACCATGTTTAATGTGTCTGTCCTGCCATTAGCTGAGCCTCTTCTGATTGTGTTCCTGTTGACAAGTACCTGGCTAAAGTCTCTGGAAAGATACCTGTGCAGTTTCCACTCCCTGCTACAACTAACTTAGAGTTGCTTTCATGTTGCTTGTGGGATTAGAAATGCCTGCAGGATCCATCAGAAATTAGGTTGGTCATGAATGAGCTGGTAAAACTTTGACTCAGCTGGTTCTGATCTGCTAAACTCCCCTGTGCAGGCTGCTGGGTCAGGAAACTTGGTTTAGGGAGAACATGCACAGGAATTGTCTGTCCCAGAGCTCATGCATTGGAAACAGAGCTGTACCTGCTGTGGTTCTGCTTCTGGCCCTGCTCTGCATGATGCAGTTAACTGAAGGCATAGCTGAAAGTGGATTAGATAACCCAAAATGTGGTTAAAACAGGAAAAAGGGGGAAAAAACCCCAAAGTGCACAGGGTATGCAGTTAATATTCTTCACTGGCAGTTCACATTCTCATTTCTCGTATCTGAAGTCATCAAGAATAGTGTTAGAGATACAACTTCAAAGGAAATGACTAGTTCATTTTATCCTCTGGAAGAGCATCTAAAAGTGAAACAGTTATCTTTGTCAACTTGCCATTGACTGGATTATATTCCTTTTTTTTTTGCCTTATTTTCTTGACTTTGGAGGCACTGGATACTGTTTGCAGATGGGAAGTTGTTCAGTCTCACTTAACCAACATTTTCCCAGGTACTACTGGGGGGTTTTTTATACCACATCCCTAAAAGGCAAGTCCTTGGAGAAATATCAGTCCTTGAATAGACAAGAGTAAACAGCCTCAAGTTGTGCCAGGGGAGGTTTAGGTTAGATATTGGGAGAAGTTTCTTCACTGAAAGGGTTGTCCAGCCCTGGCACAGCTGCCCAGGGCAGTGGCAGGCTCACTGTCCCTGGAGGGATTTCAAAGTGGATTTGGCACTTGGGGACATGGTTTAGTGGTGGCCTTGGCAGTGCTGGGTGAATGCATGGACTCAGTGACTTCAGAGAGCTTTTCCAACCTAAACATTCTGTCATCTATCATTTAAATCTTGCTCTTCAGTAGCCATTTTTCAGTCACCTTTTTTCAGGATAATAAATAGAGGTATAGGGTAATTGTATTATATGGGAGCTCCTCATAAACAAGCTGAGAATTTTATATATCTTGTTTTATGTGCATCTCTTTCCAGTGTGCCCAGATCAGCGGGACACTGTGGGATTTTAGTGTTGGGCAGTGTAGTCAAGGATTGTTTGCAGGTAAGCCAGAAACCTTTGGTGCTGTCAGTGAATTGGAGCAGTGCAATCCAGAGCTGCTCTGAACTGCTGAATTCACAGGAAATGTTTTCCATTGGCTCCTGTTCGTGTTTACTACTGGAATAATCAGAGTCACAACACAATGAGTGATTGTTTCCTCGTGGCACAGCGGGGTGAGCGGCTCTCGGTGCTGATCAGGCTGCTCCTTCTCGGCATTGAGTTGCAAATCATAAACCAGTTGTATGATTTCAGGCACCAAGCCCAAAGGTTTTGTTTGGAAGATGTCTCTAGGATTTCCCCTTGTTGCAACTTCCTAGCTTTACTCGGTTTAAGGATCCCTGTAAGTTATACTTGTGTCATTCCTCTGTCTTCATGTTTTAAGGATCATCAATAGTATTTTAATAAGGTGCATTTTTCCACGTGCAAATGTTCTCTTTTTGAGCTGTGCTTTCAAAAGCTCCTTTTTTCTTTTCTTTTCTTTCTTTTTTTTTTTTTTTTTTTTTTTTTTTTT